>JAQFVV010006202.1:10072082-10479819 GCA_028023455.1 Epiperipatus broadwayi | reverse complement strand
AATGCAAATGTTGAATTAGAAAAAAAGTTTAAAAAGAAAAACAGATTGCATTTATAATAAGTGTTAATGAATAACCTTTCTACATGAACAGGGGGACACTATTACATTACTAAAAATATACAGTACTGTATTTATTACATTAAGGGTTTTAGTTTTACATATTTTTATACACTGCATTCGATAAATAATTTTTTAAATATATACTTTATTTCTAAGGTAGTGTAATTTTTTAGTTTTAGGAACTGACCAATTTTTTTCCCATCAACCACCATTATAAATACATATTCTTGCTTAATGATGAGTTTTGGAAGACCAATTGCCATCACTAAGGGGAATAAAGGTGTATTTATTTCTGAATTTGATAATCTAAATTTTTAATGAAACAGAAAGAAAAATATTTTTTGTCTAAAACAATAATATTTTTTTTTTTTATAATATATACTAATTATAGAGTTAATTCTGATTTTTACTAAAAGGATTAAGAAGTTTTTTAAGAATTAAAAAAAATTTAAACTTATTTTTGATTTTGATGAAATAATTAAAAAAATACAACAATGGTAATTTAGTTATTGTGTTTTTATTAATCAATGGGAAAAAGACTTACTGTTAATCCTCCTGTTTATAAATTCTATAATATTTACTATAAATAATAAATTCAATTTAACTGTATTTGAAACAGTGTGTAGAAAGTCAGTTTGAAGAAAGGGCAATTACAGCTATTTTCATGTTGTGCATTTTGAGAGAAGTAAAGTAGGACATTTTTCTTCATTTTAAAGCACAATATATAAGAGTAGTTATTATTTCTCATTGCTAAAATTAGGAAATTATAGAAATTGAATTGAGTTGAGGATGACCAATATTGCTATGACTATGAATCAGGATATGCCATATTGGTAATCTACATGATACTAGGCTAATCTTTTGGCTTCAGCACTAAACTTTATATATATATATATTCATAAAAGTATAAAGTAAATAAATCTATCAGTCATATATATATATATATATATATATATATATATATATATATATATATATATATATATATATATATATATATATACTGAGGTGGAATTTTTTCACATCATAAGAGAATATATTTTTATATACCAGTTGTAATTTAGTATATAACATATAGTTAGTTATTAATAAGATATTTTATAAATAAATCAATATAGGTATATTGATAACACTAATTATAGAGTGATCAAAATCTACTTGAAGTCATTTTAATTATACTTTAGTATGTTAAAGAGGGGAGGGTAGGATCCATTATAGAAACAAGCTAAAGAAAATAGTTTAATTGAGATTTTTGTAAATTAAGTAAGTCTCTAATTATACATAAAATCAGTTATCAATAATTTTAGAACTCAGATAAGAAAATTAATTACAATGAATACAATGTGTATATAGGTGTTGTAACAATATTAGATGTTTAATTGTATCATGACTCACAACTCCTTTTATTCTATACCATTACAATATATATGTATATACAAACATACACAGTAGTTATATGTTTTTAAAATTTAGTAATCCTATTAATTACAATGAGTACAATGTATATATATATGTTGTAATGTTATTTAATATTATATTTGATTTTTTTAAACGATTTTGTTTTGTTTTTGATTTTTGAGATAAACTTTTAGTCAATAGTTTTAGTTTTAATTATTTTTGATATGGCTTTCTACCTTCTCCCTTAACACATCAACATTAATTTGTATTTACTTAGAGAGTGTATTTTGATTATTTATAAAGATTTGATTTGTTTTAACATAGACTATTGACTAAAATATTTTTAAAGCATGATTAATTAGACCTACTTATAAAATATAGTAATAGTAAATATTCATACTGTTTGAAAATCTTGGAAATATAAACATACACATTTTAGAGTTAAGTAAAATAATAGAGGCAATTGTTACATTACTACTATATTTTTGACATCATCTAGTACATGGATGAAAATATATATGATCATATTTTTTTATTAGATATAATCTAAGGAAATATTCACATTCTAAAATAAGTCCATGTTTTGTTTTATAAGCCTGTGAAAAGAATATAAAATTAAGCTGAGTTTTAAAAGGTATTGAATTATTAATACTGAATTAGTAGAAGCATCAATGTCTAAAACTGGATTATTTAATGTTTCCATATTTATAGTCATAAAGGTAATGATTATATTTTTTAAAAATAAAAAAACATATTTGAGAAGTCTCTGTGAGTAGAAATCAATTTAATAGAGAGATGAGCAGACATTACAAATAATTTCAATCAAAAAACAAAAATACTGTGGAACAGATTACTATTCAGATCAATGTTTTTAATACTTTAATATCATTTTGAATTGCACAAGATGATAATTTAAAGCCAACCACCACCTACAAGGCCTAAATGGGGGGGGGGCTTCAGTGCATAATCAGTTGCCATGAATATAAGAATTGGACTGCAGGTATCTGCAACAATCCACATGATTTAATGAACCATTGTTCATATTCTTCTAATAATTGGAAGACAATTTAATCAACTAAAGGTTCCCATAAGTTAGACCATAAGCTGTTATGATGTGGACAGCTATATTGCAATAATTACTTGATTTGTTATGCCTACATAGATGCATATTGCAAATGCAAAATATTCAAATAATATGGGAACATGTTCACTTTATAATAAAGATATTGTCTCCAGGCAACTATGTCATTTGTCAAAATAGTTCATTTCTTATATACTGTCAGTTAAATATTGTTTTGAAAATATGGAATAATATTACTCATCTCTTATATCATCTTAAATTATTTGATTTAAACATTATTGAGCCTTTGTGGGAAACTCTTGAATAATGTATAAAAAGCCATTGTTCTCTGTTAGCATATTTTAGAAAAATTTTTCAAATAACTTTTTTAAGACTTAAAATTTTATAATTTCATTTCCACATAAAATTTTACATGTTACAAAGCATACTTTATTCTATATTATAAAGATAATATACATTTTAGTATTATTTTGTCGAACCCATTAAAATTTATTTTTTCCCATTGTCTTTGATTAGTTTTTACATTATATTAAAAAAATATTGCATTTTCATTTAAATAAATCTAATTGCAGCATATTTATTTAAATAAAAACAAAATCATTCTATTTATATGAATGATTTGGTCATTATCATATATTCTCAGTTATATAAAATAAATTATCTCCGGAAATATGTTTTTTTCTGCAATATATTATAGTAAAATTACAGCAATGATTTTGTATTTAATATGTTTTTAAACAACAAAATAAAATGATGGTGTCAAGCGTTGTTAGCCGAGAGGTCATCGCACCCGCCTTACAAGCAAGTAATTGGTTGCAGACGGGTGTGGGTTCGCGTCCCGGCCGATGGTATGACATATGAAAAAAAATGATGGTATTACAAAAAAACAAATAGTTCTTAATTTAATTTTCAATACAACATGCAAAAAAAAAAAAAAAAAAATTCCAAGATTAGTATTATTTATTATCTCTAAATGAAAAAAATTAGGAATAAAATTAAATATTATATTGATTCTAATTGAAATGAAATAAAAAGTTTTCTATATAATTGAATAAAATAGAGGAGGGAAAAAACCGTAGCTTTTACCAGAGGAGATAATATAAAATTTGTTTATCCTATGTTTAATGAAAATAATTTTTTCTTTTATCTTCATGTTATTATCAACTTCTAATACTTTGAAATCTCTTATAAAAAAAAATTATAACTTAAACATTTTTTAAATATTAAAAGGCTAAGTTGAAGAACAATTATGATAAATATCATTAATCTTAAATGTGATTTAATATCTGTTTAGATATTTAATTGAATAATATATGTGTTTAATTGTTGTTAAAAACTTAATAAGTTTTCTACTATCTATATTGGATTACATTTTTGAAGAAAGATTAATTTATTGTGAATTTCTTCTTTTTCTTTTCTTTTTTTTAAAAAAAAGATATTAAGATTTGAAGTTGTGAAAATTTGAAGATGGTTCGTGATAGAGTTTATATATATATAAAATAAAATGTTAGTATAAAATAAAATGAGTGAATAAATTCTGGTAATAAAAGTCAATAAAAAAATGATTGGATTAATGAATGACTATATAAAATAAACAAATCGATTCGAAGATAAATAAAAAATTTAAATGCCTTATATTAAATGAATATTTAAAAATAATTTTTAAAATTAATTATTAGCTTTTATAATCAATTTATGGAGTTGTATAATTATTTATATTTCACCGACTATATTTTCTTATTCTTATTTATTTATTTTTTAAATTAAAGAGTAGCTTAATTATAAAGTAATATGAAAAATAAAAGACGATAGAATGAAAAATGAATGAAAATTACTATCATTTAATTTTTTCTTATAATAATTATTAAAACTTAAAACAAATTAATTAATTACCAATATATTACTGGATATGAATTAATTTTTGAAATGGATTATAATTAGCTAATTTTTAAGTGTTAATCTTGTAAAAAAAAATTAAATAATAAATCTCTCTAGGAACTCTTGGTAATTATATTACTGTATTACTGTTTTATTTTTAGTATTCACGTTAATTAGAATCTTCTCTTCATTTTAAATACGGTAATTGAAATCCAATTAATGGCTGAAACGTATATATATAACAAACACATATGGACTAACTAAGCAAAATCGCTCAGAACCCTTTTATTATTAACATTTCTTTCACCTTTTTTTTTATATGTGAGAATTATTATTTAGGCTGATTCTATAAGTTTATCTTTTGTAAAAATATTAAATTATTTACAAATTTAGTTTTTATATAGTTACTGTAAAACTAAAGTCGTATAAATGAAATGCAAATGGTATTTTAATGAATAAATATTTACCCATATTATTTTAGCCTGATAAGTTTGAATGTCTGTGGTATATTGGGACATAGAAAAAAAACTGACACATTTAAAAATATTTAAAAAAAATGGAAACAAGAAATTATTGAATTTATTGTTTTTGTTTGATTAAATAGTATCACATTGTAGTTAGTAATAATTTAACATAGAGGCCATCGTTTTGAGATTGTTTTTGTGTACATTTATTGCTATAATAACTTATTTTGCCATTATATTAAAAATGTAATGCATTGCATATATATATATATATTTTACATACCTATATGATACTATTCAGTTAGCTGCACTGTACCGCTAGGCGGTGCTAAAGCACCCATCAAGAACCACACAAGTGAAGAAATTGCTCAAAAACAAGTAAAATACAATACCTAATATACATACAATATTAGTAACATTTTAAATGAAACAGCATTGTATTTAATATCAGTAAATAAGTTTAATAAAAGATTAATAATGTAAGACTATTATAATAAATGTCACTGGGCAGTTTAATATGGTAATAGAGTAACAGAATCCAGAGATAAATATATTACTATGGTTTAAAGTAATAGTATATTGCTAAATCAAGATTTCAAGCTTTGTAAATCAATTCCAAGTTGAGAAAAGTACAAAAAATCAGTTTGATCAACTGTTGTGTGCAGATTGTCAAGTTGATGTTATAATGTCATGATCTTCCAAGTAATATATTATATAATTATTTTTTTATTATTGCCATATATAACTGTAAATTATTACATATATCTATAAACTTGTTTTTATTCCTGCAATTGTCATATCACAATCATCAACCAATACTGAAAGTCGGACTATTTTTTCATATTATGCATTCATTATGGAAAAAATCTTTCACTCTTCAGTTGATCTACAAGTACAAAACACCTGAACTTTCATGCCCATGTTAACAGCTCAAAAATTTAAAAATGTGTATACATAAATCTGGAAAGTTTGCTTCTCAGATGGTTTTTTTTATTTCATTGAATTTATTGGATTACTTTCTTGCTTTACAATAACAAAGATATGAGTATTAATATATTTATGATTAAACTTCTGAGCTAATTGTAATATACAAAATGAGATAAAAATCTGACAATTATATAATTCTTCTTGATATGTATAGGAATCCCAATGTTCAAAAGACACCAAGCTAAAACTTTTGTGAATGAAATGCTATGTACTCTTTTAACCCACAAACTATTTTTTTAACTTATGTTTTCTTAAGCTTTCTTCTCTAAAAGATAAATTTCACTAAGAGCAGCTATAAGACTATTAGTTCGTAAGAATGTCTTAGCTATTATTGCTATTCCTGTATTCTGGTTTTGAATAATTTAAAACATATTTCATATATTTTGCTTATTTTTAGAAAAAAGTGAAATTATACTTTTATAACCATTACTATTTTTTGTTTTGTTTTCATTGATGTTATGGCTGATTATATAATTACTTATACCATTTGAAAAAACAATCTATTAGACACAGTTATATAGCTTTCATAAAGAATGATTATCCATCAGCTAACAACAAGAAAATCTTAAATAGACAACAACAACAACAAAAGGCCAGTATTGGTACTTTAATGTATCCATATATACCAAGACAATCTAGAGAAAATATGCAATCAATATAACATCAGAATAGTATTCTAAAGCCATAGAATTCTATAATGAATCCTAATTTCAACAAAACCTAAACTTAAAATGCTAAAAAACATTAACTGCATCTATGAAATACCATATAAATGTAGGTTTTGTATTAGTGAAACCAGTCACCTCATTGAAAAGTGATTAAAAGTACACAAATTGATAATTAGAAAAGGGGGAAACCAGATGCATCTAAAGTAGCAGATCACTTATACACTAAGAAACACATTCAACTGAGAAAAATAGAAATATTGGACAGACAGAACATCACTATGGCAAATAATCCCATTAATCAACTTAGAGTGATAATTTATAATGCTTGGATGCCATTTATTAACTTTTCCTTAGAAAAAAGTAGAGAAATTAGAAAGACATGCATAGATAATTAGTTTGTTAGAGTGTCTATTCACAAATCAGAAGGTCCAAGTTTGATTCTCATGCTACTACTTTCACTGTTCAAAGCAGTAACACCTGAAAAAAAGAAAAGACTAATTAATACACAGTGTTATATACTAACCATTTGAAGAATTTGATTAAATAAAGTTTGAATTTTTCTAATGACATTTAAGATATTGAATGATGTAAATAGTCCAACTTATAATTACTATTAAAATATCACAAATTTTCAGACAAATACACACACACTTATATATATTATAAGAGAATTTCATAGATTTTATAAGTAGGCAAACAACGAATTAAAAACTGCAGTACAAACCGAAATAAACATATCTAAAAATATATATTTTTTAATAAGATCTACCTTTGAACCAAAAGTATCACAAATTATTTTATATATTATCATTTCACTGCAAGATAAAAGTTTTTATGCGTTTAATTTGATTCCTCTGAGTAATACATTTTTACAATACTTGCAGGAACTTCTCCATCTCATCAAATCATTTCACAGGATTTTTTTCAATCTTTTGAAATTCAGATTAGACTTTAGTTTTTCATCTATCATTACTTCTTACGGTAATGTAATATGTCCAATTTATCCCTATTTCAATTTTTTAACTTTTAAAACAATGTCAGTGATTTGTGCTTATTTTGATCCTTATATTTTGCTTTGTGACCTTCTTGTTAATCCACATATATATCTTGTCATATTTTACTTTGTGATCTGAAATATTTATATTGCTCTTTTATTAAATGATTCAGATCTCAGATATATGATTGATTATGATAATAGGTAAGTTATAAGTACATGTACTTTTTTTTCAAGGATTTTTAAGTCAATTATTTTTAAGTAAAGTAATTTTTTTTAAATTAATTTTATGAATTATTAAATTCATCATGTTTCCATCTATATTAATGACATTATGAAGATATTTACAGAAATATTAACTTCTGATTTATTACTATAAATATTAAGTTTTTATAAATTTGAAAAGCCATTAAATATTACTTCAGTTAACATTTATCTCTAATCCCCTTTCTTTGCTTTTATATGATAGCTCTTTTAATTTTTTCTGAAGCTCTGAAACATCATTTGAGAAAACAACCTCCATTAATGTCAATGATTAAATCAATTTCCATTAATTTTTATTCTCATAGTTTCCTGTTTTAATCGATAAATGGAATGATCTTATTATACACTTTTATCCATAATACAATACTGAGAGTGTACCAATAGCTCAAACACGCTCTTTATTAATAAGTGCGGTATGAGAAAATATTTAAAATCTCTATCCAAAACACTCTCATCTCCATGTATTGTAATAACTACTGTTGCACTTTAATATGTATTCTTCAGAATTTTAACAATATTCTATATCCTGATTTTAAATCTTTAATCAGTATAGACTATAATATTAAGTCATGTGATTTTCTTACTATTATAATCAGTAAATTGTAAAATCAAATGCCTTTTTATAATTTATAAAGAAATGGTAACTCATATCCACTGACTATTTTTATAGTTTTTCTTAATATGTAAATGTGATCTGTAAGTGCTATAAACACTTTTAATACCAATTGGTCCATTTAGTTTGTTAGCATCCAGAATTCTTTAATGATGACTTATTATGATTTTAAATTTATTTTTCCATCATATGGTATATCCATATTATTTTGATATTTGATATATAGCTTTATCAATATCTCTATATTTATATTTGATTTGTAAAAAAAAATATTTATAATAATCCATTATTTTTAGTTTTTTTTTTTTTATAGAACTTATATGTTTTATCACTTCATTTAAAAACAGATGGCTCT
The DNA here is from genome assembly GCA_028023455.1 of Epiperipatus broadwayi. Lineage (NCBI taxonomy): Eukaryota > Metazoa > Onychophora > Udeonychophora > Euonychophora > Peripatidae > Epiperipatus > Epiperipatus broadwayi. The sequence goes on along the minus strand of JAQFVV010006202.1, from coordinate 10,471,057 downwards.
TAATTAAAATGATGATATAATTTTATGAATTATTTTGTTTTCCTTTCTTATCATTTTATACTTATTCTTAGGGTCTTTCACGGACTTCTTGATATTATCCCTGTTTTTGCAAACTAATGCTACATTTTTTTTTTATTATTGCTAAGTAATCCTTTCAATACTAAGATGTTTTATATTTTTAAAATTTATTCTTTTTTATAATTTTTTTTTTTTTTTGCCATTGCACAGTTATATTTTTAATGTCATCATTAATTCATTTCCATATCATTTTACATATTCAAAAAACTAGGCTTAGCAACTATTGATAACTGTTTGACAAATAGATTTTATCTCTTCAGCTTTGCATTATTACCTATTTTTCATATCTTCTCTCCTTATCCATTTCTACATTGAATCTATTATGCACACTACTGTTTTAAAAAATATATTTTTTGTTAGATAAAGTCTAATCCAAGTCTTCTGCATCTTTATTTGAATATCCCTCAATATATCTTCTCTTTGGATCTTTAAAGAAATAAAATTATTCTCTCCCTAATTTCATATGTACATATGCTCTCTTGCATACCTAAATTATTTCAGCAATTTTCATTTGTCAAGAACTTTCCAGTTAAAGCATTAAAATTTCTCACAAAAGATTTAAACATTGTTTGGTCTGTTCAAAGGCATTCTATATACCTAAGTCTACTTTTTGTCAGAACTATAACTTATTTGGGGCATAAATATAAATTATTTGCATTTACATCTTTTATTGAACTGAATAACTAACTAATCTTATTCTATGTGTGACATATGATACTTTTTATATTGTTGTTGTTTCGTCTTTTATTTATATCCCATTTTATTTTGGCTTTCAATATTTGTGCTTTTATAGCAGAAAGTACATGTGTGCTTGTGACATTAATGTTCTCTTCATTTTAAACTTCATAAGGTCTGATAATATTCCATTTAGTATTTAGTTTTTTTAATTCCTGCATTTTTTCTTAATAATGGATGATATTGCAGGTGGCCAGATAAAAATTTGTCATAAAAATGATATCATAGATTTGTACTTTAAAACTTATGAAATATGAAAACCATAAATTTTTGTCTGTCATAAGTGTAATTATAAATAAAATGATTTACACATACACATTCTATCCAGATGCAAACAGGAAACATATGGAATTATACCACAACCAATCACAATCACAACATAAATGAAGCTCAAATATTGCAAAAGCTACAGGAATTTTCTGAAAGCACTCATCCTGCCCTTCATGCAATCCCTAAATTTGTACTATTATACCTTAGTCACTACACTATTTCCATAGCCAAGAAGATGATTGAAGTGCTGACCAAAGACTTTCAGAACATTCCAGATTTGTACCCAGTGGCACTAGTCCCTTTTTTAAAAAAAACAAAAAAATCCATCTAGTCTCAACAATCTATGACCTATTTCCATGATACTATTGCTAATTAAGACAATTGAATCCTTAATCAAGGACCAGATTCAACCCCAACTCTACTCACATATTTCATCTTTTCAATTTACCCAAAAAGGATCATCCACCATTGATGCAGTTCAGTGCTTTCTTTTACTAACTGAACACATCAGACAAACCAATAAGTCAAGACCACTGGTGGTACAACTGGACTTTTCCTCAGCGTTTGACTCAGTAATACCATCCATACTGTTCCAGATGATGCAGGAATATCAGGTGCCTGATGTGTACATCGGAATAATAGCAAAGCTTTTACTAAATCATTCCATATTTACTTCTTTAGATGGAAGGTTATCTATTGGTTTTAGACCTCATATCTCGATTCCACAGGGTTCTTCTCTAGCATCACTATGTTTTATAACTTACATCAACCCCATGCTCAAGGACATTGAGAATATCTTGCCAGGCATTTATGTTCCCACCATCAAGAAACAAATCAACCATATCTCCTATGTGGACGATGTTACCATTTTTCTTTCCAGTGAAGCTCATCTTCCAACATTCTTCACAATTATTGACAAGCATGCCAAAATATTAAACTTCCAAATTTAACAATAGTAAATCTTCCATCTGGAGAATTAAAACAGAAACAACAATTTCATCCAGGTTCACAGCCAAGCCACAGCTTTTCTTAGGATTCCCCATGGCAAAAACACAAACTATCATGACTAGAGAAATTCAAAATTCAATTCTTCAAAAAATCAATAAAATAATCAACACTCTAGTATTTCGCTTTCAATTCCTGGTAAAATCACACTCCTTAACATGCTAGTGTTTTTAAGACTCAATTACTATCTACCAATCATCAAGCCTACTAAAATCTTCAGTAAACAAATAGGCTCATTATGTACTAAGCTATTGTGGAAAAGGAAAGTTGTGGCCATAAGCTTGGCAAAGGTCCAAATGCCTAGAAAACTGAATGGTCTTGGTCTTTACTCAGTTGCTACATTATACTTGCAAAAATCACTAAATCTGCTACATAACTATTCATTGGAAATTGACTGCACAAATTTAATCCTAGAACTTCAACCTACTGACATGCCATCTCCCCATAATAAAGAATGTTTGATTGACATCTGGATGCATGTCAATGTCTGTATAAACTTAATTCCAAACATCTTCAATGAAAGAAAGTCCTACTGGGAAATGTATAGGCTAAAGAAAGATTGTCCCTTAGCTCTCCATAATGCTCTTGAATTAAACAACAAATTATTGATTAAAAAAGCCAAACACTGGTTTCTGGAATCCAAATTTATTGATTTTCTTCTGAAATTAAACATCTCATCACTACCACTAATCAGTTTCTCATAATGAAAAGAGGTTTTAACAAAATTAGCTCTCAATGTCAACTTTGTCAAAGGGATGAGGAAACAATTCAACACATTTTCTTAGATTGTCCATCTCTCAGCATTCTTAGGTCTTTCATTGACAAAAGGGAAAAATGCTATTCTACAGACACATTCTTAATCCAGCAAGCAATTAAAGCTGGCAAGTTCATTAACATTAGATTAGCAATTTTCTTATCTTTTGCCATCTGGCTAACGAGATGCAGTTTTGTTCTGGGCAACATGAACACCAGTACTATTCAAACATTTAAAACACTCATCAAGGGTAATATCATCAGAGATAAAATGCTTGCTCCACATTGGCTGCATCAACAAACCTGGGCCGGCACCTCCATGTTAGTTCACTTATTATTTGCAAAGATATCAATGATAAAATTTGAGTCTTGCTTCATCAATGCAATACCAAAATGAGCTCAGTCATATATGAGAACTCTACCAGACTATCTAATGACTACCAATTAGCAGATTGATCACACCATCTACCTCAACAATAAGTTGACATATTTAATCATGAACGGAATGGCTTAACTTATAAGAAAGTGACAGACAGATCTCAAGATGCTTGGGCTCAGACCTTGCCAGCATTTTCTCAACCTGTTTAGCCTCTGCTTCACATCTTGATTTTAAACTTATACTTATAAATTTTGATGTGCCTTTCAATGCTCAAAGAGGCATGCATAATTGTTCAACTGGGACAAAGTATGGTCCAATCTAGAATTCTACTGAAGCGTTGATCCAACAATCATGTATGTATTCACTTCTCATTTAGCTATGGATATTGCTTGGTATTCATGTAATCATCATTGTATAAAGTTGTATCAATTGTTTAAATAAATCTTTTTTTTTTTAAAAAAAAACTATTCAAACTTTTTTTTTATTATATAGAATTTCTGTTGACATTCAACGATTTTTTTTTATCAACAGTTGAATTGTTTTTATATATGTCCAGGAATAAATTTGACCAACTCATTATTGGTTGATTATAAGAGGTTCACACAATGCAAAAATCTAATTTACAATTAAACTTAAGAATGTTAAAAGCATTTGCAAGCTAAAAATATATTGATAATGTATTGTCTATATTTAAACTAATCACAGTCTGATTAACATAAAAAAGAATGAATAATTTAAACTCATTATTTTTTGAATAGAATTTCTGTTGACTTTCAATTTTTTACCAGCACAGTTGAATTGTTTTTATATATGACAAGGAATGACTTTGACCAATGCATTATATGTTGATTATAAGAAGTTCACACAATGCTAAAATCTAATTTACAATCAAACCTTAAGAAGGTTAAAAGCATTTGGTAGATAAAAATATATTAATGATGTATTATCTATATTGTAATGATCATATTTGTTCATTCACATAACAAAATCCAGAGTCCAGGTAAAATACTCTAAAACTAATCAAAATGGGATGATAAGATCCAGAGTCTGAAACAAGTTCCAACTCACTCAACAGTACTCTGTGATTTAATACCATATGAGTAACATTTCTGAGGTTATATATGACCTTAACTTTAATCACGAACCAGCTCTGAACAGGGAGAAACATGAGACCCTATGGCTAACCACACATGCATCACATAAAATTAGATTAAACATTTATTAATGGCTAAGCTAATATAATATTGACATTTTGTATAATAATATCTGGTAATATAATTAGTTAGTAAGTGGATAAAAAATAATGAAGACAGGATAAATTTAAATGCATTTATTAAAATTATTAGTAATGAAAAACAAAATAAATTAAATTACACTATTTAGGGATCACATTGAGATCAAATAGATGCTCACAGGCATTATACAATGGAATGTAATCAGTCTGAAGATAATACAGTGTTTGGACTCATTTAAATGTATTAGCTGACTTTTGTGCTCAGTGAATAATCTATGCATATAAGAATTTAATATGCCAACATAATATTCATTTAATATCACAGTTTTCCAAGTGATAAATAACAATGCTAGCCAGAAATATAATTTAATTATTACAGTGATAATATTGTGACTGTTTACTAAGTTTCTCTAATATTCAAGCCTAATAATATAGCTCAATAATGATGTGAATCATCATCCATCAAACTAAAGGTTATCTTAGTTTCTGATAAATCCCGAATAACATATATTGTAGAGAGAACTGATTAAACTAACCCTGCACACATTTATTATAGGCATTTAAAATATGCTATAAATAGAGAGGAGTTACTTAAATATATTAATACCCCTTTTAACAAGCAATTAATTCACATCTCTAATCAGATTTAATAAAAAGGAAGAGAAAGCATATTTAAGAGGATTGGAATTAATGAAAATAACTAAATATGCCTCATTAAGATCTCATCTTTCTAACCAGAATTCTATTATTAAGTGAAACTATGCTTAAAATCATAATTTATCAGTATAACAAAACAAAGCATAACAATTATATATGAAATCAAATTCAAAATTGATTTAACAGGTTCAAGATAATAGATTTTTCAGAGCTATTTTACAGTAAATCAAGTGAGTATTTAGTATTGGTTTTACAGGTTGAAGTAAAAAAAAGATTTGAACTATTAGTCTTTAAACTGGGTGTTTATTTAAATTTACTGTAGCTATAGTTTGAAAATTAATAATTAAAGTTTATCTGAGAGTTCTTACCATAGTCATGAAGGTTATTACCTAACTCCTGGGCAGCAGTTTGTCTCTTGGCTTTGTTCTCTGGATAGTCAGCAGCTCTCTACTTAAAGTACTATTGCAGTAGGTTTCTATCAGCAAGGTTATCCATCACTATGTTGACTATGTACCATTTCAGCATGTAGGATGGAGATGAAGATAGCAATTCCTCAGGCATGAAGAACAACACAATCCACATAACTACTCAGCCATCTTAAAATTCAAACAGGCATAGATTTGGCTTGCAGTCATTTCTAAAATTTAACTGAGTATATATGTAGCAAAAAACAACCTATTTACACTTGCTTATGATGAAATTACATTTGTAATAAACAAAATTTTCTCAGTGAAGTTAGCAATTAGTACCTTTAAAATTTGATATTTTTGGAGACCAAAATAACTTTTAGCTTCTGTTTTAATCCATGAACAGGATGTTTTCTTATATTTGGCCATTTTCTTTCCCACAAGATTTTAGAGATTGACATGGTTGGTTAAATCTTGTTTTTAACTTAAAATATATTTCAACAGACATTTATTGTCTTTAATAAAACTTTGATTTTATCATTCCACCATACTAAACCAGATTTGGCATAATATAATTTTTACAGATTATTTTAAAAATAATTTAAAAAATAGCAAATAACCAAATAACAAGATACTATATATATATATATATATATGACAGTGGTATGTGTAATATACCTATATATGTGTGATCTAAGCAAAATAAAGCATAAAATTGATTTATAATTTAAACGAAATCTCATTTTAAATTATACATGAACTTTTAAATATGTGAAAATTGTTGTGGCAAATAAAATCACATCATTATTAAAAAAAGATGTAGTGTGCTTCCATTTCTAAAAAAATCATGCTTTTTCAGTGATATATATATATATATATATTGTGCCCTTATCTGTAGGTCATAATAAGGTAGAAAGGTCAATTACTAAAAAAATTTTAAATTTCAAGTTATGTTTGTATGATATATAAATAATAATAGGATAATTAGATTTTATAGTACAATTTAAAGCTGAAAATACCTGGTATATAACAGTGTAATAAATTATTTTAAGAGAAAACAGTTAAATAAAGCTTAATAATATCTTTGCTTATGGTTGTAAAAGCTGGCCATATAAAATAATACAGCTATAGATAGTTAAAAGTATATTAATAATTTGAGTATAATATTTTAAAACTAATAAATTAAATAAATGCTATATGCAATGTTATAATTATATTTAATAGTCAAAACTAATAGAGTATATTTTATAATAAACTTTGGGATGGTGAGAATTATATTTAGTTCTACAAGTTTTAATTATTTTCCAAATTTTTATAAAATATATCAGTTTTGGTAATTCAGACCGAGACATAAATAAAAAATCATTTGATAAAGTTAGTAAACACGTGACTGTATATTATATACCTTCACACACACGCTTGTTAAAATAATAATAAGGTTTGTGAATTTGAAACTAGATATAATTGCCATCGATCATTAAAATAAAGGTTAAAATATTAAATATTATTTTAATAATTGTTTTAAAAGTTTAAATGATTTTGGTAAAATTAAAATTGAATTTAAAAATACTAGTCTAAATAATATTTGAGACATTACGTCATCAATTCTTTATTTTTAAAAGTCTAATCTGTTATATAACTAAATGTGTAAAATTTGTTCGCGCTAAAAAGTTATTAACCAATCAACGGAGGTAAATTAGCAGACAAAATATAAGAATTATACGAAGCGGGGGGGAGAAGTAATGTGTAAGTGAAAGAGAAAGTAACACATTTTTGTAGCTGATAACACCGTAGCTGGAAAAGTAATATAAATTTAAAATTTCGTATTTATTTTAAGAGTTCTTCTGTAACATATAATATATTTTGACTGTATCTACATGGATTGCTAATTTTTAAAAGTTGTCTTACCAGGGAATTTTATTCGAATTTAACCAAAAGCCTACAGTAGAGATGGAAGTACAAGGAAAAATACCTAAAAATATTGCTGAAAGAAAAATATGTGGAAATTGTATTAATACAAATTTATTTATGCTCAACCAGAAACTTATTATTATAACTCAAAGAGATATAATTGGGACGCTATATGAAAACTTTAAAAAGAAGTTAGTTGCCGTCAGAAAAAATTATGACGCACCAATTTTACAAGGCTAATTCAAAGTTATTTTATTCTTCTCTATGAAAAAATTTAATATGCGTTTTTATTGTAAAGAAAATTATGATGAAGAAAGAATATTTATCTTTTAAAGGAAAACATTATTAAAAATATAGTACAAGAATTTTAAAATAAAGAAAAAGTAATAGAAGAATATGAAAGTGTTATTATGTATTTTATGGAAAGGAGCCTAAAACTTCATCTAAGTAAGAAATATTGTAAAGAATTCAATGGAGAAAAGGCTTGATTTAAAGGAAAAAATATAAAATTAAATTACTGAGTGAAAATGGATCCATGGAAATAGAAATTTTATTGAAGATTTAACTAAAAGTACCTACAAGATGCATCGGAAAAGTCACGCGGGAAAATACTAGCAGACAATAATAGAAGAGAATATCATGAATTAATAATTGTATACAATATTGTGAAAACCAAGGATTGTCGTCTATGAATATTTATTAAACAGAGTAGTAATTGTTTTACTTTAAAATAGAACATTAAGTGACTGAAGAAGAAATAAAATATTTTTTTTTTAGCTTAAATATGAACGGTTCAAGAAAGTTTGATGAAGAAGTATCGTAAATATAATTTAAATATTTTTTACTGATTATATTTAAAATATAAAATGCTATATGAGATTAGGGAAAACATATAAACATAATTTAGTAATGTTAAAAAAAAAAATTAAGTATAATAGCTTAATAGAATGATAGAAATATTGTTTTTAAAATAAAGAGTATGTATGGAAATCATATATCTACAAGAATTAATGGGATGGTGAAGCCTACAGAACACGATCGAGAAGATAAAGATCGTTTTGGTAATTTTGATATTTATTCATAATGCATAATGTATTTTTTTTTTAGATCATCTATTGATTAAGAATGATGTGTGAAAGTTTTAAATTCTATGTACACATTTTATACAACATTTAAAACATATTCTGAGATAGGAGTAATTTTAAATATGCATGCAATAAGTTATTTAAAGTATAATTAATAATATAAGTTAACAGAACAATTGTGTGATTCTTTTGAACTTTCATGTTGCAAAGTATTCAAATATTTTAAAATAGTTTGTATATGATAAATATATGAGAAAAGTAGTAAAAGATTTTCTTAAAGAACAGCGGTATAGTTCTGAAATAAAATGAATTTTATTATTGTTAGAAATGCAGATAGGAATTTGTCGATGTACTGTATAGAAAAACCATGAGAAATAAGATCGGATAGTGACTTGGTAGTACTAGTGTAGAGGAAACCAAGACGATGTTTTGTTAAGAAATAAGAAAAATAAAGTATTTGGATCATAGTTAGTTTGTGTGATTTCAGTATAGCTAACTAAGCCCTATCACTGAACACATATATTTTGGACAGTGTTTTTGCGTATCTTTTAAACTTTTTGATGTTATATAAAGCTGAAGAAATAGCTTTAGCATCACTCCTATAATAGAGGCTGATAGACAGATAAAGGTCACTCCTCTATAGTGTTTTTAATTCACTGTGCCATTATTGTCAAGGTTTATGACGGATAATATTCTAGTTATTTTTGATCCTGTGCATCTATTTTCGCTATCCTTGTTTCGTGAATCTGCATCGTCAGAAAGATATTTTCAAAGAAATGATGAATAAAATAGAACTGAGGATATGTTATCGTTTAAGTAAGAATAGTTTATTTACTGGAATGTATTAGAATTGTGTAACTTTAAAAGTGAAAGTACAAAATATCATAAAGAGAGAAAGAATCATATGATACAATTTAAATTTAATTCGGAAATGAATGTAGTATTTTAACAAAGAGAAATCTAAACAAAGTTTCATTTTTAAAAGTGATAATGAAATTTTAATGTTTTAAATAATTTTTAGAAAATAAATATTGCATATTTATTAAGAAAATAATTCAATAATGTGTAATAGACATATTTTGTGCATGGTATGTTAATAGTTGTAATTACCATACGAAGTAAGGCTTGAATGAGTATATTAGATTAATAAACATCGTATAATGAACATTAAAACTCAATACCAAATGTAGGAGAATGTTTTTCGAATCTGTGGGATTCCATACAACCGATATAAAAATAGAATTTTATTGTTTTGTAGAATGTTTACTACGAATGTAATTTTGTAAAAATATAATTTTAATAATAGTAGGGATACAAAATGTTAATGATAATTATATAATAAAGACATATAACAAGCGAACCATAATAAGAAATCCAATAATAATAATACTGTATTTTCTTAAGTATTTAAAAGATAAGAGTTAACTAGAAAAATAAGTAGAAGTTTGATTTCATTTTTTTTTAAACTAGTAAAATAATTTTGTGATAGGAGAGTAAGGATATCCATGTACATAATGTAAAATATTGTTATTTGTTATATTATTAATAAACTTTGTTGTAAATTTATTTTAAAGCTTTGTGTCTTTGTTATTATTTCTCCACATGGATGCATGATATCGCAATACACTTATAATTGAAACAGACATATAGTTTTGCACAAAAAGGATAAACCTAAAAGTATTATAATGATTTTGAAAATTTATTTGTATGATAAAATTAAAGGATCATAATTATATCAGTTATTGGTCATAAGTTGGTTGCCACAATGTTACATTAAAATATATGCTAATGTGCCACACGTATTCTGTTGTCAGATTATTGAAATACTACCACGTCCGTAATTATTTATTTTATTTAGGAAGTAATAAGATTATATTATACTATTGTTGTTATTATTATTATTTATTATTGTTAGTTACTGCGTGGTGAATTATGACATAAAATTCCCTTTTCATAGTTTACTACCGTGATTTTAAAATCATTTAGAATACAATTTATGAACCTGAGATTTTATTTTATTTTATTTATTCTATTTATTTACTTAATTTTGTTTAATTGAGCTAGATTCTTATTACAAAGAATATTAAGACATGATTATTATTTTAGTTGTAGTGAAAAGAGCTTAGAAAGTCGTAGGAATACTATAATTAGTTATTTAGTATAGTAAAAGGGGGAATAGTGTTCTTATGCCATTGGGATAGTATCATGTGGATAATATCTCAATGTAGTCTATCTCGTTCCCCGTGTCGTCACTCCATGTCTCATGAAAATAGTAAATATTTGTTAATTCATTTACAAATATAACCGTATTTGTATTGTAAAAAAAAATTAGAGCTAGTAATCATTTTAATTAATGCTGGATATTTCATTTATTTATTTGTTAAACTGAGCTAGAACCCGTAAATTCTAAATTCTAGATAAATGATGGAGAGGACGAGAGCGGTGGGGGAGGTTAGAATATATATATATATCGTAATGGAACCCATGAGTAATAAAAGCAAAAGGAGTAAAATATATAAACAAATGATATAAGAGTAGTAGGTGATTAACTAAGACTCATTCTATATAAAAATATTCATTTACTTCCATACAGATTTCAAATGGCATGCATCAGAGAACATTCTCAGAGCTATGGGGGGGGGTTCTTTTTACAAGTCACATGTGTAGCATCAACTATATGTATTCATTAACATGTCTGGTATGAAATAAAAGTATTATAGCAATAAGCTAATTCAGTGTACATAGTTTGTGCATTTTATGAAATATCAAAGTATTTTATTTTATATTTGCTTCAATATAGACATAAAATAATAATGAACAACTTAGTAATCATAAAATAATTTATTAATGAAAAAGAATAAATAAATAATGAAATAAATTAATAATATCTTCTTTAGAGATTTCTTTCTTGAATACATTTCACCATGGAAATTATAATAAAAGTTTATCTTTTTTCCTCCGACTTTATATTTTAATTTCTCTTATATGGAAAAGAAATTATTTATCTCTATATTGTTTTCCTGGAAATAACTTAATTCATATTATTTTTTATGAATAATTGTATAATTCATTCCATGAACCATTTAAATTTTAAATATTTTATTCTTCTCTTTCATTCATGAATAAAAGATAATGTCATTTTTGACAGTTTCAAAGTTCAGTTTTTGACTCTTTAGTTGTTGTTTTTTTTGAAAGTTCAATACTTCTTCTTTTTTTATTTATTTGAATATTCAAAAGATGAAAATATAAAAATTTAGACTATCTTACCTTTTCTTGGAATTTTTTCTTCTTCCTTTAAGTAACATTAAACAAGATATTATATTTCTTCTTAAAAAGGTCTTCTTGACTTTTCATTTGTAAAGTTCCATTTATCTTTAACAGATTTTATTAGTTGATAGGAAAGATACTGAGCATTGTACTAGGAATAAAAATTGATGGGCTATTTGTTTTAATCTAACAAGCCATCTTAAATAAAAGTAGGAATATACAGAGTGTTTTCATTACTTCTAGTAAATTAAAGTATTTATAAATTTACACTTCTTGTATAGTTTTAACTTAATAGATAATTTGTTTTACTTCCTCCTCTGTTTCAAGTAAGAGCAAGAGAAGAGAGAGAAAATGTCATTTCAATATTTTCAATCTCATTTACATATAAAAGCTTTTGCTGTCTTTATAAATTTTTGGCGTCATCTACATAAAGAATCTATAAAGACTATTTGTTTGAAAACAAAGGGAAAATTAACTAAATATTCATTTCTCTTTTCTTTATTTCAATCCTACATATGTGTATATGAATACTTTTTTGTATCAATAATTTTAATCTTTTATGATCAAGTTGCAATTTTTACTGTCTATACAAGTATTATTGACAACAGTTTGAAATTGTTGATTGGTATTGAGATTGTCTAAGTATTGACTGGGTTTTAATGATATATATATATATATATTGTAATGGGCACAGACATCGTTACATTGTTTTTTTATTAGTAAACATGGAAAAAATAAAAGTTCGCCAATAAAAACTTCTTTTTTTAAGAATTAAAAATTGAAAATTAAAAAATCATCTTAAACTCGCATATATATAAAATCGCACAGATAAATAATTATTAAAATAAAACTTTATTAAAGAAAAAGTATTTTAAAACTAAATTTTCAGAAAAGATTTAGAGATAAAAATATATGCTTAAGTTTGAAAACAAATTAATTAATCTTTTGTAAAATGGAAATGATTATTTTAATTAGTAAGCTAGCCCTTGGGCATTTCAAATGTATAAGCATTGGTCAGATAGAAAAACAATAGAAACTAATAGCCAATGAATGAAAAACAATGGAATCGGACCTCAGCGAAAGGACCATCACATCGGTGACGTAATGTTCACTGGATCTGAAAGGCTATTATAAAAAGTGAATGGAATAATAGTTATTAGGAGGAGATGTGACTATATGTGTTAGTGTGGAGTTGAAGGAGAAGGGATTGAAAAGACGCACTCTTCAATCCCTTCAGTTGTTATAAAAAAAAAAAAGGAAATGAAACATCACTTTTCTTATACTGAGGACAACAGGATCATCGGGGGATTTAATGTGGATTCCAAACAGTATGCAGTGGATAAAGAGGAACGTTTTAAAAATTGTAAGAACTTTAAAAACATTTTGAAACACTAAGAACTTTAAAATATAAACTTTCACAGTCTTTAATTTATAAGAAATAGAATCCTATCTGACCAACGTAAATTAATATTAATAATGTCATTTGATGTATTTTTTTTAAATTTAAAATCATTTCCATTTATTTTTTTGTTCTTTTAAGTTTTTATTATGATTTTGTCTTTCGTTAGACTAAATTATATAAATGTTAAACTTAAGTCGGGCGTGAATGGCTGTATAGATTTGTAAAGTTATATTAGGGGAGGGTAATATTAGGTTATTTGTGTCATTGTTGAATTGGGTCAATGGATTGGATATATTTGTGTAATTAGTAGATGTAGTATGAGTTTCGCTACGTGTAGAATTGCTGTATACACCGCACCAACCCTTTGCCTATGGATGGGATTGTAAGTCGGCAAAAAGAATCGCAGTCCCTTCCTATGGAGTTTTTATTTTATTGTTCTTCTTGCTATACATATGTCATATTCCTGTATTGGACAAGAGTCACTGTCTTCTCTAACTATACTGTTCAGATGTCCATTCCTGACAGTATAGTATATTTGTGCTGTTGTATTTTCATGCTACATTGAATACATAAATGTATCAGATGGATTGATGCCAGTTTGACTGCAAACTTTTAGCCTAAGGTTAAATAGGGATAGAATATTTTCTTTTCAAATGCGAATCTATGTAGTCTATTCATACTCGACACTCTAAATAAAATTGCATTAAATTTAAGTTCGGTATGTACGTTTGCATGGATTCGTTATCGGTTAATTATGTTTGGGTTTTCATATTTGATCAAAATATATAGACATTCGGTAAATAATGATACCTTATGGTGAGCATCTAAAATGTATTTATTCGGATGTCTTTTAAGTTATTGGTGTCAATGCGGGCATCTTACGATGAATGCTATTGGGTTTCTTGTGAATTCCCTCATGAAATTCCACCAATGATTTTATATTTTGATCGTTTATGTTTATTCTGAAATGTTTTTAACTGTGTAATCTATGTAACCGATCTATACTCAACATTATAAAACAAGGTTTTATAATCCCATCTGTGCGAACTTAATTTAAAATGTAAACTTATAAAAATTAAATGTAAATTAAAATCTAGAATAAAAGTTAAAAATGTAGTTAAATGCTAAAATAATAATGTTAAATTTTATATATATGTGCGTAAATAAATGTTTGTATGTTAATTACTGGCAGTGGCTTATTTTATTCTTTTTTAAAAAATATTCTTAGATAAGAATTAATAAAATATATTATTATGAAATATAAATCTCTGCTGTTCCACTGAGCTAGTGACAATGGGCTAACGACCGGATATCAAAATATATAAAATAAAAAAAAATTTTTTTTTGACTTACGTATCTGCCTACTATATAAATTTTTCTAGGTTCAAATGCCTAAATGGCGCCCTGTAGTGCAGATTACGTTAAGTACCCTTTCTCTGGATTGTTATAATATATATATGCATAAATGAATACACCCACCTTGGTTTTCAAATATATCTCAATGTAAAGCATTGCCAATATAATAGTTACAATATACATGTATAATAAAAGTAATTGAACTTTATTTAAATCTTGGATATGTGTATGCCTAGAGATTTATTTATATATATAATTTAAAAGTTAAATATTTATTGAAATTCCTATTTTATAGATTGCATAACATAGAATAATGTTTGATGGATTAACAATTGAAAGAACAGATTTTTTAATTTTTTCGTTTACTAACAATTGGCATTTTTAAATATTGAATTTAAAAAAAAGTCTATATTTGTCTTGCATCTTAATGATATAAAAATCTGTTTAAAATTCAATGATGCACTTCTAAATATTGAAATGTAAGAATAAATTGTTCTTAGAGAAGCATTAAATGCAAAACTTTCACTGATGGTGGTCAGCTATTAATGTGATTCTCCATAAGTTCAGTCTATCTTTGGGCAGAAGATTTAATATATTTACATATATATATATTCATATAATTGTTCACATTTTTTTTTCCTCATGTGTCATAGCAGCTTTTTTATTTATATAGTAATTATTTATTGTTTGTTTACAAATCAGCCGTTTTCAAATATTACACGTGTCTTAAGGGCACAAAAAGCAATATTTTTATATTTTAAAAACACAGATTTTGAAATTTATATTAATGTTATTCATATAGAAAGAAAAAAAAATAATTTTCATAATTCATCATTACATAATTAAATTATCTTAAGATTTTCAGTATAAAAAATATTGCCTTTACTCAAAAAAAAATTAAAAGTAAAGAGATTTACCATAAATTATGCCATGATGTCAAAGCTATACAAACAGAATTATCATGATGATACACTTAGGAGATGAAAATTTGTAATGTTTTTTTTTATTATTATTAATGGGTAAAAAATGTTCTTCTTTTTTTTTTCAACATTTCATTATCAACTATTCAGTTGGGATTACGCGTAGTTGCGATGTTTTTTTTTAGTTTGAATTAAAATTTGTAAATGTTTTTGATAATATTTTTGGTAACTTAACAAAATCTCTCTCTTTGAAATTTAAAACACGGAAGACAGAATTTTAAAAAGTAGTAAAATTGAAAAAGAAAAGCTGCAAAGTGAGTAAAAAAAAAGATGATTAAAAACATTTAAAAAAAGTATTTTTATATATACACTCAGAGTTGCCTTATCTGGAAAAAGACCTTAGAGATCTGTGAGCCAAGTAATCCTATTTTCGATATTATTATTATGAATGCATTTCCTCGATAATTTAATTTATTACTATATCCGGTGTGGATTAGCGCAATCAAAGCCTATTCTTAAATTGAAGCTCAATTTATTACTTCGGTGTTTGAACATCATAAGCAGTAACGAATTAATTACAATTTTAATTGTTACATTTATTATGAAGTAATCTAATGTTCGCAGCAACTAATTTATTGATTCTAATATTTATTTATTTGCCCATCTAATTTTTTTATAAGGGCTTGCATTAATGAGGCACACATAGCAATTCTATCTCGGCCAGATTTTGCCTCCCTCCCTTCGTTAATCCATGAATTTACGAGTACCAAGTCTATTATTCTATCCACTGATGCAACTGCTCATGATATTCTACATCAAAATGACAGGCTGAATAGAATAATGTCAGGGTCTTTCAATTGGCCAAACTTAGTTTTTTTCTCAGTTGGGGAATTGATCTAAAAACCTTTGGCTCTAAACTTCACTATTCTACTACTGATATAAAACTGTGCACTTTAAGAATCATTTATTTAATTACTAATGTTTAGGTGGCAAACACATCTATGATATCTTAATTCACCATGACAATCTTATATATATAGTCACACACGTTCGTTTACTTTATCCACTGAAAATTTTTACATGTTCATCACTGCCAATATTTTATCAGTAACCACTAACAGATTTTTTTCCAATTATTATTTTAAATTTAAAAAAAAAATCGTTATCGAAAGGGTAAAGGTTCATAAAAAAGATGAGTGCCTGGAAGTTACAGAACTGTTTGGGTCGTGACCCATGTAACTTGAGCTCTTTATCTCTCCACTAAACCAAATAAAATATTTTAAATTATTAAACTCCAAATGAATATTAGTAGTTCGATTTATTTTAAGATTGTTAACTTTTATCTTCATAATTTTATTCCAGTGAATTTTATTATAAAATTTTTATATAAAAAAATAGCTTTAATGAACTAAAAACTGCAATAAATTTTGATTGCCAATGAAGAGTGAGAGCATGCGTTAATTATTGCTGCTTTACAATGCTAATTGTTGTGCTGCTACTGGAGATTTGTATAATAATGTAATAAATTCCATAGCATTTAGTTAAAGGGGATTTGAACCCATACTTTCAAGCTCCCTACAGGCATCCGCTCTATGTTTTGTTAAATAATAAAAATTTAAAAGGATTTAATTATTTGCAAATATATGGCTACAATCTATATATTTAGAAACATAAGTGTTTGAAAATATTCAGACTTTAGAAATTAATGAATCCACTATGCAGATGTTTTAATTTTATTAATGTTTACAAATATTAGCACTAGAACATTCTATCACTATTTTAGAATCACTTTATTTAAGAATGATTAATCAATGGATTTGAGATAGCACTGCATTTCAGATCTCAAATTAATATTTTGCTAATGATCTTTATCAGTACAGCATTGAATTTTACCCATAAATCATTTATATATTTATTATTAAATCTAATGACTTGAAATATCAAACATTCTTAAGTTTTGAAACCCCAATCCAACTTTTTCATATAAGTAAATATACTTTCTCTTTCCTTCTTTATTGTTGCTTTTTTTATATAACATACAATGGCAACATTTCACTCTTCTTGCACTTCAAAGCAAAATATATTTATTTATTCTTTACAGTTTGGACTGATCCTAATAGTCTTTGTCAGATCTACAAAATTTAAAAAGTTAAAAGTTATAGAATAGTAAGTTTAATAAATAAAGTGATGTTACTAATTAAGTTGATAAAATTGTAAGATTATAATAGATATATGTATAAATAACTTAATAAATAAAAGGAAATATGCCTATGTGTTTGAAAAGGAAGGTTTTAACAAATGGATTTTACCAGTTCTTACTTATGGATCTGAGACTTGGACACTTAATAGAAGAGCAATACAGAGACTTCAGACCACTCAGAGAAGTATGGACAGTTGCATGTTGGGAGTAATAAGAAGTGATTGAAAACACAATGTATGGGTAAGAGAACAAACAGGTGTTACTGACCTAATTGAAAAAATTAAAAGATTGAATTGGAGTTGGGCTGGACATATTTTTAGAAGAGATGATAGTAGATGGACAATTGAAATCTTAAACTGGATTCCAAGAGATTGTAAAAGACCCAAAAAGAGACCACATGTGAGATAGATGGATGAAATAAGAAAGTGTGCAGGGGCGGTGTGGAGAAGCGAAGCTAAAGATCGGAGAAGATGGATTGATCTTGGAGAGATCTTCATCCTGAAATGGATTGACAATGGTTGATGATGGTGATGATATGTATAAAATATGATTATATTTATATAGTGTTTAAATTTTGTAGATCTGATGAAAACTGCTAGGAACAGTCAAAACTGTAAAGAATAAATAAATATATTTTGCTTTAAAGTGTAAGAAGAGGGAAATGTTGTTATTATAACTAGATATAGTTGTTAACCTAGTGTTAGATCTAATTAACAGGAATTTAAAATATTGGATGCTTGAATATCTATTTTGAAGAGTGTAATAGAGATAAAGATAACTTCTGATTTAATATGTGTAATATAGTACTTTTTACTTCTGTAAATCCAATAGTAAAACTCTGCTCTGAAACTGAGGTCATCTGAGATTCATTAAGTACTAATGCTTATACAAATTGCATGATAAAGTTATACAAAAGGGGTTAGAACTATTCATGAAGATAGAATTTATATTAATATAATTGAGAATTCAATATTTGAAATGTTACAGCAAAATTGAAGAGAATATTTTATTTGCCGAGTAAAAAACTATAAGATTAATTAAAAACAAATGATAAGCAAGGAAGATAAATGAGAACTGTAAATAAAGGCTTTTGCATAGGGAGGTAACTTAATATTTTGGTATTTTAGTGGTGTTCTCTTCCCCTCAAATTTCATATGAATATATAGAGTCTCTATGGTGATAACATTTTTTTTTATTTGCTATTAAATAATGTTAGAAAAGCACAATATCAGAATAAATATTTTGTAGCAAATACTAAAAGTTTTCTCTTAGCTGTGCTGAATAAAATATTTAAATTTTTGCATTTAATTGTTAAAATTAAATTTTATAAATTTTATTTTTATTGTAGATACATTATAAAAGAAATAAATTATCTTCTAGACAAGGTATAAGTAAAGAATGTTGTAAATATATTCAGTATAAAAAATTTTGATATAGATATAGACTTTATAAAATAGAACATTTTGTTACTGGATGACTATACTGTTTACAAATACATTTTTCTTGTCAACTACAAAATTCTTTTTTGTTATAGTTCATTTGCTAAGAATGATGTAAAGGGTATTTTACTATTAAGATATCTATTGTTTTTGGTTTTCTTGCTTTATCTTTTATTAACAGATTATTTCCTAATGAAATTTTTTTTTTTGCTAATGCATTTCTTTAAAGCAGTATTTATATATATATATTTGTAAAATCTTTGATTAAAGTAGTATTTATATTTCTATGACTAAATGCTCATAATGATCTGAATGCGGTGAAAATATTTTGACTAATGACAAACTTATCGAAACAATATGAATTCATTTTAGATAATTGTTTTTATTTTGATATAAGAGATTTTTTTAAAGCTGGTTTTATGCTAAATTTGTGGATGTTATTGAATTTGTTGATGCTATAAAATTCTAAAAATATGATGACATAAAACTAATCAATTCTTCACTTTGTAGTTATATCATCATTGGATTGAACATGTGGAAATTCAAGTCTTTTTAAAAAATATTTTATATGATTTTCATAGGAGAGGCAGATGCTATTTACATTATAAAGATTATCTCAAAGATATTCCAAAAAAGAGCTATAATAATTACTTTCATTGGGAAGATATGACTGAAGATAAATATAATTGAGAGCAAGAAAAGCATTGAATCTTTTAAAAAGAAATGTTTTCTGCTAATGTATATGAACATTTGTATTTTATGGTTTGGTTTATATAGTCATCACAAGACTGATCATTATATGCTATACTATTATTTATTTATTTTTTTTTTTTAAATAAATTATTTTGTAATTAAATTTTTTTTTTGGTGA
Source organism: Epiperipatus broadwayi (assembly GCA_028023455.1). Lineage (NCBI taxonomy): Eukaryota > Metazoa > Onychophora > Udeonychophora > Euonychophora > Peripatidae > Epiperipatus > Epiperipatus broadwayi. The sequence continues at coordinate 10,451,088 of JAQFVV010006202.1, read as the reverse complement.
ATGCCTGTAGAAAGCATTGATTTAAATAAACTGAATTATTATTATTATTTTCTTTCTCTATTTTTTTTCTCAATTTTTGGATTTGAAGTAGCCATATTCATTGGGAATGGATATTATTTCTGCTGAGTAAATGTATTCAATGCAATCAAATAATTATCTGATCATTAAGTATTAGTTATCAGTGCTATTCATATATGTTTATATTAGAAGTATATATCATTTTTCTCCTTTACTTTCTTTGCATTTCTTTACATATTGCTTAACTTCTCTCATATATGCTTTAATGCAAAACAATTTTTAATAAAACTTCTTCCTTTTCCTGACAGTTTTGACTGTCCAGCAGTCTTCATCAGAGCTTCTCAAATTTCCTCTATCTTTAAAAAACAAAAAATGAAAAAATGAAGTTTTATTAATTTTTTGCATTAAAGTGTATATGAGAGAGGTTATTATAAGCAATATGTATGAATATGTTTATATTCATTAACAATACTAATATTTTTGTTTTATATATAATGATGCCATTTTTTGATAATAGTTTTTCATTCTTCTATTTTAATATCATTTATGTTTCTTATTACTTTTTACAACCCACTATGACAATTTCAATTGAATTATTTGTATCCGTGTATTTCTATTGTGTTTGCTACAGTTCTGAAGAAGATTGCTGGGGCAATCAAAACTGTCATAGTAGGTTGTAAAAAGCATTGTAAAAAGTAATAAAGAACATAAATGATATTAATATTATATGGATTTGGCAATTCAATAAGAAAGATAAAGTTATAATAGTTCTACTTTATTATTCATGTTTGGAAAAGTTTTTTTTTTTTATCATCTTGTTGAACTCATTATTTTTTAGAGTTAATAAAGTCTAAAAACTTCTATGATTGACAAAAGCCTAAATTTATCAGCTCAGTATTGCTTGTGCTTGACATTTTGTTTTGCATGAATTTATGAATATTTAAACTTTATTTGTTAATATGTCAGTAGGACGAATACTGACAGGTGTGATAATTAGTTAATTATTGGTAAAGAAATTGTTAAAATCAATTGGCTTATGCAGAATAAAATCAAAGGCTTATTTTTTATTAATTGTATTTATAAGTTGTTATAATTCAAAATATAGATTGGTCAGTTAAAAATTGATTTCAAATCAAGATTTTCTTTCAAGATGTTTTATAAAAAATATACAATTGAAAAATTATGGCGTAATAGAAGATTTTATATGAAATTGCAAACAAATTCATTTTTCTGGATCCAACAATAAAAGCAGATGGATTTGTTCTTATTTGACATTATTGGAGAGTCATTGAGGGTTTCTGGATAACTCTAAGTTATTGTGCTCATCTGCTTCTTAGAGAAAATTAACATGCACTGATTTAAACTTACGTAGGTTTGAATATACGCGAACCATGAACTATATAATTAATAATTATTGAATCTATGGATTCAGTGGTGGAATAAAAATACCTTTGTAAGACTGTATTTAATATCTTCAATGCTTTTTTTTTCAAATGAATTAATATTGTCTTTAATATTGAACTCAGTTCCTGGTATAGTATTTATAAATCATAATAATATATATGTGTGTATTTTTTTCCCCAAAAATATTTATTGTTCTTCTTATTTATCTTGACTAGAATTATGAATTTCTATTTTGAACAATTGTGTAATCATTTACATGTAGTAATTAGCTTCATGGGATGCAATAATTATTTGAAAGTTGTAATCATCATCATTTTTAAACATTATCATTCCACTGCAATATTAAAATCTCTCCACATTCAATCCATCTTTTCTAATCTCTAGCCTCTCTTATCCACATGACCCTAGCACATTTTTTATTTCATCCATCCATCTCACATGTGGTCTTTTTCTAGGTCTTTTACAATCTCTTGGAATCCTGTTTAAGATTTCAACTGTCCATCTATTATCATATCTTCTAGAAATATGCCCAGACCAGCTCCATTTCAGATTTGATTCTTCCAATGATGTCAATGATACCTGGGTGTTCTCTCTCTCATGTATTTCATTTTCAATCTGTTCTTTTTACTCCTGCCATATATTCTTTTATATTCCATCGAAGTCTTTGTATTGCTTTTCCATTTAATGCCTCAATATCAAATTCATAAGTAATAATAGATAATATTAAGAACATTTCTTTTCAAACACATAGGCATATTTCTTTTTAATAGTGTTATTTCTAACAATAACACTCTATCCAAATTTAATTCTATGATTAATGTTATCACATTATGTTTCTATCCACATTAATAATCTGACCAAAATATTTTTAGTTGCAAACTTCTTATAACTTATGATTGTTATAATTTTTTTTTTTTCTGAGAAAGTCCATTGCACATGCCTCTAGTTATTATAGCATTTATCTTTACTCCTATTTTTTTACTTTCATTTGATAACTCTTGTAACATTTCCTGAAGCTCTAAAGTATTATTTGCAAAAATAATCATATAATTTGAAAAATCTAGATAACTTAAATAATTTTCATTTACTTTCTCTGGTTCTCATTTAATTCACAAAATATTTTTTGTAAAACTTATATAAAAAGTTTTAGAGATCTAGAATCATTTCATCTTACACTTTTTAACATTGTCATATAATCTAATAAACATCACAAGATTACCATTTCTTATGCTTGTATATAACTGTTATTAAAGCAGGCAAAACTCACTATATGTCTTGCCATTCACTGCAAGCTAGCGTAATCAATGGATGCCAGAAGGCTTGTGCATAAAATCCCCATCTAGTGCCTACTCATCCAATATCACCAGACTAGTTTCTGGCTTGTGGCCTTCATCAATGAGAAGCCATTGATTATTCTAGTTTGCAGTGAGGTGGCAATACATATAGTGAGTTTTGCTTGTTTTAATAACAGTCGTATAATCTAATCACTGCTGTTGCATTTGTTATTTATTTTTTAAAAATGACAATATCTTGAAACTATATTTTGATTATTCAAAGCTTCAATCACTATGAAAATGCCTATAGAGCCAAAATGCCTTTTCATAATCTACAATTCTGAAGCATAATGGCAATTTATATTCATTGATGATGGAAGTATATATTGTTATTTTGCTTGATTAGAATCCAAAGTTTGTTTTTCATGAGTTGTAATTATCTTAAAAATTTTATATTGAAATGATGGAAGAATGATAAGCCTGTAATTTCTGTATTGTCTCTACCACCTTTCTTAAATATCAATATTATTATATTCTTTCAATCATCTGGTATTATTTAGACATCTGGTATACAACTTTGCTAAACATTTTTCTGTTATTACCCAATTCCTTTACAATATCAATATTTCCATTATTTCCTGGACTTTTTCTCTTCTTCATAGATTTAATTTATTTCTAATCTATTCACTTAAAATATTTGCAATTCAGAAGATGTTGTACTTGTAGGAGTGCTTTGATTTCTTGTAGAATTCTTCAACTCATTTTAGAAAGCCATTTCTTTTTTTAATAATAGTTGCATCTTTTCTTTTTATTGCTGAAAGAACTTTACCAATATTAAGTTAGTGTTTTAAATGTTTAAGATTTTTATTTTTTTCTAAGGTTTTCCTTGCCAATTCACAGTTATATATTTTAATGTAATTATTAAGTAATTTCATAACTTTTTACAGAACTCTAGATATTTAATTTTTTTAATGGATCACTTTTAAAATTTTCATATTTCTTCTTTTTTTGTCTCAATAAAAATTTTGCTTGTAAGTTGCTGTTGCTTTTGTACCTGTTATCTTTTTTATAGTTCTTAATAGAAGATCAGTTATGTTCTTATTGATTTTGAACCATCTTTAAAATCTGTTAATATTTTAAAACAATTTACGAATTCTAAACTTAAATTTATTGGAGTGCTGCTGAAGGTTAAAGATATCAGTGAATAGTTTTGCAATAACACAAATCTTACATCTCATTAATCAGTGATGCTAAATCTCAAAATACACATTTTATGTTAGTTCAAATATAATCAATTCTGCTATATCTTCATTTGTATATCTATTTAGCATTTTTTTTTCAAAGAAAGATAGTATTTTTTCTTTTTTCAAAACCTCATAAGCCTGTATTCTGCCTCATTTCTCTCACCATAACAAAATTGATCTAAATTCTAATATTTAAAATTTGAAAAATGTACCTCCTTTAAACATTTAATTAATCTATTAAGTATCATTTCTTTAAATTTTTAAATAAATTAAACATATAATTATAAAAACATTCAAATTAAATCATTTCTTTATATTTTACTTTGTTCTAATTTATTTAAATCTTAATTAATACTCATTCTCATATTTATATAATATTTGATGTAATTAAATCAAATCTTAAATTATCTCAAACCCTACTTTACTTTTGAATCCTTATATTATTACTATTATTGTTATTATTAAAAGATAGCATTTTTGTTTTTGCTAGAAAAATTTGAATAAAGGGAAAATGTAGTACACTTCATTATTACTTCAACTTTTTGTCTCATAAAATGGGCTAACCACATCTATTATTAAAACACGAATGCTAGTATAGGATATAATCTAATTAAACTTTTGAACAAATTATGACTAACTTTTAAATTTTATCGATTGATATTGACTCATGCATATTTATATTCTGTTTAATTTCTAATTGCTTATCTTTTTTAATCAGAGGTATTCATACTACTACTTAGCAACCTATTTTATTTTTTATGCCAAAATCAGGATAATATGGAATAAACATTTTGTAAAGTAAATTTTCGAAAATAATATTAAAAGTATTTGAAATAATTGATTTCCTGCGATGAACAATTTTTAATTTAATAAAATTCATTCTTCTGGTAAAAATATTTTCTTTTCATGTTTATAGCATTAAGTTTGTATAATTACAAATTACATTATTATTATTCATCTTTCGAAGATGTATTAATGAAATAAAGTTTTCTGTTAATAAATGAAAATTATGTTTTTTGTATATTTTTGAAAGTTATTGAATTATTCTTCCTTTTTGAATGATATCATGTAATTCCAATGTTTTGTTTTCTTTTTTTAAACTTTATGTATGCCAGATATTTTTGTTATGTATAGCATTGCAACTGTCAAGAATTGTCTATGTATTATATAATTAAAGAAGTACTATATGTATGTAAAACAGTATGATTTAAATGAAAAATAAATTGCAATTTATGTGAATATTATTGTTAATAATTTTTACTGTAAAATACTTATTATTATTTTTGTAATGAGATTCTATATCTCAACATCTCACTTTATAAAATTAAAATTAAAACAAATAAATAAATTCTCCTTTCTTTAATCTCAAAACTATAATATTGATTAAGTAGCAGTAAAATGTAGCATTGTAAAAGCGATTAAAAAAGTATGATTATGCGGCTATATTCCATCTAGCTGATTAATTAACTTTATTCTGAATTACTAACAATGTTGATAAAGGTATGCCCTAAGAACAGGTGAATTTATTCTATTCTTGATGCTTTGTTCAACATTTAGAATGCTATTAATTCATAGCCTGGGGAGAGTATGATTTATTCCTTTTGTTTCCGTAACTTAAAATATATTTCACTTTATCACATATTTATATATATTTTTGTATAAGTTTTGAAAAGTCAGATTGATGTTGTTTAAGTTTTAGTTGTTAAATGTTGTTCTTATTGCTTGATTAATGTTTATATTATTATTATTTATTGTGATGATAGGTACAATGGAAATATCAAATGTAAAATTCCAATTTTGTAACCTATGGGTTAATAACTGAATTATATTATTTTATTTTTAAAGCATTATTTTTTTTCTCTCTCTCATCTGTTAGTTACAAATTACATCAGCAGGAGTAATACATCATACCTCATATAATACGAAATTTCAATTCTAAAAAAAAATAGAGACATAGATTCATTATGGAAAAAGGACATTACAGTACTAAATAAAACAGATACTAGTGAGTTGTGCCTTTTTAGTGTGACACTTCATGTCATCAAAGCCATATTTCTCACCCTTCTGCCATACTATGGCATTTTGTGCCAACTTCAAATCTAAAAAATAAAAAAAAAATCTGATTTCCAATGATAGAGAGATATATTCATTATGGAAAAAGGAGAAATATGGAAAAGAGTCCTGAAACATTTTTTTTTAAATGGTGAGCTGTAATAAAGTTTTAGCTGTAAGTTTAACATATTTAAAAAATTTTTTTTAAGAAAAAAAAAAACATATATAAAGTTTTAGAAAAAACAAAACACAAATATCTAAAGTTTTAATTATAAATGTATTTTTAAATATAAAACCATATTACTTATAAATGATATGAGAAATGTATTATATTGTGGGAATGGAGGGTGGAAGTCGCTGTGGCAAACTGAACCATTTAATATCTTTTAAAATGTTAAAAGAAAGGATCAATTTATTTACATATATGAGTCATACCAGGATTCTTGATTGCCATGACATCATAAACAGAAACTTTAAATAAATATTACCAGATGCAAACATCACCAGAGTAATATGTCATAGCAGGAATAATATCAAAGTATTCATTTTATTATTTGACTGGTTTTTTATTTTCAGAATTTACCATTGGTATATTATATGAATATATAAACTGCAATTGATCTAAAAAATCTCTCTTCTGCTTTGCCTTTTTTACCCCTCTTTTCTTCACTTAGATTAATATTATATAAAGCTAATTGTCATGAATCTTTTATGAAAATGACCATTTCTTCACCGATTGTGACAATTGAATTGTATGTTTGTGTAGAAACGTATTTCCAATCTTTAGTTACATGCAGAGAAATTCAAATTTTAAGTTCTATCTTTGTTTTTTTTTAATTGGAATGGCCATGCTTGTTATAATGGGTTTTGGTAATAAATGAATAATGACAGTTAATCAGAATTAGTTTCTCTAAAACTACTTATATGTAATGGACTGACATCTATTTGGATATTTTTTATCAAAACTTGCTTGAAAATAATTTTAATTAGTTAATTAGTTTTTTTAAATTAATTAGCACTCTTAATTGATGTTTAGCATTTATTACAAAAAGGGAGAAGGGGCATCGTTTAGTATAGAAAAAAGTCACATTTAATTTAAATTCCATGAACAATTAAACAGTTTTAAAACATGTATTAACTGATAAATATATGAACTGACTTTTGACTTTAACTTGCTGAGTTAAGGCCAAGATTGTACATTAAAGTGACTCTCAATATGTATATGAACATTGACACTTTTTTCTGTGTCTTTTTTTCATGGCTAATTTTCTTTTGATTAGTTTTATGAAATGCCCCAATACGTTTTTACATCTATTACTTCATTACAAAATAACATTTATTTTAAAATATTTCAAATAATATGAATATTATTATTTAAATCTCTGATATGAGTGTATAGATATTTCTAATAAAAGAAAAATCAGTTTATAGAATACCATTAATTTGGATATATATTATTCAAAAACTTTTTATGGAAGCAAAATTTTAAAGATTATCTTTATTTTTTTACAGTAAATAAATTTTGTTCACACATTTATAAACAAGATTATATGTAAGTAAAGTTCAGCAAAAGTTTATCCAATCAATGCTTTTATGGAAAATTGATCTACATTTTAAACAAAGCATTAAAAATAAAGAGAATTTATCAGTAAATATAAATTATTTGATTTATTGTTCAAAAATTATACCATTATAAAAATTAGTATATATTATATCTTGAAGCTTTATAGCTGTACCCACATCTTTACTCATGGTATTAGATGAAATTAATGTAATGTAGTTGATAATTAAAATATATTTAATAATATTTATGTGAAATAATAATATATGAGATATCAGTAGCAGATAAAAATAACTATCACAACACATTTTTTTAAACGATATTGTAGATCATTCTTAATTGCTGTTGATAGCTTATGTATTATTATTTCATGTAAATATTCTTTAAATATATTTTAATTTTTTAACTATATTACATTGTTTTATTTTACTAACACAAGCAAAGCCAACCCATGTCTTTTCACACATCAATAATAAAACTAAAATAATATAATGCAATATAATGCAATTGATTATTAAAATATATTTTAAATTTATATATATATATATTAAAAGGCTATATTCTGAACAGTAGAAATTTTTTAATGTTTTATTATCTAAATTTCATTTTTGATTTTTGATGCATTAAATACCAAATAAAAAATTTCTTTCCCTAATTTTTTCTATTTCTTTAGCCGTCTCATTGCCTGTTTTAGAATGTTTGATAATTAAAATATATTTACACATTCAACTTTTGAACTCTAGCTGTATCCTCATGTTAATAGAAAAGTTAATAAATAAAATACATGTATGTAGTCTATTTTCAATTTTTGATGTATTGAATAGCAAATAAAATTTGTACTTTCTAGGATTTTCCATGTGACTAGTTGTCCTCTTGTATTAGTAGAAAGTTTGATAATTAAAATATATTTATATAATATTTATATGAAACAATTATTAACAGCAATATTGCAACAAATATAACTTATTAAATACAATAAACAGTAATTTTAAAAGAAATCATTTAATATGTATCATGTTGCATTTTTTAAAATGGCTATAAAATTTTAATGTCATTGTAATATATGCTAGTTAGAAATTAAATATACGATCCAAACATAATTTAAATAATTTTAAAATATTTATTCAATAAAATTTTACCTGGATTACCAAAAATTACTATTTCTTCATTTCTTTAGTATGTATTCCAATATGTACATCACTACATCTTATTTTATCCTGTGAGAATATACTTAAAGGAAAATTGGTAAAAGTCTATCAAATGCATGCTTTCTCTTGCTGCATCCACAACATTTTAAAATTTACATTTTGACATGTTACATATATTTAAACTGACATTCTAAAAGTTTATCAATTTCATAATAAATTAAAAATTTATCAAATTCAGTAGTATTTCTCTTGCAGTATAGTGCTATTTTAAATTTTACTTTAACACATGTTAAATTATACCTATATTTAAACGGAAATTCTAAAAGTTTATTAAATTCATTATTATAACTGATTTTAATTGACAGTATTCAAATGAGAAATTAAATTCATGGTTACAAATACAATTAAATTAATTTAAAATATATGTACAAAATCAGATTTTACCTTGCTTCATCAAAAACTAAGTTTCATTTAAAAAACTTTCTAACTCTGTTTCAGTGCTGTTCTCTTTTTTCTAGCATTATTTAAAAACAATTAATGTAAATTTTCCATGCATTTTTATATTGAAAATTAATTTTTTTTTTTAAAAAATCAAAAATTTATATGCTAATAAAATTCTATACAAAAAAAAAAAGAAAGAAAATCATGGAAGATTAATCAAGATTGATGCAATATTGGTTGGAGCTATAAAGTCACAAACAAACAAACTTTCACGTTTATATTGTGACGACCACGTAAAGTCGTCGACACACATATATATTTATTAATAACATTAGATAAATTCGCTAACCAGAAGTAATAAAGGTGAAATAAATTAGCTATTAAATTTTTAAAAAAAGGAAGGAAAAGAAAAATTGAAATTCTAATGTCAAAATTTACTGTGGATTTGTAATAGTAAGAGAAGGGGAGGGGGGTGCATAAAGAAATGTGTCTCTTTCTCTCTTGTAAGTCAAATGCTAGAAAGTTATTTTTGTTTATTGTGGGAGAGGGGAAGGGGATGCATAAAGAAATGCATTTCTTCTCTCTCATTAAAAACTATATAATAACAAATTAAAATAAAATGTAAATTACAAATGTGAAAACAAAATGAATTGTAAACTTTAAATAAAATGTAATATGTGATATATAAAAAGAAAAACAATATGGCCGTAGGTGTGAAAGTCTGTTGGACAAATTAAAGTCCACGGACAAAGAAAATGTTAACAACGGAAGATCTTTGCCTGATCTGTTAAATTAATTAGGAATTACATTCCAGCCACTAATTAAATAAAGAAACATAATGATAAGAATTGGTTGGAAATCTAAGTCTTAATTAAAAATTTTAAAAACAATGATCAAAAGAAAGAGATTAAGAAAATTACAATTTTATCTCGCATTGCTAGTAGAGACTTTGAAAAAGCAACAGCTCAAAGAAAATGAAAGAAGTGTGTGGCTAGTGGCATTAAAGGGACGTGGGTTCGGATTCAAGCCGTCTCATCACTGACTCACAATGTAAAATCTTTGCCTGACCTGCTAGAGGGACCACCGCTTCTGTAGCTGTCAACTGAAACTCAACCTAAAGAATCAACAAGCAAAACTGGAATGAGAAATAACCCCACAAACTGAGGAAGTTAATCAAGAGCGCTTGGAAGAAATACCCATGGGACAATTACAACAAAGCCTAGGTAAAAGCATGCATGCATTTTAATCTGTTTACTACTCATAACTAAATACACAATTAATAATTTGATAAAATAGAACTCTATCAACAGGACTTTAAGAACTTTAATATTTGATCTGTTTTCACATGTTTTATTATAGCCATGTATTTTATAAGTGTGTGTTTTTTATTATTATTATTATTATTATAATGTATTTTTTTATATAAAGTGTGAGTATTATTATTAAACATATTTATCATTAAATTTTGTATCCTTGCTTTATTCTCCTATCACCAAGCTATGACAGGGGTGGGGGAGAAACTGTAATTAGTGATTAAAGGTGCATGCTGATTTGTTTAAGGTATTCATGTGATGCTTGTTCGTGCGAATTCCCAATTCTAAAAAATAAATAGCAAGCGCTGAACATTCGTTAAATTTCTTTGAAATAGTTTGCTCTGTTCAGCAGCCGAGAGTTCTTGATCGGGAAATGCCAAGATAATATGTACGTATTGCCTTGGGGTTCGGTCAAGGGTATAGATATAAAGTTAAATTTGTATCTGTATTAGCTCTCTGCTTGCATTGTAACGGCGTTGGTTAAATAAATAAATAAACAATATCCATTACAGTTGGAGGCTAAGCCGGGATATTTCGGTTAGCAAAACTGATAGTTAAGAAATAAGAATAAGCAAATGCTGTAAAAATAAAATGTATAAGAAATAAATAAATGAAAGGAAGAATCAAAGTTGTGAAAAAAAATAAAATATAATAAATAAGTCTACAATATACTTGAAAGTATTAAAGATAAAAATCAAATCAAGCAACCATCCAAATAACCATTTCCGTTATAATATAGTAATATACATTAATAAAATAAATTTATAACAGTATACCAATAGTAAGATTAATGTTTAGAATTTGTTGTACAATAGATCGTAAAATATATTTTTAAAAATTAAAAAAATTGCAAACTCAAATAAGTCTCTGGAACCCAGGTTTTCATATTAATGTTGCCTTAAATATACTAATTTTAAGTTTTTAAAATAATTTTATTCATATCTGAAACATTCTTTGCACACTCAGTGATTTATCTAATAATCATTATTTTAGTTTCTATTACTGTATATTTAATGCAATACTTAAATCTCATTACGACAGTCAATTGATTCATTACTATCTTGATATAACGTACAAAATTGTTATTATTTCCCAGTAACTTTTATAAAATATTTGCCTCTTATTGAACATTTAAAGTTTCATTTCTTCCACTTTAGATTGTACATTTATAAAAAAAAAAAAACTAAACAAAATGTTCTTTATAAACTTTTATTATTCTTATAAATGTTTTATCATAAACTATACACATTATGTACCTAAGCTTTAAAAATTTCAATGGCATGGATTGTCTTAAAACCTCACCACTACATTATATATTCAAGATAATGTATTACAAATAGAAATTGGGGCAAAAACATTCGAGAATAGTTTATTATTTAGTGATCATAATTGTCATCACATTCAATTCTCATCAATCTTTTGGATTTCCCCTCATGGGAATTAGTTGTTGTAGTTTGTTATTGATGTTATTATATCCATCTCTTATTTAACATATTTCCTTTATCTTAGAGATTGTTTTCACTTAAAGCCTTCAGTCATTCACTGATAACCTGAAAATTATGCCATAAATCAATATATAAATATAGGATTGGATGAAAAATGTGATCTGTCTCTAGTAATACAACACAAGCACTAAACATTATAATTTGAGTTGATTATTTAATATAGGATTGAATGAAAAATGTGATCTGTCTCTAGTAATACAACACAAGCACTAAACATTATAATTTGAGTTGATTATTTAATAAAACATAAACTTAACCTACTAATTTTTTTATTAAAAATGGACATGTGCATAGCTGATTTAATAATTAAATATTAAAGTTAAGCCTGATAATAATTCAAATATACCTTCTATTTGTGAAATACATATACTACATATTTATAAACATACACACTGAATACACAATGTGATCGATCTATTAACTGTTGGGGAATCAATCTATTTACAATGGTCAGCATCATGTCTTTAGAAGCTCATAGCAAGTACCAGCCTATAATAATATGATATAATCTACTATCTTATTTAAAAGGTCTGTAATCTATAGGTGAAGGAAAAAAATCTTAGTATTTATGTAGATAAATCTTTTGCTAAAAAAAACCTCTATCTAATTATTAAAAACATTATGCTAAATATTGTCTAAAATAATTCAGCCTCCAAGTAATTCTTTAAATGAATTCTCAGAGTAGAAAACTCTTTCTGAATATCAACTTTAGAGAAAAAATAATTCAACCTCAAAATATTTCAATAGTCAGAACCTTGGGCCAGAAAATTATCTGCCTGATTATTAACAATATGTGCACTTTCAAAACAATCTAATCTCATAATATTTTTATAGACAAATCTTTGCAACAAAAAACATTGTGAATGGATATTAGGAACTTCACTCTCATTTGTTTGACATAGAATCGCAAATGTTTTGCTTTATATTTTGTGCATAGTTAAAAATAGTCTATGTATACATTTGCTACATTATGTTGGCAACCTTAAAATGAACATATAGAAGATTACTATCTTTGTTTTTCTGTTATTTCTTTTGAGAATAAATATTTAGCATACAATTGCAATCTTTATGCTTTCATTTTTATGAAGTTGAGAACTATTATGCTTTACAAGCATTCATATACCACATGGATAAAACAATTTGATTTGAACTTTTAACAAGTTAACTTTTATTTATATATTGCACCATTTTGGGTCAATTTAGGCTTTATTCATTATAAATTATTAATGTATTTATTAATCAAGCTACATCTGCTTTTATTCATTATTGATATTAGAAAACTTCATAGAATGTAACTACATTTCCATATTAACTCACCTAATTTTTGATTCAGATTCACATTGTTGGCAGAATGTTTGTTTATTTAAGAGGAAATTAGGGCTGTAGATCCACTGATTCCCACCACATCACATCTCATTAATTCACAGTCAATAACTAAATAGAATATTATCGAGATTTTGATTTCTTGACACTTTAATCTGTTTTATGAATTTTCCCTGGTTTTGATTATTACCCATGTATATTGGCATTGGTAATTTCTACAGTTGTCAAATAATTTTTTTATATAGTAAAATCCAATAAACTAAAATTTAACAATGCACAATGAAAGGTTTCTCTTAACAGTAAATATTTTATTAAGATAGATGATAATTATAAATTATTAATAAAATAGAAGGAATATACATGCACATATCCAGATAATAATGTTTATCAAATAATTCAACAGTTCCTATTACAGTTATCTTCTTAATTTTCTTCTAGAAAGTAATCCATAGATAACACAAATGTCTCTATTGGTATTTGAAATTTGTAACTAAAGCTTATAGTTAAATTAGTTTGCAAACAAATGGAGTCAGATATGAGTTAGGGAATGAATAATAATGTACCAATAAGTTCCACATTGTACCATGCATGTTTTGTTTTCTTTTTTGGAATGAAGAACTCAGTGGTGGTTAACTTTGGTTTCTTCTGTTGACATTTTTACATTTCTGGTCTGTAATAAGGCTAGACTCAAAAGCTTTTTGGAGTGACTTCTTTATGATGAAAGAAGGTGTCCACAAATGCTCCACTTTCCACTCCTACATGATGACTTCGTTCAGCATAAGAGTAATCCTGGATGGAGATAGTTTCTTCATCTAGGAACCATCGAAACAGTCAGCCAAAAAGAACCTCTTTACAGTTGTCTTCTTCTTTTAATACATTCAACCAGTTTAGAGATTTCTGCACATATATTTTTATCCTTTGTTTATTATCAAAATACAGGTTGATAATCTTCATATTCTTTTTTACTTTTTAGCTCCAAAGTTATCTTTTTATAAATTCCATTGGAGCCATATTTAATCACCAGTAAAACTCTGATTATAATTTTTTATGTTTATAATATCCTTTGTTTATCTGGATTCACAATGTGTGTGTATTTATATTCCCTCCAATTTTAACTTTTTTAAGATTAAATAGCTAATATGAAGCACAAATAATTTTCATTGTAGGTGTCACAAAAAATTATACTAACTAAAAAAAGAAAACTAAATTGTGTCCATTAAATGATTTTCAAGTCTTATTTCTTTTAGCTTTTAAATATTACCAAACGCTAACACTTGAACCATACATATAAATATATGGTTCAATATATAAATGTGTGCATTGTGCAAATTTTGGACTGTGTATGTTTTTGTTATAATACAGTTGTTCTAAAAATAATTCAAAAATTAAAAGTTTTTATATTCAAGGGTTTTGAAGTAATGACCTAATAAAGGACAATATATATATGTAAATAGTGCAGCTAACTTGTCAAATAATTTCTTAAAAATAATTAAATGAACATGCTAATCAATGATAAAAGGGCTTATTTTTTGAGATAACTAAACTTGAGGTTTGCTTTGCTGATCCTATTTTTGAAATTTTTTATTTCTCTTCTTTTTTTTTTTTTTTTTACATTTTTCCACATTTCCTTTAGATGATGTGATATTACATTAGTGTACTTTTATTAAACAGCTATGTAAAATAGTGAGTATAAGATAATTTTCTTATAGTGCCAAGTCAAAAATACTACGAAAGATTAATAATTTCATTTGCATTTTTGATGTAACAAATCTCATCACTTTTAAGCCATGCATATCTTTGTGTTAATAAACAATAATTTAAAGAATCCAGGGAAGAGATTTGCTTACAGAATTGCATTTCAATTTGCCTTAGTTAGCATAGGACATGATCTTTTTATACATTCTTTTCCTGTGGTGAATTGATCAGATATATTAATCTTTAACTGAGTTTTAAAGTTTATATATGTGCTAGAGATAATTTCTAGTTTAAAAAATGATTAGTAATAATCATTATTGTATTTATCTGAAGTGGATGATGTCAAAGTTTTGAGTGGAGTGAGTTTGACAGTGGTAAATTAAAAAAAAGTAACAATTGATTAAAATGCTATACTTCCTAATAAAGTGAGCAGATGGTTGAAGCAGATATCAATCTGAAATACTAGAATAAATTGCAGGGACAAGATGGCAAACATCAAAAAGCTACTATTGTTGATAGTTACATATTACTGGATAAACATTACATTCTACTGCTTGATTATTCAACTTATTATCTTCAAGAAGAGAACATATATACAATAAAGATAAATTGTTCAAAGTATATTTTGTTCTAAAAAATTTAAATCTAAATTAAATTTACAATTTTTTTGCACTATGATTCAAGTAGCTAAAATTTGTTTTTGAGAAATTGAAATAGATATATTATAATATATATATATATATATATATATATATATATATATATATTATAACACCACCAATATCTTTTAAACCGCCATTGTAGGCTTTAACCCGTAGCTTCGAATGAAGATATTTGTGAGCATGGTTTGATTCCATCTCACGCGCCAATCTTACACGTGGATAAGAATTATCTCATCGAAAACGTAAATAAGGGTTCTGGTATGTATATCTATTTATGGTAGTGCACCAAACCAGCTCAATCTCAGGGTTTGGGGACGATAGTCTAATTAGAGAACAAAGCTAAAACAATACCTGAGTCTGATATGTCTATTATTATGTATGATAGTTTATTTGTTATAAATCCATTAATCTAACCCAGATCTTATCATAAAATTTATTCTATTTACGACTATACCCATTACCAATAAATCCCATTTATACATGCATATAAATATATCAATATTCAAGCGCACAGCCCATTTATTCTGATACACACATATATAATTCATACATGCATCAAAATAGTGCAATTATACATCAGAGCTGTTTATTTAATGTTGTTATTTTATTTAATTTTAAAAGAGACTTATTATAGTAATTAATATTGAGGTAACACTAGTTTCTTTATTAAGACACATTCACTGAACATATATTTTTGTGCCACATCAATTTACCTTAGTTCACGCGATCAAAGACAAGTCCGCATTTATAACTCTCCAAGAATACTGGTCTGGTAGATATAACGGATGGCAAACAGTTCCAATAGGGTATATCGAATAGCTTATCCCAGAGGTGGAGTAGGTGATTCACTCGCTTTATGAAAGGGTCCAATTTTCAAAGATCTTTCGTCACCATTACACTTGATGAAACAAAATTTCTTTATTTTAATAACACAGTTCGTAAGTCCGCTTCAGGTGAGTTCCACGACAAGTGTCCACTGAGCCGATTAACGAAACTCGCACTATAGAATTACCCCGACATTTTGGGTGGGAAAATATTAATGACTTCTTAAGAAAAAAATTACACGTCCACACAATCTGTAGTTCAAGCCACGTCTCTTTTTTTCTATCTATATCTCTCCTTTCGAGCACAACAAAAAGTTCTTTTGTTTTTCACTTTTAACTTTGTAAAATTTTCTCTGTGTATCCGTACGCCACTGACCAGTTCTTCCATTGTTCTTCAAAAATACCCACTTGACCAGTTTTCAGACTTCTCGATGCCAGTTATTGACTAAACTGCCTACAGCAATTGATTCATTTCTATTTCTGTCCTCATATGTTCAAGAGATTAATTAACAAAAGAAAAACACGTGTTACCAACAATATTATTAAAACTTTAAAAAAAAAACTTAACGGATAAAATATATACGAATAATCAATTACAATTTATACAGCTCTATATATAATTGATTGTAACCATCACCGTTAATACATACGCATATTGTACACTCACACATACAACTATATTTACATATGCATCCACACATAACTTTCGCACTCCTTGTAACAGGGTTCGAATGACTATTTACATATATATCTTTTCGCATATAATCGCTCCATATCAACACTCTCAATTAGCACTATTGCCTTATCTCTTGTATTCGAACCCCGTCTGTTACAATATATATATATGGCTGCAGAAAGGAGTTTTCTATTAACTGAAAGGAGACTCTTTGATTCCTCTTGGAGGCCTTAAAGGAACTGAGCAGGGCAAATTCCTAATGTCCACTCCATATGTTCTTGTCGTTGCAGCTGTTATTACTATGTGATTATTCATATAGTATACGAACATGGATGGGCTGCTCACCAACATGCATTAGCCAGCGTGGTGAGTTTATTGGCTTTTTACCTCTGAGTTTAAGATCAAAAAACACCATGGTCTTTCTTCTCAGTGCCTGATAAGGCAGAATGAATGTTTGTGTAAATGATAAATATTTTTCCAATACATATATACAATTATGACAGACAAAAATAAAGCATGGCCCTTATTCCCAGGAGGCTGTAAAGTCACCAACCAAGGCAGCAGTTGGTGGCCGAAGGCGGAGGGTGCTAAGAATCCCCTGATTGCAGACCCAGGCTGCCATTTGATGACGACTTTTTATTTAGGTACTTACAACTGCAGATCACTTTCAAGTGAAGGAAGATTGCAAGAATTAGAAGAAGAACTGTCTTATATTAAATGGGACATTATTGGACTTTGTGAAGTTAGAAGAAAAGGAGAAGAAACAATTGATTTAAAAAGTGGACATATACTCTATTATAAAGGCACCCATATTGGAAATACAAGTGGAGTAGGATTCATTATAAATAAAAAGTGGAAGAACAATATTGTGGAGATTGATGGTGTATCGGACAGAGTTGCAAGATTAGTTATACAACTTAATAGCAGATGCCAAATGCAGATAATTCAGGTTTATGCCCCAACAAGTTCTCATAGTGATGAAGTAGTAGAAGATTTTTATATGGATGTACAAAAGGCTTTTGATCAGAGTAAACAACATTTTAAAATTGTTATGGGAGACTTTAATGCTAGAATTGGTAGACAAATGAAAGATGAAATTGCTGTAGGTAATTTTGGTTATGGTAATAGAAATGAGAGAGGACATAGACTTGTGGAGTTTGCAGAAAAAGAAAAACTTTATATTATGAATTCATTTTTTGAGAAAAATGTTAAAAGGAAATGGACATGGAAGCATCCAAATGAAGGTACAGCAGAATTGGATTATATTTTGACTAACAGAAAATACATATTTCAAGATTGTAATGTTCTTAATAAATTTAACACAGGAAGTGATCATCGATTAGTAAGGTGTAAGTTACGTGTTAATGTAAAACTAGAGAGACAAAAATTATTAAGAAAAACAATATTTACAGTTGATATTCCTAATCTTCAGAAACATTCTAATGAATTTAAATTAGAACTTACAAATAGGTTTCAAGTGTTAGGAGATTTTGAACATGATTCAGATTTGAATGAAATTAATATGAAAATAACTGATACACTTTTAAAAACTGCAACAAACATAGCTGGTAGAAAAAAGCAGCAATTGACTAATAAAATTTCTACTGAGACTAGAGAATTTATGAAGAAAAGAAGGAATATGAAGATATACAAAAATGATGTATTAAAAAGAATTGAATATCTCGAATTTTGTAAAATGGTACGGAAAAGAGTTGAAAATGATATAAGAAAGTATAACTGTGAAATAGCAAGGAAAGCTGTAGAAGAAAATAAAAGTCTCAAAAATGTTAAACAACATTTTGGTATTGGTAGGAAATTTATATCTGCAATAAGAAAAAAAGGTGGAATTATTACTAAAAAGAGAGATGACATCATGAAATTGGTAGAAGATTTTTATCAAGAATTATATAGTAATAAAGAACAAGTACCTCCTATATCTATTACATCTTCCGAATTGCCCAGAATTTTAAATGAAGAAGTGAGACATGCAATTAAGTGTATGAAGAAAGGAAAGGCTCCAGGAAATGATGGAATTATAATTGATATATTAAAAGAAGCAGGTGAAGAAATAGAAACAATTTTAGCAAAGTTATATACCAAATGTCTAAATGATAAAGATGTACCGGAAGATTGGAAGAATGCAGTAATAATATTAATATTTAAAAAAGGTGATAAAGAAGATATTAGAAATTACAGACCTATCAGCCTTTTATCAGTTTTATATAAAATTTTTACCAAGATAATTACAACTCGTCTACAGAGAACTTTGGATTTCCACCAACCAAGAGAACAAGCTGGATTTAAAAGTGGTTTTAGTACAATAGATCATATCCAGGTATTGAGAGAAGTCATAGAAAGGACAAACGAATATGAGTTGTCATTATGTTTTGGATTTGTAGATTATGAAAAGGCATTCGATTCTATACACATTTCTTCAGTGATTAAAGCATTGGATCATCAAGGTATAGATCCAGGATATTGTCATATTTTAAAGAATATTTATAAAAATGCAACAGCAACAATTAGATTACATAATGATACTGGAAAAATCAACATTGAGAAAGGTGTAAGACAAGGTGACTCCATATCTCCAAAACTCTTTACAGCAGTGCTGCAAGAAGTATTTTGTGGATTAAAATGGGAAACTAAAGGAGTGAAAGTAAATGGAGAGTATTTAAGTCATTTAGATTTCGCAGATGATGTAGTTGTTTTTGCAAATAATGCTTCAGAGCTGCAGGAAATGTTGCAGGAGTTAGCAGATGAAAGTAGAAAAGTAGGACTAAAGATAAATGTTAAAAAGACTAAAGTAATGTTTAATCGATTTGCTCAAAATATGAAAATAAAGATTGATTATGAAGAATTAGAAGAAGTTAACAGTTACAAATACCTTGGTCAGATTATTAATACAGATGGAAACATAATGGAGGAAATTAATCATAGAATTAAACTTGGTTGGAGTGCTTTTGGTAGAAATAACTTGATACTAAAAGGAAATATGCCTATGTGTTTGAAAAGGATGGTTTTTAACAAATGTGTTTTACCAGTTCTTACTTATGGATCTGAGACTTGGACACTTAATAGAAGAGCAATACAGAGACTTCAGACCACTCAAAGGAGTATGGAGAGATGTATGTTGGGAGTAACAAGAAGAGATCGAAAACGCAATGTATGGGTAAGACAACAAACAGGTGTTACTGACCTTATTGAAAAAATTTAAAAGATTGAAATGGAGTTGGGCTGGACATATTGCTAGAAGAGATGATAATAGATGGACAATTGAAATTTTAAACTGGATTCCAAGAGATTGTAAAAGACCCAGAAAGAGACCACATGTAAGATGGATGGATGAAATAAGAAAATGTGCAGGGGTGTTGTGGAGAAGAGAAGCTAAAGATCGGAGAAGATGGATTAAACTTGGAGAGACCTTCATCCTGCAGTGGATTGATAATGGTTGATGATGATGATATATATATATTATTGTATTTCATTTATTTCAACTTGCAAAATATTTATTAATTGTCAAGCGTTGTTAGCCGAGAGGTCATCGCACCCGCCTTGCAAGCAAGTAGTTGGTTGCAGACTGGTGTGGGTTCGCGTCCCGGCCGATGCTATGACATATGAAAAAAAAAATTTATTAATTAACTGCAGTTTTAAGAAAGAAAAATGTTTCATTTGTTGTTTTTTTTTTTTTAGATTTTTTTAAAGAGAAAGAAAATTAACATGTAAATGAAATAACAATAAATAAATTACTCCGAAGTTGCTTTGTTTAAACCTCTTAGTCTAGCTCATTATTGATCCGGGTTCTGTTTTTAGCATCGAATTGTTCATAGTTGTTTTCAAGATTGAAATTTTGTGATGAAAGCTTAACTTGTCATTCTCAAGTTCTCTTTATTGAAAAACTGTTTCCTGCTGGTTAGAATATTTAATATTGAAGCCATTTTTGTTAACTTCACATGTAATCACAGTCACCAACTCCCTTCCTTTTGTATGTTGTTCAAAACAAATCAGGTGTGGTTATGAATCTTTATGTGTTGCTTGATCTCCAACACTTTTTTATTATGAATGTTTGATCTAAATTTGTTTTCTTACATAGCTGTTTTTGAGTTGTAACGATTGCCTGGAGACAATCTGATAATCGAAAAGATAAAATCAATTTAAAGAAATGCTGAATATATTTTTTGTTTGTCAAAACATAGAGTTGATGTTTACAATTGTTTGAACTTGAAATTAAAAACTCAGTATTTAAAAAAAAAAAGGAAGAAAAAAGAAAATGATAAAACGTTTCAGAACTGACTAAAAAATAAATTCTTTCATGGCTTGCAGCAAGTTTACACTTGGTAAAATATTAATTTTTTAATTAATAAAATAATGTTTTAAAAAGTCATTAGAGTATTAACTTAACTTAAAATAATTACACAAATTTTTAATTGAATAAAAACAGACTTATTTGATACAATAATAGGCTTTTTACGTTAATTAATTCATTTCTGAGTTTTTATATCTCAACTAGATCACCTCAAAAATTTAATCGTGTTGCATACCTAGACTGTCATTATCTGGGGCCTTTTTTTTTTTAGAAAAAAAAAAATATCACTACCCATTTTCTAAAAAACAAAAATTAATCACTTTCATCAAAATGAATGACAATTTGTAGAGAGTAGCAGTGGTAGAATCTTCTGCTATGATGCTGCTTTTTTATTTATTTATATCTTCTTTTGTGATTTATTTGTGTTTTAATTTTATATTTATGTTTTTATTTATATGTATTGCATTTTCATTAAAGAATTTTTTTTTTTTCCAAAAATTGTTGAATGCAATAATCAATGGAAAATTTAGATAGTTGTGAGCTTTTCTATAAACTAAAATGGCAGTCCATATTTGTGATAAATATACAGGGTTTTTTTTAAAGTGTCATAGCATCGGCCGGGACGCGAACCCGCAATCCGGGCAACTGCCTGCAAGTGTAAGGCAGTTGCGCTGACCTCTCGACCACCAATGCAAGACAAATATGCAGTTTTGAGGGCCTATAATCTACTGAAGATGTATTAGTTGTTAAATTAAAACAAAATTAATAAATCAATTGTTAAACTTTAAAAAATGAATAAATTCTGATAAATTTCATGAAGAAGCTTAATTTCTTCTTTTTTTTTTTTTTTTTACAAGATGTTCTTAACATTGTCATATTTTGATTTAATTTAGTGTGTTTCTTTTGTCCGCAGTTTTTTGATAAATTATCATAATGATAAACATTTGGGACCTTCCTGTCACAGAACATGATGCAGTATACTATTTCCAAAGGTACAGACTCCTGCTCTTTTGAAAAGTGTGTGTGAATGGTCATGATATGATTGCATGTTGCTGACATGAATAAAGTGTAATATTATATATATATTCATTTTTCTGTTAATAAATTAATCCACAAAAAGAGAAAAAAAAAATGTAAATATTAAATACAATGTTTGCATTTCTTTTGTAAATATTTTTTGGGGCCCCTGAAACCATAGATTTATCAAAAATAGTAGCTGCCATTTTAGTTTATTGGAAAACTCAAAAGTACCAAAATTTATATATTGGATCAGTAACTAGATATCATGATGAACATTTGGTATAGTGAATTTAAATTTCAATGAGCTCTTTTGGATTAATTTTATTTTCATTAAAAAAACTTTAAACAATTCTAAATGACACCCCATCAATATTGTAATTTTGAAAAAGAATATAAAGCTAATACTATTTCATATGGCAACTTAGCTTATTTCTGTAACTACTTGATTTTTGATATTTAATGCAATTGATTTTTTTATAATCAACTGTGAAAATTCTTTTACGATATGCAGGTTTTATTACTCATTGAGGGTATCCATTCTTCTTTAACGTTTTAATAATGCTACCCATATAATGAATCTTTATATTTTTTTACTTTCAACTGATTAATTTATCATTGTTAATATGTTGGTAAAAGAATTTTTTTTTTCCATAAATCAAATGGTTAGAATAAATAAAGTATCACTTTTATTTGGATTAATTATTATTTTTAAACATGCAAGTCTTTCTGAATGACAAATTTCTGAGGTCAGTGTAAATTAATATTTGATTGAAATCTAAATTCAAATCTTTGTTAATATTCTGCTGATGCAATTTATTCAGGATTTCCATTGTTATGAAATTGAAATCATTAATGCCAATTATAGTAATTAATACAACTGATGTAAATTTATGATTAATTGCTTCAAGGAAGTATTTGTAAATTTCTTATCTTTTTTTTTGCATCTGCCATTCTTTATAATTTTTAGTTGAAAAAGTAGTAATTTTGGGAATGAAAAACTTTTTGCAACTTTTAAAGCAATGCTTTTTAGGATCATATTTTTTCACTTCATTTTTGTTTGAATTCTGGCAATTGTATACTCTATTAACTTTCTTATTTTTTATAGCACTAATATCTTTAAATAATTTTTAAATCAAATTTATTCATCTGAATTGTGATATTATTATAACTTCCATTGAGAAGAATTTTTCAGCCATAAATCTAAAAACGATGATTAAAAATTAGTTATCAGCCTGATTTTGAGTTTTTTTTCCTTCTCTAAATTATGGCATTGAATTTTTTTACTTATTAACCTAACTTTATATCTCTTTATTTAATGTTATACAAAAAATAATTTATTTTTAACTTTTCTTGTCATACACAGAAAAAAAAACTATCTTTTAAGTAATGCACTATATCAGGGGTCCCCAACCCTATGCCTGCGAGCACCACCGCTCCCGCAGACCATTTTACATGTGCCCACCACTATCCGAACAAGATAAAAAATTATTTATCTGATACAAATAAATTTAATTTTTAAAATTTCTTATAAATTATTGTATTATATTGTAATCAAATTGTAGGTCATACTCTTTTACAGCATAAAAATATAAACGTTAATTATATATTAAAATTTTTTTGTATTGTGTATTATTAACAATATCCAACTATAACTTTACATTGAAAAAATAAATGGTGCTCGCCACCTGGTTGAAAAAATAAATGGTGCCCGCCACCTAACCGGTATTATAGAATGTGCTCTTAAGTGCAAAAAGGTTGGGGACCCCTGCACTATATTATTAGAATAGTTCAGAATTTTTCTACTTATTTAAGTCACTTTCTACAATTTCATTTATATTAGCAAATTTTCTGCACTCACATTTTTGATATTGTCAACTTTACATAAATATATTAATGATTATTAATAATCACTTATTAGACTGGAGATAAACTCAGTTAAAGATTAATATATGTTTTGTTTTTAACACTTTTATTTATCTTAGAAATTGTTTGTTTCTTTAGAATATATTTTGCAATTGAACAGGTTTTTATCAAATGGATTTCCTTAAAATTTTGGACATATGTTAGAAAATGATGCTAATGCAATATAACAATGAAATATTTCAAGTTGGTCCCATACTTTGTTTCTGTAAAGTGATTGGTGGATTGAATTTCAAATGTGTTGATATTGATAAGATGGTGATATATTTTTTAAACCCCCATTTTAAAAAGATGTTATACTAAAAAGTATTAAGAACAATCAAAGTAGAAATAAAAACAAATTTTACTTTTAAACAAAGGGAGTAAATTACTCTCCCCCAAGCTATATCTTAAAAACACTCTAAATGTTGAACAAAGGATCAATAATAGAATAAATCCACCTATTTTTGATCCTTTGTTCAACATTTCCTTTTGTTTACATATACATTAAGCTATGTTTAATATAATATTTACATTTTACTTTTAATTGATTGTAAAAATTGCTTTTTTTAAAATGGATGAAATTTTATTTTCTCTTTATTGTAATTTTTTTTTAAAAAAATGTTTCTTTCATAAACAAAATAATATTGGAATTGATTTTTAATGTGCTACAATTTTTTTTTCAAAATATACAAATCTAACATCATTTTCATTCTTTGTTTTAAACAGAAATAATTACAAAAAGTATTTGAATATTAAAAAACACCCCAAAAATAATTTATATAAAAATATTTTATAATAAATGCTTTTATTTGCTGTGAGAATACTAAAAAGTTAAAAATAATATATATATATGATCACTAGATGGAGCTTTACCAATAGCTCTAAACAAGCTTTGTTTACATAAGCACCAAGAGAGATAGAATACAAAATTTCTATTGTTCTCCCTACCTCCAGATCAGTGTTTTAATTATCATATATATATAAAATACTTTATAATAAACACTTTTATTTACTTGTATTAAAAAACCCAAAATAATTATTTTTTAAAATCACAATTGAAGTTTTTACATTTAATTTAACATAAAAGTATAGGGTGTCCAGAAATTAATTAATTCAATCACTATTTTTTATAACAGATGATTATATTAATTAATTTCTGGACATCTCATTTTTTTATTTCAGATTTGTTATATAAATACCAATTGTAATTGAAAAAACAATACTTTTTTAGTTTTTTAATGCACAGTAAATAAAAGAATTTATTATAAAATATTTTTTTCATATATTATTTATTATACCTAACTATATTTGATTATTAATTCATTTCATCTATCTTTTATACATATTATTTTTTTAGTATTTTTATTTACTGAATGATTCAGCTCTACAAGTTTAATAGTGACTTTTTATTTATATGTTTATTAAATTTTTTATCTTTTTAGCTATACTTAAAACTTTCATTCTATCACAGAATAATGAAATATATGAATAAAGACATCTGTAAAATAAAAAATGATCTCCAAGATGCATTTCATGTTTATATCAGTTTGCAATTATTTACACATAACTATCATTTATTTAGTGTTTATCAATATCAAATAACTTCCAGTTTGAATTACAAATATCAAAGTTTCTATGTTTACATCTTTTACACCATCTACTTTAGACAAATATATTAATGATTATCATTAATCATTTATTAGACTAGACATTATTATATCCTTCATATTGCAGATCATCTATGAAAATTTAAAAAAATTCAAAATGTTCTTTTTAAATCAAGTATGTCATAAGACCAGTAGCACTTTATTTTACATAAAATACTTTTTAAAGTCTCAATTATATAAATAGATCCCTGTGTCCATTGAATTGATGATTGTAAAAATTAGAGTGGATATTTTATTATTATATTTTTTTTGTAAATATATGCTAGATTTTTGTTCTACCTTCAATTTTTTTTTTTTAAATATTTTTTTGTATCTTGCATCATTTATCACAGTGATAAGGGCTTCTTTATTAACCTTTTTCTAATTCAAAATACCTATTGGCTGAGTGAATTAATGTTCTAAACTTTTGATTTGTCAATTACAAAATGACCAGTAAAAATTTACTCATCTTTTAATACTATATTCATTTCAGTTTTGTTTGTAAAAAGCAAATTAATAATTTGTCACATTATGAAAGTGAATGAAAGTTTTTTCAAAAATAAATTTTTATTTATAATTATAAAAATATTCTTTAGCAACCTAAAAAGAACGTTCGTAATCTATTGGAAAATGCTGTGTACATCATTGATTTCTTTCACAATTTATGTTCATGTAAAAGTAAAGAATTTTTTGTAAAATCATAACTATTTTACCAAAATCATTATATTTTTAGCATATTTTATCAAAATAATTTATAATATGTAAAAAAATACAGAAAAAATATTCTAAAATATACATTTTTATTTTGAAAATTAAAACAAAAACTTAGACCTGTCAAAATTGTTGGCAAATGCTCCCTTTTGTTGAATATGAGAAACAACTAATCAGCACCTTAGAAAGTCTGCCTTCTCCCATTGTTAAAACTTTAAATATAAATATTATTGATTTTTATTTCTAAAATAATTCTAGAGAGGCAGCATCTTATGGTATGTTTTAAACTTTAAAATGAGCATAAATTTTCTATGATAACAAAAACTACCAGTTTTTTTAGCTGATTCGACTTTTTTTAGTCAATTTTAATCAAATCTGACAGGAAAAGAATTATTTTCACATTGATTGAAGTAAAAAAATCTCAGTTGCATAAATTAAATGGAACTGTTGTGCTCATGTCTTGCTTTGCAGCTCAAATATCACTTCACTTTTTGAACAACTGACTAAAGATTATTTCCATTAAATTTGATCACTGATTTCTTAAAAATAGCACTTTAAATTCAAATTTATTATTAAAGTACCATTATTCATCTTTTTCTGTTTTATTGAGTCAAATGATTTTTTTTATCTTCCTTATTAAACTATGATCTTTTAAAAATTGTACATTGGACAATGCTAATATATTTGAGTTTAATTTTTTGCTACTTGCGAGTTTTCCTGTAAACCAAGATGGGAACCTGTATTTTTGATAAATATACAGTTTTAAGGACCTGTAATCTACTGAAGATATGTTAGTTATTAAATTAAAACAAAATTAATAAATTGATTGTTAAATTAAAAAAAAAATTCCATTGAATTTCATTAAGAAGTTTTATTTCATTTTTTTTTACTTATATTATAACATGGAAAGTGATGAGATGCTGCTAACATTGTTGTACTTTGGCTCAATTCAACATGTTTTTTTTTTTTTTGTCAGCAGTTTTTTCAGCAAATTGTCATAATGATAAAAGTTTAGGATCTATCTGTCAAAAAACATGATTCAGTGGACTATTTCTAAAGGTTCAGGATCCCACTCTCTCTAAAAATGTGTGCTAATGGTTACTACATGATTGCATGTTACTGACATTAATAAAGTGTAAATATTGTATTTATATATTTTTTCATTTTTCTGTTAATAAGTTAATCCAAAGAAAAGAAAATAAATTGTGTAGATATTGTAATTAATTTTTCCAAAATGCTTTATTTTTTTATAATAACAGTGAGAAAAAATAAAATGTAAATATTAAATATGTTTCCTAACAGGCATTTTTTGAAGTCTCCTGAAACTTTAGATTTATTAAAAGTATGGGCTGCCATCTTAGTTTACAGAAAAACTTACAAGTATTAATTTTTCTAAAACTGAATTTTGTTTCTATTCTAAAAACTTTAGTTATTATATTATGTTTTTTAATTTAAATGTTATCAATAGTGATTTAAATTTTTATTTGGATAAACCCTAAATTCAATCTTTTTTTGAAATTATGTATTAGGGATATCATTACTGTCATCATTGATGCTATCCATTAATCCATTCACCTCTTTTGTTTTTGCCTTATTCTTTAACTTTTATAGCTGCTCATTGTTAAAATATCATCACATTCTCCAACTCTTCTCTCTCTCTCTCTCTCTCTTTTTTTTATCTTTTATTGTTTTTTTTTAAATATCCATTACATTTTTTTTTACTATGAAATACATTTCCAATCCTATTTATTTTTATTTTTTAATTTTCTCAATAAATATTTATTTTCAGTTATTGCTTTCAAAATTTTGTAATGCTAATTTAATTTTTTCAACTTATCTCTTTATTGTTTTTTTTTATATCTATTTCTACAAAGCTTGCAATCTTTCCTCTTTCTCTTATCAGTTTAAACAAAATATTTACAAATCACTTTCATAACATTAATGATTTTTGGCTACTATAATTTTTTAAGTTGTTTTCATCATTAGTTAATTGGTTTTTCAAATATTTAAAAACATTTACTCTAACCCATTCCTATTTTTTTAGTCTTTTCATTTTTTTTTCATTTGAATTTGTTTTATATTAATTTTATTTTGTAATTTTTATAAATTTTATTAATTCATTTTTTTAAACTTCATCTATACTATTGATAAATCGCAGAATCCTTTCCTCTAAAATTCTAATTTTATTTTTTTAATAATAAAGATAAAAATTTATTTTATATTAAATGCTTTCCTTTACTATGTGTTAAATAGAAATAAAAGAATTATTTCTTTAACCACAATTGGAGTTTTTAGGTTTAATTTGAAATAAGTGCTTTTATTTCAAGTTAAATCTAAAAACTCCAATTGTGGTTGAAGAAACAATTATTACTTTTTAGTGCATAGTCAATAACAGCATTTAATATATAGAAAAATATTTCTTATTTTAATGTTTTTAGTATTGGCATAGTAAATGAAAATGTAAAACTATATTGTACTTTAAATTGACTGGATAGTTGATATTGTAATAGTCAATGGTATTTTGCATGCAGTTCCACATTCCATTATCACATGATCACAAATATTTTAATTATCAATTGCAATAAATGGCAAATGCTAGAATAATTTAAAATAAAGATTTATTTACATACCTACATAATGACAAAACAAATAATACAACTGACAGAAATCTTTAGGAAACATTAGTCTATTGATCTTTTACCCCAGGATTGATTTTAAAATAACAACACTTAAATGATCTATTGCAGTGGTCTTCAACCACCCGTCCGCGGCCCGGTGCCGGGCCGTAGAAGTTTTTTGCTGGTCCGCGATAGACTGGCAAGAAAGTTTTAATAACAAAATAATAAAACTTTAAACTTTTAATTAATATAAACAATTTTTTTTTTTTTTTCATCGCACTTTTACCTGATTTAAAAAAAAAGAAATAGAACAAAATCTAATCAGTCATACATAAATTAATTTGTTTTTCTAGTTATCACAGATGTTTATGAGGGGGGGGGGGGAGTTAGAATTATATTTTTTATTACTTTTCTAAAAAAATTCAAAATTAAAAAAAAAAAAAGTTTTTTATTATACAAACTCCATATATATATAACTTCATCTAAGGCTAAGTAAGCTGTTTACATCTATAAGAAAATTTATCTATAGACTTCTGTTGGTCCATGAAACATTATCCTTATTTTTGCTGGTTCGCGGAACCTTATCCTTATTTTTATCGGTCCGCAGGTGTGAAAAGGTTGAAGACCACTGATCTATTGTTTTATTTAACTGCCCTAGCTAATTTGATGAGAAATTAATATGATTAGATATTCAATGTCCCATTATGCACAGAGAATGTATAACCCTGTGCATCTTAATAATCCCTGGGTAGATCCAAACTTGCTGTACAGACTAACTGTAACTACATAGGACTTATTTTCCTTTCAAGTTTTAGGATGCACTAAATGTTATTTAAAGTTGTAATTATAAATTTATTAAACCCACATTGATTGATTACGTAAGTAATATTTACTGAGGCTGTAACCCCCAGTGTTAAACTATACAATTAAAAGAACTAGACGAATATAAATCATTTCAGGCTGTACTGCATGGTAAACAAGTACTAAGCAATTTAAATAAGGGAAACTAAATACCACCTGAGCAGACATTCTTTAAGGTCAATTTTGATACTAATCAAATAAATATCACCAAATTCCCAGGTAGAAATTGGTATGAATGGGAATCTATCTGATAAATAGTGATAATAATAATAAGTGTAAATGGCAGAAATAACATCTGCATTACATTTATTTATATACAATCAAGGAATATATATATAAAGAGCCTGCTACTAGCTATACAATCAAGGAATATATATATAAAGAGCCTGCTACTAGCTCTAAACAAGCTTAATTTTTTTTATGATAAATGCTACAAGAGAAAATACATGAAGCTTTTATCTATGATGGTCCCCATCCCCAGACCGTTTTCGAGCTATGGCTCTCATCAGTGAGGAGCTAGGACATAAGATTCAAAATACTAACTCAAGCCAAGCATTTATCTAATTCTTAAATATTAAGAAAAAGATCCAAATCTTCAGACACCTACATGTCTTCAAACTCAGCTCTTTAACCAAAGAAACTATATGAGTCTGAACTAAATTCAGAGATCCCATATATTAGTAGGCTTAGCAATTAATATAGCCAAAGCCCTAATAGCAAAATTATAATAGTAAAAATCAGTCATATATCACATGACCTATATAGCTTGTATTACCAATATGTAATATATAAAGAGCCTGCTACTAGCTCTAAACAAGCTTAATTTTTTTTTATGATAAATGCTACAAGAGAAAATACATGGGATCTCTGAATTTAGTTCAGGCTCATATAGTTTCTTTGGTTAAAGAGCTGAGTTTGAAGACATGTAGGTGTCTGAAGATTTGGATCTTTTTCTTAATATTTAAGAATTAGATAAATGCTTGGCTTGAGTTAATATTTTGAATCTTATGTCCTAGCTCCTCACTGATGAGAGCCATAGCTCGAAACTGGTCTGAGGATGGGGACCATCATAGATAAAAGCTTCATGTATTTTCTCTTGTAGCATTTATCATAAAAAAAATTAAGCTTGTTTAGATTTAGTAGCAGGCTCTTTATATATTACATATTGGTAATACAAGCTATATAGGTCATGGGGTATATGACTAATTTTTACTATTATAATTTTGCTATTAGGGCTTTGGCTATATTAATTGCTAAGCCTACTAATATATGGGATCTCTGAATTTAGTTCAGGCTCATATAATTTTTTTGGTTAAAGAGCTGAGTTTGAAGACATGTAGGTGTCTGAAGATTTGGATCTTTTTCTTAATATTTAAGAATTAGATAAATGCTTGGCTTGAGTTAATATTTTGAATCTTATGTCCTAGCTCCTCACTGATGAGAGCCATAGCTCGAAACTGGTCTGGGGATGGGGACCATCATAGATAAAAGCTTCATGTATTTTCTCTTGTAGCATTTATCATAAAAAAAATTAAGCTTGTTTAGAGCTAGTAGCAGGCTCTTTATATATTACATATTGGTAATATGAGCTATATAGGTCATGTGATATATGACTGATTTTACTATATATATATATATATAATGAAACTTAAATATATTCCAAACTGGTAAACAATTTATAATATAATATAAATAAAAACTCATAAAGAAATATTTTCGATTATATTCATGATAAATAAAAACTCATAAAGAAATATTTTCGATTATATTCATGATTATGAATATAATCGAAAATATTTTTTTATGAGTTTTTATTTATATTATATTATAAATTGTTTACTGTTGTTTGGAATATATTTAAGTTTCGTTATTGTATTATTGATATTAGTGCACATTTATTATATATATATATATATATGGGTATACTTAATAAATGCTACTCAAACTAAGTCAGTGAATACAAATATCAGCTACAAATCTGCTTCACACTCATTTCAGGCCAATAAAATTATATATATGTAACGTAAGTGTTAATAATGCCCAAGGCTATACAGGCCATTAACCACCTCTATTGCTAAAAGGAGTCTGCCTTGATAACAGTTTGAAATTTGTGATTCTTATCTATATTGGAATTGCCTAAATGTTGATTGGTTTTTAATGGTTTTATATATATTTACAAATAAAATATCCATTAATTTAAAACTATTGTAAAAACAATAAAAATAATAAATATAATGGTAATTAACTATTATATAGTCCTTCAATCCATAGAAGTACTTTTGGTTAATTCATTAATCATCCCCAACTGCTGTTAAATTTAAGAAACAAATAAATCAAATGTCATTAATTCAAATTTCATCAATCCCAAATTTTAAGAGTAGCAGCTTGTCTATTAATTATATTCATTTTATTCCTATTTATTAAAATTGCCTCCTTAATTTTCCTTTTATTATGCTTTCTTTTTTCATGAAGAATCTTTTAACACTTGAATATCAAAGTACATGTCCTTTCATGATCCAAGAAAACTAAAGCAGTCATTAAATCATTATTTTTACTTTTCACATGCTTGTATGATAATTCATGTTTCTTTAATCTTTTTTCAATACTGCATCTCAATTCACATATATATGATAACATACATCTTCAAAAAATTTGATATACAACATTAGTTTTTTGTTTGACAGTTATGGTATTTTTAGAATTATTCACTAACTTATTAATGTTATTTGTAACACAAAATAAAACATTAAACACATCCTTATATATATCCTTAAAAAATTTCACTTGAGCGTTTGAAATATATGGAATAGATATCCATTTCTTATTATCAATCTTCAATTCCTTTAAATCATTATAACTTTTTTTAAATTGCCATAAAGTATTATTAATCTTTTCAGTCTTATAACCAACTTCAAGCAATTCCTTGACAAATATCTTAATATTTTTAAATTTATTACACTGGTAACAATATAATTTTTTATTACAAAACAAAAAAGATCTAAAACGTATCATCTTATGCATAATTGGTACTTTTAATTTATAATTTATATATTCCCTTTTGAATTTATTGGCAGTAGAGGAAGGTTAATTTATATATTCCCTTTTGAATTTAATGGCAGTAGAGGAAGGTTAAAGAATTAACTGAAAGTACTTTTGTAAATTGAAAGATTGTATATAATGGTTTAATTTATTTTTATCAACAGTCTAAAATAATAGTAAATTAGCTCAAGAAAATTTAATACACACAAATATCCTTTCCCATGCCTATCTATCCCAGATCTGCGAGGGTATTTTGTTTAAAACT
Source organism: Epiperipatus broadwayi (assembly GCA_028023455.1). Lineage (NCBI taxonomy): Eukaryota > Metazoa > Onychophora > Udeonychophora > Euonychophora > Peripatidae > Epiperipatus > Epiperipatus broadwayi. Next base: position 10,417,580 of record JAQFVV010006202.1, on the reverse strand, counting down.
ATAAACTTTTATAACTTTTTAATCTGTCTGTTATCCAGAGGCCATTAATCTGAAATATTTAATTTAATGGTTAAATTATTATTCTATGTCTTAATACATTGCAGATTAGTGGAAATGTTCATTATGAATTCTTGTTTTAAATCAATCAACTAATTAAAGAATCTTTTAGAAAATGGCAAGAGGTTGATAGGCTAGTTGTTTTATTATAAATATTCTTTTTAGGCTATGCCAACTGAACTGTGGCATGTCTATTAGAATTAAGCAATCCATCACCATTCTGGTTTCTAAACATAGATATTTATATAAAATAAATCATAATTTTTTTAGTAGAAATGAAATATATATATATATAGGTGATTAAATATCTAATGTTAGTGAAATAAAGTCATATTAGTATATAATGAAAGATCATATAAGTTACTCTTTTTATCTTTAATAGTTTATGTCCTGAATTCAGGTACTTGTAGACTCTTTGCAGAATATTTGATATAACATAGCTATGTCTGACCTTCTACAAAGCTTCTGAGATTGTTCTTGCTGATTAACATGGTTTTCATTATTATGCATTTTTATTTTATTCAATGGGCAGCAGCTGATGGTATTTCTTTCTGGATGATAGCTAGACCCTTTTCCAAAGCTATAGATACTTTTGAAGTTAGATAGCATACAGTTCACATATAATCTGGACACAACCATTAATGTAATGATTGTTCAGTACATTACATAAACTTCTCTCATTGATGATGGAACTAAGCTTGCTCTCTGCTGGCTTGTCTAGAGTAAAGCAGACGGCTGGCTTTTCTACTCTGTCATTATATTTTAACACCTCATTCTTATGGTCAAGAAATGATGAAAGAATCAAAGCATAAGCATATTACTCAATTTTCTGAGACTCCTATTTATAGTTCATTGAGCTGCTTTATCTGTTTTAATCATGGTTTGATTTCATATATCCATATATTGTGATCTATGGTGTGCTGACAAATTACACAAATTACAAAAATTAGCTAAAGGGATTATAATAAAATAAAAGATGTTTTGATTAAATAACATACAATATTTATTTTCTAATTAGCTGATCTGTTTATCTAGAATTTATTACTTTTATAAACATAATGTCATTTCCGCCCACCTAATTATAAAATTATAATTGGTGATTAATAAAATATTTTGTTTTAAATTAGGTTAAATTGATTTAGATTTAATAAGGCCTAATATAATTTGTTTGTGCACCTACTTCTATATTTTTTTCTGTATAAAAAAATGTTAAAAAATTTCCTAACAATTTTTTTAAAATTATATATGTGAAACACATAGATATCACTTCAATATATATTTATCATTAGATATTTCTGTTATAAATTAAAATGTATACCTTCTCCATATATATCATATTTACTGTGTATGCATAATACATGTGTATATATTATAAATTAACTTCACATAATAATATAACATTACTTTAAACCAATGTCACACATATAGTGTATAAAGTCGGTATATATTTCTGCAGTAAGTTTATATATATATACTCTTAATATATATGTATTATATTTAGTATATGTATATAATTATATATCTATAATAAATCAGTAACTACATTTTCTATTTAAAATTGTTTGATAGTTTTTATTTTGATTTTAAAACACTTATTTTAATAAAAATGCTAAAGAAGAAAGTTTGTGATCATTGTTTTAAATAATTATCACAGATTTTTTAAAATTCTCATGATCTTTTTAAATAATGTGAGTTTTGAGTTTTCTAGTTTAGCTTTTTTTTAAACAATTTACTATCAAACAATTTTTTTTAAAAAACTTAGTTACAGATTTATTATATATGTAATTAATAATCTGTAGATTTATACTTTACGTTTGTCTTCAATATGATAATATTAAATCGTGCTATCACACTTCCAACGTAAAGCTGTCAACAAATAAAAAACTAAATTAAATGGCTGAGTGCTTTCAAGAAGATGTACTTCTCATATTCATAGCCAGTTATGATTCTTTCTTTAAAATCATTATATAATAAATTTAGTTTTTTATTTGTTGACAGCTTTACATTGGAAGTGTGATAGCACGATTTAATATTATATATATAATTATATACAGATTTCTGTTAAGTTTCTCACTTAAAATATGGCCTATTTTAGAGACATAGAATTTGTAACTATTTTTAACTTGGAAAAGAAAACAAAAAGAAAGGAAAATATAAATTTGATTAATGTAATGTAAAATTATTGGGTTACTTTAATACTTGAACTTATTTGACCTTATGTGAAATTAATCGTAAATAAAGTTAAATAAAACTTTTTTTTTAACAAAGTTATTTTGACAATCATGAACAAAAAAAAAAAATCTTAAAAAATGGATCATTAAATGACTATTACGCATCTGGTTTTTTTAATTCTTTGCTCCTGTAGAAACTGTATTGATTTACAATTTGTTAATTATTTATATGTGTGTAATTGATTAATTAAAAAGCAAAATTTTATAAAGACTAAAAAACAATTGGATTAAATTTTTGATCATTAATACAAAACCATTAGATTAATATCAACAGAAACCGGTCATTTTATTCCATCAATTTTAACATGTTGCTAAAAGGCCCAACATAATCTTCATCCAAAATAACAAACATTCATAAATAAGTATAAAAATTATAACTAAAATAAAAAGTTAGGTAAAAAAAGAAACAAAAAAAAAAAAATTAAATTTTATAATAACTGCTCTGTGAAAAATACACAACCACGTGTCACATACTGATAATCTTTTAATCTGTTTATTTAAAATATTATGATGTTACTGTGAATGGTTTAGTGTTGTGAAAGAATGGTTGTCACTGCAATTTTAGATCCTTAGATTGTGGCTCAGCTCTGTCATTTCCAAGATTCAATTTTATATCCAATTCACAAACAATAAGAAATAATCCATTAGATTACTATTGAGATGATGATTTTAGTCTCTTCCAATCATTCTATAAATATAAAATATATTTTCAAAATTTTCCGACAACAAATATATTGGTTTACTCATAATTACAATATTTTATTTTTTCCACAGCTGTTCAGACATAATTAATCTTTGCTTAAGAGAATTTAGTTTTTCAGTTGTTTTATTTGTATGTTGTAACAATATTATTTTTCTTTTACAGTTTTTTAAGTGTTAGTATAAAAAAGAATATAAATATAATCAATTACTGTTTTTTGCATATAAATAAAGAAAAATTAAAAAAGGTCATGTAGCAACAAATATTATATTACTTTTTAAAATTATTCAAACAGAAGTCAATCTCCGATAAAGCGTTATTTCTTAAATATAAATTTCTACGCTGATGTTATAATCATATTCAATTGTGATTCACTTAAGTTTTTTGAACTCTTACCGGCGGGCAAGTGCTTGGAAATTTATATTTAAAAAATAGTGCATTATCGGAAACTGACTTCTGTTTGAATAATTTCAAAGTTTTCAGCGCTTTATAATAATAGATGTACATTACTTTTTTAAATATATGTCTATGTTTATATATATAAAGAGAAATATACATTATTTTAATTATTTATTTGCACTCTGATTATATTAGACTACAATGTTCATATTCCATACATATATAGTTTATGAAAGCACCAGTTTATGTTACCTTTAACATTTCTCATTAAACTTTGTCCTTTTCTCCCAATTTTTTCATTTGATGAAAATATCTGACAAGAAATAGCCATTTGAAATAAAGAGCCATTTTTTAATTAATATTTTTTAATCATTTGTAAATGTAATTGAAATTTTAACTAAAATATACATTTTGATATAACTAAAAGCAAAGAAAACACACACACACACATTAGTTCCTTAGTAGACAAAATTCATTGGACTAATTAATTTTTTTTTTTTTGTATATAAAAAATATTGTAAACTTCAATTACACGCACAATTTAATTATTTTCAGTAGGATTTTCTCAATTTTTCAAATAGAAAAAAAACACAACTTTACTTAAATAATTGATGTAACTGAACTTACATTTCTAGCAGCTTTAAATATTTTATTATGTTCGATTATAAGTTCCAAAGTTAATTTTAATTATTATTTTTTTTTTGCCTCAGTCATCTGAAGAATTTTAATCAGCAGATTTTTTATCATTATTGCTATTTTTATCTTTTATTTAAGTAGCTGAATTATGTTACTATTGGTGTAATGTATTTTTTAAGATATAATAGTGAATGATGAGGAAGAAAAGAAAAGAAATATCATCATTAACATTTACAAAAATGTTATTAGTTTTCCCAGGGGTTAATAATTTTGCAAATTAAAAAAAAAAAGGATGCAAATTAAGAAAAATAACTTTTCCCGTAGCAATTTAATATTATTTTACTACAATGTATGTAATCTCAGATATATATGTTTTCAGTTGAAAGGAGGGTTTATATTATTTTTAACTTAAATTTATTTCATCATCTACAGTTTCTGTTTAACATTTATTATTGCAATCTTATGCCGTGCATGGTTGGACGCAGTTGGTAGAGCGTCCGATTTAGGATTGGGAGGTCATAGGATCAATTCCAGCTCTCACAGATCTGGTGTTCGAACTTCTTATGAACTCCTGATCAATAAAACCATATGAATTTTTTTCATTGCAATTTTGTAAATAAAACTTATGGTACAACTTTAAATAATATATATATATATATATATATATATATATATATATATATATTATGACCTCTCATTCGTGTAGCTCCACTACACTCAAAAATAAATAATATAGTATAGTGATAATCGCCTCCCCGGGTTCTAGCTCTAACAATTAATGAGATATTCAACTAAATGCTTTGCTAGCTCAGGTTGCTTAAAATTAACTTAGGTTCGGTTTTAGACTAACTCAAATAACTATTCTATAACTCAGGAGATTAGAAGTAGAAATAAGGTGACAAAGTAGATTGCATTGAGATAATATCCCGTAGGATACCACCTCAATGGCATAAGAACACTATCCCCCCTTATACTACTGTTACATATAATAACTACATAGTATTCTTATGACTTCTGCAACCTCCAATCACCAAACTCATTTAATAACTAAAGTATTAATCTTTTATCTATTCTAACAATATTAGTAATTATCTAGCTCAGATAAAATAATCTCAGGTTCTTAAATTTATTCAATGTTAATTAAAATAAAGTAGCAAAATATGATAAGGGATTTTGTGTCATAATTTACTACTCTGAAGTTAGATTAATAATAAAACAATAAGAATAATAATCACAATCTTCATTGTTTACTCCCACTAGTATAGCTTTTCTTTTATCGCAAATTTATAACCATAATAAATTAATTAATCACTCAATATCCTCCCTTTGTTTATCTTTTCCTTACGTAATAAAATAATTAGTAAGTGGCAGTGTTTAGATAATCTGATAAATGAAGTAAGTGGCAACTAATAGCATATAATTTAGCAAATTACTATAATAATGGATTTATGACCAATAATGTAATGCAATTTCATAATTATTCAATTACAAAATACCAACAAACATTTAAGATTAAATATACTTCTTTATTTATATTTTGTGCAAACAATTATATACTTAGTTTAATGACTGTAAACATACCCTATGAATCCATGCAATGATGTAGAGAAAACAAAACTCAGACACAAGTTTTAATAACAAATTTTAGAATTTTATTAACAACAATCAAAATTAAGATAAACAAACAAATCTATTTACATTTATTTACAAGGGATATCCTCCTTTCTTTTAACATTACAAAAGTTAAATTATACTTTTTTAGATTTCTTTTATGGTTGATTAAAATTATTATACATTTTATAAGTTATTTATTTATTTCTCATTAAGTTTATTATATTACTTAGTTTAACTATTTTATGGGTAATACTATTCTTTACCTTTTAATATTAACATTACAGTATTATAAGTTATATATGTGGATAAACATCCTTTATAAACACTATAAATTTACAATCAATATGGTTTTTCCTCTTAAAAAAATATATTTTCTTGTAACTCTCTATAAGTCACTCTGCATATTGTTCAAATATTATTACTACCTGTTACGTTTGTTATCTAATGCTCGTAAACTCTAATACATTTATTCATAAGCCATACTCATATATAATGCCATAACATGAGCTTAATTATTTTCCTGTTTCAGTTTAACATATATTATAATCATCGAATGTTATTACATTCTTTAAATATGCAATACTTATATTTTTTAAATATAATCAACAATAAGAACATGTTAAATCATTTTTTAATATTTTTTGTATATTTCTATTTGGGTATATTTTATCAAATTATAGTTCATTTCTTAAATTTAAAATAATTCTCTGACTCCTTCCTTTCTTAGGATATATGCATCTTTTTTCCATAATTATAATCTACTCTTTGTTAATCCTTAACTATTCTTATTTCAAATAACTGCATAATCTACATTCTAAAATATCTATTGTTTCTTTTCAATAGACTTATCAAATAACGATGTAGTTGCAAGAAATACAGATAAAGATAGCGAAAGATGTATAGGATATTGGGAAGATAGATAAATAACTCATCAAAATATATACTTCAAAATGTATGGAACAGTGGATAGGGCTGACATTCCTTGTCTGATAACCCTGACGATAAGCACGATGTGGCAGCTATTTATTCAGCTTTACCAAACATCTAATAAGATTCACAAGAAAGATAAAAATAACACTGTCCATGACAATATGTGTAACAGTCATAGGGCTTTGTTAACTATGCTGATTACCATTTAAACTACTTATAATTCCATTCCCTGTAGCATCCTAGTTTTTAATACATCATCTTGGTTTCCAAATCTCCATGTACTACCAAGTCACTATCCAAACTATCTCTCAAGATTTTCACAGTATCCAACATCGCCAAAACTAACTACTTTTTAAAACAATAAACAAAATTCACTAATATAAAACATTCCCCTATTCTATAAGAACAATTTGCCTTGCTTTATTGCACTGTAGGTTCGACATCTACGTTTTATTAAATAACACTTAAATATCCTAATCGGAAAAATTAACAGAAAATATGACATAACCATTGGTTATATTGAACTATATTAATAATACATTAAATGATTATAGTATGCATATTTTTAAAAAATCTAATTACATCTCATAGTGTTTTAGAGTGTTGTTTTTCAAAATGCGTTTTACAATAACTATAACAATAAAATTTTGCATTACATTCATTCGATTCACAGTTGATCTAAATAAATAAAACATACATTATATCATTAATAACCATAAAATGTACAAAAATAATCTTTTACCTTCCTATTAGAGTTCGTAGTGGGTTTCTTTCTCCTCGAGCATCGTAAACATACAAAATTTCCACACACATACAATTTTTATTTGAACATTCAAAATCAAAAAACATATTATTTTATATAATGTTATATTGCAAATTAATGTATTTGTTTCCCTATTGCTATCTAAACTCAATGTTTAACTTAGATTAATAAAGAAAATAATTTAAACCATAATCACATATTTTCTGGCGGTAAATCTTGGTTAGTCCCCTAATATTTATTATTTCTTCTTTTATCCGAATGTTCTCCTTTCTGATTATTAAAGTTTTAAACAAATTAGTTCATTTAGTTAACTGTTTAGACGATCTTTAGTTGTAATGTTTAATTCAAAATTATTAAAAAAAACATTTATTTAGTTATCCCACGAAATTTTTAATGTTCGGGCGAATATTACCTCGGCGCGTTGATGCATCTTTATTTCCAGCAGAACTACAAGTATTTATATTATTACGGTACCAAGTTGCGTTTTTTTTTTTCCCTGGATCCAATATTTTATATTTATTTCTCTGTAAACTATTTTTTCTTCTTCTTCTTCTTCAGGCAAGTAATTTCCTTGGTAATTTCACTTTTATTCATTATTATTTTATATACGACATTTTTGATCTTTAACTATTTCTAGAGTAATTGCTCAGGTCATCTTAAAGAAAGTAATTCATAAAAATCTTTTTGTCCATTTATTTTTACACGGATAATATTTATTTTTATTTTTCATTCTATTCATTAACTTTGCGCACAATGTCTTTTCATCAATTTTACACGCACTAAAGCAGTTTTCATAGTAATATGCTATACAAACTATATCAATGAACAACGTTAACATTTTTTAAAATATTACAAAATTTATAACTTAGTTTTAAGAATCCATCCATTTTTTATTGAAAATTTAGATTATATTTTAATAGAATCCACTGGCAGGTAACTGTGGAGTTAGTGAAACATTATTATGAGAACTTTTTTAAAATTTTATTCTTAGATTCTCTTCGAAAGATTTTAAAATGTTAGTTAGCTTCTTTCAAAGATATTTATTAAAAATTCCAATAAAATTGACTAATAATTGAAGAAAGAAAGAAATTTTAAAGAGCTTAAAATTTTACCTCTGCTCTGGAGTCAACACATTTTTGTTCTCCCAGTTTATACAATTAATTGGTGCGATTTTTCTTGTCTGCCAAAATCTATCTTTTTATTGGTCACTCCCTACTTTGGTTTGTAAACATTTTCTAAAGTTGTAAAATTGTGACGTAATAGACCTAAATATTAACCTATTATTATTTTTAAATTAATTATTATCTATTACAATTTAATTACTTTTAAAATAAATTTGAAACAATAACCAATAAAGATGTATAATCTTATTTTTTTTTATAATGTGTGACGATTCCATCCAGCTCTATAATATACTGTTTTAAATATTTTAATTATCATTATTAATTTAAACTGGTGCTTATACATAAAATATTCCAGACAGTCACGTATACATTTCCGGTGTTTAGTCTGGTTTTATCTGTATTAATAAATTTGCTACTTATATCATTTAAAATGATTATATAAAATTTTGAAAAATAATTTAGAAAAATATAGAACTAGATGCAATCCCCACCATCACAATACTTATTATTTAAATATATTATATTAACCCTTTATTGCTTAACTATAGTTTATAATTTTAAATACTATATAATATTAATTTTAAAATTTTTTAGCAATTGACCATTTATAACCATCATTGATCTATAGAAAAGGGCACAATATATATAGTTTTCTTACCCTAGCATTAAAAGCAGTAATTAATTCAATTTACAATCCTCCAGAATCTTTTACAACAAACTGAATAATTTAGTGGATATTTGTGGTAGTGCTACATTCAGACCTCCAGCCAAGCTTCTAGCTATCACTTTTCATCAGAGAGGAGCAGAAACTTAAAAACACCCTAAGATTTTATTATCAAGCTAATTTGTTTGTATAGTTTTTTTTGGTCTTATACTAGGTGAACAACTATATATTTTAAGAGAAAGGTTGTATACATCAAATACAACATCACCTAAGTTTCTGTACTTGCTTTTAATACATTCATTAGTAGCTGTAATTCTACTTTCTGTGCTATTTATTGCAGACTAAAGCAATAAATGAATATTAATATATTTTTTTTTGCATGTAATTACGATTTTTTTTAAAAACATGCTATCTAGTCTGCATGTGAGCTGTATTATTTATTTTTTAAATGTATAAAAAGTCAATATTTTTATTAATAGTTGAGATATTTGCAATTTCATAAACCAACAAAATAAAATGTCTTAAAGTATATTTTATTCTATAATTTGAAACATTTAACTTTAGACAACTAGGAACATTTTCAAATGACTGACTACAAGAAGCTTTTTACCAGCTCAATTATAAAAGATTTGATAATTATCATGACTTTGCATTTGAATGTTGATCATGTGACATTCCATAAATGACAACAATTAAATGTTGATGATTTCTTAAATATCTATCACTTTTAGTAAATATATCTTCTTTAATTCTTCTTTTTCTATCATTTTACTTTGTGTAAAATATATTACATTATTAGATTTAAGTTCATTATTACAAATATGTTTATGGAGTTGAACTATTGGTGGTATAATTTGCTTATAATTTTTTTGTTTTAAATCTGTATACTTTCTTAACTTTAAAGAATACCTCAGCTCACACATTCAGGAATTAACTTTTTTGCCATTCTTGTTATTAAATTAGTCTATCTAAATTTGAAGAGAACAGAGTATGCCTGTTAAAATATCCAGAATAAATTTTTTTAGCAATTTTATTTTAATTTTTTAATTTAAAAAAAAAAAAAAAATATTTATTATATTTAATAAAAATGTTTATTTAACAATACAAAAAAAGTTCACATTAGAGTAAAATATTAATAATTAAATTAGATTACTAAAACAGAGTACAAATTTTACAGAATAATATAATTAGTATAATGAACAAACATATGCACACATATTCCTATTCTCCAAATCAATTATGCCATTTTATTTTAAAAATAAATATTTTCTAGGATAAAAACTTTAAAAATAAATATTTAGTGCAAATAATTTCTCTTTGAAGTAATAATGTAAGGGTTCTCTGAACTAAAGCAGATATAACTATTCCTTTACTTTCTGAAATTACATTTTCTTGATTACTTTAATCCTTTTTTATGTAAAATGGTTACTTTCTAGTAAACATGATTTTATCCAAATATTAAGAGGAAATATATTAGTCATTCACTATATACAGTTAACTGGTGAAATAAAAGTTCATATTATAACATAACAATCGGAATATAAATGAAAATTCAGGTTTTAAGAAATAAATAATTCTTTATTATTGTCAGTGACTTAAAATGATTTATAAATACTCATTTTTCTGTTATGATGTAAATTTGAAAATATATAACAGTAATTATACTCTTTTTTTTTAATCATTACTTGTAGGGTCATTATTTAATTTTTTTTTATTACTAATACTAAAATGAGAAAAGAATAATACAACTTCTATCTGTCCCTGAATCAGTCAGTCTTTTCATGAACATTATTAGGAAAGTAAAAAACAGAGACTTTATCATTGCATCAAAATTCATGTATAATGAAACGTGGAAGTTATTTAATATACCAGATCAACCGAATCATTAGTAGCTAAGCAAAAGATGAATAATAGATACAATTTGCATTAATGCTGATAGGTGAGTGGTAAAGCTACATCAGTTTACTATTATTTATCAGAAGATAATCAATATACAAATGGTCTCAGACTGTTGATGATGTGTAAAACATAATTTTTCTGTCTTTTATAAGCATGTAAACATTATTTTTCATAAATAAAAGCTTTTGAGATTAAAATAACTTCTGTACTTAATAGAAATAATATTAAATTATTTGTGATATAAATATTATAATTTGCCAATAGTTGGAAAACTCCCCAGATATTTGAGTTTCTGAGAAAGATGAACTAAAAGATTTTTTAAGTCAAATTTCATCAAGTTTGTGAAAGAATAAATCAGACAACATTGGAATCTGATAGTAAAAGAAAACTGAACATTTTAAAAATATAATGACTTTTCTGAGTTCATAATTGTGGAATTTCTAAATCATTCTTGAAATTGAATGATAATTCTCATAGTTTGTTTGGTATTATTAAACAACTAAATTGCACTAACTTTCAAAAGTTATATATAGTAAATATTAATAGAATATTTTACTTTATCTAAAAGTTATTGCATTCAAAAAATATTTTTATAGTAGATTTAGAAATAAAATAATCAAATATTTTAAGACATAGTATTATGAAATGAAAGGGGAAATTCTTGTGTTTAAATTTAGAAATGTGTTTTGAGAAGACTATTACTTATTTCTTTAAGATTAATAGTAACCAATCAAAAAATTTTTTCAAATGTTATTTTAATGGTAAAATATTTTTTTTACTGAACCATTAGATAATTTGTCTCCATTTAATGAGCTTACCATTATTAAATCAAGGTTATGTTGTAATTGTAATATATATAATTTGCTATATATATATATATATTGAACAAATGATGAAGATATACATATAAAAGATTGTGATCAGGGCCAACTGATGAGTGCTGGTTCAGCACGAAGTGCACATTTTGGGGTTCATTAATTTTTTTTACATGTCTGTTTATATATTTCAGATTATTCTGATAAAATTGACATTTGAAATATATATATATATGTAATAAATAAAGTTTGATATCTATTCGTTTCACAATATATGTAATATACAAATCAATATATATATATCATAATACAGTACAATTTATATAAATTATATTCTTTTAGAAGTACTTTCGACTATACACTTTGTAGTCTTTATCAACTATATAACGTTGAATAATCAAAACGAGACAACCCTTAACAATACCCATAGTTCAATTCAGATTTCCCACAATTCTGTTATCTTAACATTTGATGACTGGCAATTCATTAACATTTGATGATTTCTTGAAATCAACATAGCCTCTTTTATTTTACGTTTATTATGACAATGTTCAATTTGAATAATTTTCATATTTTTATAATCAAATTTAAATCCATATTGACAAGATTTATTATGATCAAATATAACAGATGATGAAGGTTTATTTACATCTGTTCCATATTGATTCTCTTTTTGAATTCTATTATATAAAAGCATATGTTATTTATTCTCTTCTCAAATGTACACTTAGATTCACCAATGTATTGTACGCCGCATCCACATATCAATCTATATATAATAGAATTTTGATTAAACTTTGAATTTTGAATTTTAGAATTATTAAGCAATCTATTTATGTTATTTGTAGAGAAAAAAAAGCAATATGACACAAACCATTATAAATTTTCCTAATAAACTTGACCTGCTCATCTGATATAAATGGCATTGAAATCCATTTCATTTTGATATTTTTATTTTTAATTTTATTATAGTGTTGATTTTTTTTAAATCCTTTAATAATATTTTAAATCCTTTAATAATATTAGCTAAAAGAAATCAACACTATAATAAAATTAAAAATAAAAATATCAAAATGAAATGGATTTCAATGCCATTTATATCAGATGAGCAGGTCAAGTTTATTAGGAAAATTTATAATGGTTTGTGTCATATTGCTTTTTTTTCTCTACAAATAACATAAATAGATTGCTTAATAATTCTAAAATTCAAAATTCAAAGTTTAATCAAAATTCTATTATATATAGATTGATATGTGGATGCGGCGTACAATACATTGGTGAATCTAAGTGTACATTTGAGAAGAGAATAAAAGAACATATGCTTTTATATAATAGAATTCAAAAAGAGAATCAATATGGAACAGATGTAAATAAACCTTCATCATCTGTTATATTTGATCATAATAAATCTTGTCAATATGGATTTAAATTTGATTATAAAAATATGAAAATTATTCAAATTGAACATTGTCATAATAAACGTAAAATAAAAGAGGCTATGTTGATTTCAAGAAATCATCAAATGTTAATGAATCGCCAGTCATCAAATGTTAAGATAACAGAATTGTGGGAAATCTGAATTCAACTATGGGTATTGTTAAGGGTTGTCTCGTTTTGATTATTCAACGTTATATAGTTGATAAAGACTACAAAGTGTATAGTCGAAAGTACTTCTAAAAGAATATAATTTATATAAATTGTACTGTATTTTGATATATATATATTGATTTGTATTTTGATATATATATATAATATACAAATCAATATATATATATATATAAAGTTAAATCTTAAAATAATAATAATTAATGTACATGTACTTACAAAAATAATGCAATATGAGCTATAGACATACATCTTATTCACTTAAAAAAAGAAATAAACTGGGCGTTTTAAAAAATGCGTCAAGTATGTGAGTTTCGTCTGACTTCTGGGCTGATGGGTGGTTGTGATAGGATTGAGCTACAGTGAAAAAGATGCACTGAGATAAGTATAACTAATTATTGGATATATATTAAATTCTGGCTAAATTACTAATTATAAATAAAATAGAAATTCATTTACCATTTCAATACTAGCCAAAATAAAAATTTTACTAAAATTCTTCCACAACTATGTTTTCATTTGAAAAGATTTATTTAATACGTGAAACTATGGTTGTGGAAGAATTTTAGTAAAAAAATTTTTTTGACTAGTATTGTAATATTACATGAATTTCTATTATATATATAATAAAATAAAAATACAATGTTAAGCTCTTATTTAATAGCACCACAGATTGGGGTGGTATTTGTAACAAAATAAAAATAATGTTAATGGGAAATAATTTTATTATCTGAATAAAAATATACCCAATCGTTAGTCCTCTTTTGTAACAGAATAAAAATATGGGCCATAAAAGGATGATCCTGTTTCATAATGCCTGTGAATTATAGTGTCATTTGTAACATAATGAAATTAATAAACTAATCTAAAGTGAATATTGATCAATGAATAGCAATCTAAAACTTAATTCAATAAAATAATAATAATTTTTGCTGTAACTTCATAAATTCCAAATATTATTTAGAATGGATAGAGAACAAGAAAATCATTATTTCAAGCTATCCTAAAATACAAGGTTATTTAACAATTGTAAAATACAAGGTTATTTGCATTATATTAAAGATTAAGCAATAAAACCAAATATCACTATTTTATAAACAACAATTTATGCCTAGTATGTAAACCACTTATAAGAATAAAATAGTGACAAAGAATTATACAAATAAACTTTCATTTTTTTTATGAATCCAAATGCTATTTATAATAATACAACTTATACTAGAAGTTAAATATTATTTATATTTAAATGAAATGATTCATGGATGAATGAGATAATAATTTAATCTGCCCTACAAATTAAAAATATCAATGATATCTAAATATATATATATATATATGGTACTTACGGATAATTTGTATTGACCTTATTTTGTATTTCATGCATGTAAATATATATATAACTCAATTGATTTCAATTACAACTAAATAAAATAAAAGTAATGATAACTCAGTCATGCTATTCTAATAATATTAATATACTCTTAATAATTAAATCAATTATAATAAGATTAAACACTTAATAATAGCACAAAATTAATTAACCTAAAATATCTTTCCAGTTTCACCAACTTATAATACTATAAAATAAAATTATCCTATTAGATAACATTAACATTTATAATATCTGATCACATCAATATATAAAATAAACAATAGATTCCTATTTGATGTTTATTCAAATACTATAGACAAATCATACCAATTATTCTTCAGTTTAATAAAGTTAACTTGTTAAAACTTTAGACTATAATTATCAAGACATATAAAAGATAATTAGTGTTTATTATAATCAAATATTAATATTAAAATTTATTATCTAAACTGAATTTATGATTTGCATCAATAAACTTTTAATATAATTAAACAAATCACTCTAATTTGTAACAGAATAAAAATTATTATTATCAATTTATAATTGAATAAGATTGTGATCTTTATGGGCGAATATTGACTTAACACAATACACACCTTAATCAATAATAGTTTAAAATAAAACATGCAGATATATAATTGCAATTACCTTTACTCATCTTCAACAATTATCATATTTGATCTTTATAAATCATCAAATCAATCTTAATAGAATTGTTCCTTGTAACCAACAATATAATTACAATAAGCATCTAATTATTTATTAAATATTTCAGACTGCCAAATCAGTTCATTCATTACTGTATAAAAAGCTATACCTGGTAGATAATAAACATTAAATTCAATACAAAGAAAATGATATGTAATTATACTTTCTTAGCCATCCTGTGGTTGGACTTTCAAAGATTTTTTCTTTATTTTTAACTGCTTCTAGTGAATTATGTGGTATAATCAATTTGTGAATAGTACTCCATCCAATTACCATCAATCAATAAATTTGTATTGTAGAATTGAATGACAACCAAACAAATTTACTTGTTTTAAATTAATTCAACATTTATTAACAAATAGATAAAAACAATGTCATCATCATCATCATAAACCATTATCAATCCACTGCAGGATGAAGGTCTCTCCAAGTTCAATCCATCTTTTCCTATCTTTAGCTTCTCTTCTCCACATCACCCATGCATACTTTCTTATTTCATCCATCCATCTCACATGTGGTCTCTTTCTAGATCTTTCACAATATCTTGGAATCCAGTTTAAAATTTCAATTGTCCATCTGTTATCATCTCTTCTAACAATATGTCCAGATCAACTCCACTTCAGTCTTTTAATTTTTTCAATGAGGTCAGTAATACCTGTTTGTTCTCTTACCCATACATTGCATTTTCGATCCCTTCTTGTTACTCCCAACATGCATCTCTCCATACTTTGAGTGGTCTGAAGTCTCTGTATTGCTCTTCTATTAAGTGTCCAAGTCTCAGATCCATAAGTAAGAACTGGTAAAACACATTTGTTAAAAACCATCCTTTTAAAACACATAGGCATATTTCCTTTTAGTATCAAGTTATTTCTACCAAAAGCACTCCAACCAAGTTTAATTCTATGATTAATTTCCTCCATTATGTTTCCATCTGTATTAATAATCTGACCAAGGTATTTGTAACTGTTAACTTCTTTTAATTCTTCATAATCAATCTTTATTTTCATATTTTGAGCAAATCGATTAAACATTACTTTAGTCTTTTTAACATTTATCTTTAGTCCTACTTTCCTACTTTTATCTGATAACTCCTGCAACATTTCCTGTAGCTTTAAAGCATTATTTGCAAAAACAACTACATCATCTGCAAAATCTAAATGACTTAAATAATCTCCATTTACTTTCACTCCTTTATCTTCCCATTTTAATCCACAAAATACTTCTTGCAGCACTGCTGTAAAAAGTTTTGGAGATATGGAGTCACCCTGTCTTACACCCTTTTCAATGTTGATTTTCCTACTATCATTATGTAGTCTAATTGTTGCTGTTGCATTTTTATAAATATTCTTCAAAATATGACAATATCCTGGATCTACACCTTGATGATCCAATACTTTAATCACTGAAGAAATGTTTATAGAATCAAATGCCTTTTCATAGTCTACAAATCCTAAGCATAATGGCAACTCATATTCATTTGTCCTTTCTATAATTTCTCTCAATACCTGGATATGATCTACTGTACTAAAACCACTTTTAAATCCAGCTTGTTCTCTTGGTTGGTGGAAATCCAGTGTTTTCTGTAGATGAGTTGTAATTATCTTAGGAAAAATTTTGTATAAAACTGATAAAAGACTGATAGGTCTGTACTTTCTAATATCTTCTTTATCACCTTTTTAAAATATTAATATTAATACTGCATTCTTCCAATCATCTGGTACATCTTTATCATTTAGACATTTGGTATATAACTTTGCTAAAAGTTTTTCTATTTCTTCACCTGCTTCTTTTAATATATCAATTACAATTCCATCCTTACCTGGAGCCTTCCCTTTCTTCATAAATTTAATTGCATGTCTCACTTCCTCATTCAAAATTCTGGGCAATTCAGAAGATATAATATGTATAGGAAGCACTTGTTCTTTATTACTATATAATTCTTGATAGAAGTCTTCTACACATTTTATATATATATATATATATATATATATATATGTGTATAATATGTATATATATATATATATATATATATATATATGGCAAACACCATAAACATTTAAAATATATACATATGATCTGGTTATGGCTTATGCAATAGGTTCTCAATTGATATTAGTTTTTTAAATTAAATAGGTGATTATACATCAAGCTTCACCTATCAAATGCTAAGATTAAAATGTATATTTATGTAACAGATGTTTTAATTATTATTATATTTATTATTTTTAATGTTATAACACAAACTTGTTGAGAGTTCAGGACATAATTAACCTTTATATACAAAAAAATAGTTAATTGAAATAAAAAATATACTAAAGATAAATCTATCTATTTGTTTATATTATTCTAAAAGAAGAAACCAAAAATAAATACTTGAAATTAATTTGTAGTCAACAAATAAAGATATTTTTAAATTAGCATTATAATTACAAAGCTATACAATATGAATTTGAATTTAGAAAAACATAACTCTCTAATATTTTATGTGTGATTTTATTATTTAACTATAATGATTTTTTTTTACTTTCTTGATCTAACAATTATGATACAAATTATTATTCAAATCTTTTGATTTTTAGAATAATTTTATGTTTACTTAACACTAGCCAAAAGATTTATTACAGTTATTTATATTTACATATTTAAGGATATATATATATATATATATATATATATATGTTAGTAATTTTAACTTTTATGCTGGGTTGTATTTTTTTCATCTGCTAATCTTATAGTCTTAAAAGGGTTATGTTGATAACTGACATAGCTTGAACAGTCATTAGTTTATATGCAGCTTTTGTTTTGCCAGTGAAATATTAACTGTTGATGTGAAACTTTAACCACAAGCTTAACTAGTAATCCAATTTGCTACTTCATTAACAAAATCTTTGTCTTCATTGCATATTTATTAATATTTTATTGTTTAAACATTTAAAAAATAAATAATGTAGATGTTTACACATTCAACGACTATAGTTTAAGATATTTCATGAATATTAGTTATATAAAGTTTTAATTTTCATTAGCATTATAAAATAATAAATATGGATACTATACTAAAGTTATTTCTGGTGAAAATTTATTTAATAATAAATAAAGACATTAAAGATAAGTAAAATAACAATAACAAAGATCACACAGCAATACAATGCTATGCCATATATTTGTATGGTACTTACATATTGTCCTGTCTCCCTAGCTCAGCAGCTAATTTTTTTTTATTTATACAGTTTCATGGCATACACGTGTTTGTTCATGTTTTTTTTTTTTCAATTTTATTTTACTGAATGTGTGTTAGTAGTTAAGTTTAAAAAAAAAAAATTGATAAATCATTTATAAGTTCCATTCAGAAAGTTTGTTTCAATTTTTTATTTATTTATATCATAACATGTAAATGTCAACATTCTCTGAACATTGTTTTAGTTTGCTTACATACAGCATCTTTATTTTGGTCACTAGCATTTTGACAAAATAATGAAAATTGGGGATCTTCCTTTGATAGAAGAATATGCAGGGTAGTATTTCCAAAAATATAGGATCCTTCCTCATGAAAAATCTACTTAATTTAATGGGCATCGTATGATACTTTGTTTTTTATATATTTTTATATTAATAAGTTGAAGTCTGCATTAATGGGCATGATGTGACACTACATTTCTTATATATTTTTTATTTTTATATTAATAAGTTGATTTAATATAAAAAGTAATAAATGAAATAGAAATATTATAATGAATTTTTGTGAAAACTGTAAATATTAAATATAATCACTTCTTGCCAGCCATTTTGTTTTAAATTTTTATTGAGCCTCTAAAACTGTATAAATAAAAAAAAAGGTTGGAAGATGGATAATATTTAAGTATCATTTGTATTTACTAAAATAGTTCTAATGTGATATTTGATTGCAAGGAAATAAAGTGCTCAATGCAGATAAAATATAAGATTAACTATAACATATATTACACTACTATATACTTTTTCTATACTTAGAATGTTATAAATTACATTGTGAGTACAGATAAAGTATATAGTAATGATAATCTTATTAAACTTCCATCTCAATAATACCTCAAAATTAGATATTATTAACAGTTCTATGTGACCTAGCACACTGACAATGTGATGGAATCAAAGCTGAAGGATCCAGAATTGATTATCAGTTAAGTAATATATGTATATTTAATTAAAATGCTGCTCAGATTAAGTGAATGATGTCAAATACTTAATCTGTGATGAGTGCTTTAACATAAATAAACATGAACTCTTGTTTGCTATTACTAACAGTTGAATGTATTTGGAATATTAAAATGAAGTTAAAACTTTTCTAAAGACATTCAATACATGTATTTTTATACTGGACTATTTCCATCATCTACTATGTGTATTGAATGTCTTTAGAAAAAAATTAACTATCAGTTGGTTAGAGCATTATCTTAAAATTCAATAATCAAGAATCTAAAGATCCAGGTTCAAATCCTGTGCTAGTAATGTCATTGATTAGGCCAGCAGCACCTGAAGAAAAGGGGAGAATAATACTCTCAAAATGTTGTGCATATACTAACCTGTTTGATGTGCTATTACTAACAGTTGAATGTTTTTGGAATATTTAAATAAACTTAAATTTTTCTAAAGACATTCAATACATATAGATGATGAAAATAGTCCAATATAAAAAATACAATTAAAACACCATCATTACAAACCTTCAGGAAAACACATTCAATACTTATATTAGATGATAGAAATAACCCAACATATGTAATACAAACTAAAAAACCATTATCCCAAACCTTCAGAAAAACAGTAACTGTACTGCATTTTAAAAATAAAGTAATAGCAAAAATGCCAGTCTTTTATCCCTGCTCTGGGTGACATTATTTTTTCAATAACTTTTTTCTCTTAAAGAAATCTAATAGTAGTCTTGTTATTAAGAAATAGAATCCTTCTAATTGTTTTGATCTTTTAAAGTCAGTATCAGCTTTTAGAATTTTCTAAAATTTTGTAAAACTTTCAGCATTACACTTAAAAAATATTTTATTATGCAAAATGCTGCACAATAAATTTAAAAATGGTAAAGAACAAAATGTATATGCTTTCAACATAATTTAAAGAAATATTATTAATAAATATGATTGTGTATAGCACTTTGACATGTATTGTGATATATATATATATATATATATATATATATATATATATATATATATATATATATATATATATATATATATATATATATATATATACAAAACTACCCCAAATCTAAAATTAAACCAGACCAGAATAAAAAATAATATTAAAACACAACCTAAGGTTTCACTGCTACAAGCAGACTTCTCAAGTGTAAGAAATAATAAAAAAACACAACTTATATATACTATTAAAAACTACCCACAAATCCATTCACTTCCCATCCACCCTTAATATTAAAGAACTCTTAAATAAGTTAATTGCTTCAGAATCATAAATTTTCAATAATAAAGACTCTTTAATTCTTCTTTTGATTTCATTTCTCTCAAAGAAGACAACCTTAGCTTCATCAAAATTAATAGTGTGGCCTGTATCTTTTTCATGGACATACAAAGCAGAACTAAGATATCTATTTTTAACTCTACTTTTATGAACCTTTACTCTTTCATTTAAACTCAAACTACTCTGACCTATGTAAACCTTCTTACAAAATAAACAAGGAATAAAATATACCACACCAGGAATAGTCTTTCTATCAAAAACTTCCTTTGTATTATTCAATAAATTATTCAATGTAACACCCTTTTCCAAGCAATTTTCTTATTTCCAAACAATTTACTATTTCTACACAATTTTATAAGAAGACAATTTAAATGGCAAAAATAAAATCATATTTTCTTTAACCTTTACATCCTTACAAATATTACTATTAAATAAAAATACTTTTAACAAATTTATCAGAGTATCCAACACTTAAATAATCTTTATAAAATTGATATTTCTGAAACAAAGCTACCCCCTAGAATTATTTAATTTAATATTCCTATGACAATAATTCCTTAAAGCAGCTACTTTATGAGATACAGACTGATAGCTATCAGGTTTAATTATAGATCTTAATTCTTTACTTTTAACTAAATGACTGCACAATAAACAATTAGTTTCTATATTTCTAATCACCAAAGATCTAAAAATTTTAACTTACCAAAATCTAACCCCCTCCTTCTAACACAAATTTTATAGAAGGATCAAAACAATTAAACTCATTTACAAATTCCTTCAATTTACCATTCTCAACAACAAATAAACAATCATCAACATATCTGACAAATAATTTTACATATAAACAATTCTTTTTAATAATAATTTCCTCTTCCATAAAACTAATATAAACTGAACATACTAAAGGAGAAATAATATAACCTATTATCCACCCTTCCTTAATCTTATAAAAATTACCTTTATAAGTAAAATACATAGAATCTTCCAATAACAAAAGCAAATCTTTTGTTATTGGAAGATTCTATGTATTTTACTTATAAAGGTAATTTTTATAAGATTAAGGAAGGGTGGATAATAGGTTATATTATTTCTCCTTTAGTATGTTCAGTTTATATTAGTTTTATGGAAGAGGAAATTATTATTAAAAAGAATTGTTTATATGTAAAATTATTTGTCAGATATGTTGATGATTGTTTATTTGTTGTTGAGAATGGTAAATTGAAGAATTTATAAATGAGTTTAATTGTTTTGATCCTTCTATAAAATTTGGGTTAGAAGGAGAAGGGTTAGATTTTGGTAAGTTAAAATTTTTAGATCTTTTGGTGATTAGAAATATAGAAACTAATTGTTTATTGTGCAGTCATTTAGTTAAAAGTAAAGAATTAAGATCTATAATTAAACCTGATAGCTATCAGTCTGTATCTCATAAAGTAGCTGCTTTAAGGAATTATTGTCATAGGAATATTAAATTAAATAATTCTAGCGTCGTGCTTTGTTTCAGAAATATCAATTTTATAAAGATTATTTAAGTGTTGGATACTCTGATAAATTTGTTAAAAGTATTTTATTTAATAGTAATATTTGTAAGGATGTAAAGGTTAAAGAAAAATATGATTTTATTTCTTTGCCATTTAAATTGTCTTCTTATAAAATTGTGTGTAGAAATAGTAAATTGTTTGGAAATAAGAAAATTGCTTGGAAAAGGGGTGTTACATTGAATAATTTATTGAATAATACAAAGGAAGTTTTTGATAGAAAGACTATTCCTAGTGTGGTATATTTTATTCCTTGTTTATTTTGTAAGAAGGTTTACATAGGTCAGAGTAGTTTGAGTTTAAATGAAAGAGTAAAGGTTCATAAAAGTAGAGTTAAAAATAGATATCTTAGTTCTGCTTTGTATGTCCATGAAAAAGATACAGGCCACACTATTAATTTTGATGAAGCTAAGGTTGTCTTCTTTGAGAGAAATGAAATCAAAAGAAGAATTAAAGAGTCTTTATTATTGAAAATTTATGATTCTGAAGCAATTAACTTATTTAAGAGTTCTTTTAATATTAAGGGTGGATGGGAAGTGAATGGATTTGTGGGTAGTTTTTAATAGTATATATAAGTTGTGTTTTTTTATTATTTCTTTACACTTGAGAAGTCTGCTTGTAGCAGTGAAACCTTAGGTTGTGTTTTAATATTATTTTTATTCTGGTCTGGTTTAATTTTAGATTTGGGGTAGTTTTGATTTTATATTGACTAGTTTAGCTTTATGCTTGTAATGTTTATATATATATATATATATATATATATATATATATATATATATATATATATATATATATATATATATATATATATATATATATATATATATATATATATATATTATTAAACATGATCACATATAGTGCTTAGAGATGAAAAAATGTTGACTGCACATCCTAAAATGTATTAAATTTAAAAATTTTAATGGGTTTTCTGTTTGTTTATTTACATTTTTCCTGTTTGTTTACATTTTTATCAGTCAGTATATAATTGAAGTTATGTAGCCAGATGCAGCATAGTTCATGGTTCCACTGTTTTACACAGTTGAAACTATACATTTTAGATACACAAATTAATGAACATTGTTAAGCTAGACATTATCAACCAGTTTAGATATAAACTTTAAACTTAATTAAAGATTAATATATCATTTTTATTATAAATATTAAGCTTTGATACAATATCATACTATTTGCATATATCAAAAATAGTTCTAATGTGACAGTTATAAAGAGAAGTGATCATTTATAATAAAAATAAGATATATTAATCTTTAATTAAATTCAAATTTATATCTGGCCTGAAAATGTATAATATCTAATCTTCAAAATGGTTAGTAATAATCATGACTGTATTTAACTAACATGAATTACCATATAGTTTATATTAAAAAAAGCAACAACATTATATTAATCTTTAATTAAACTTAGAGTTTATATCCAGACTAAAAGTGATATGATAATATCTATCTATTCAAATTATTATTAATAATTATTAGTGCAGTTATCTAATGTGTATGGGTTCAAATGTGTGAGCACAAAAAGTTTAGCATTTGTAAGTCAAATTGTAGTAATTTGATATTGATAAATACTAAACAAGTGATAAAGTCATTTTTAGGTGATTGTGACCTGGTTTAACAGAATAATTCTAGTTCAACATGAAATATATTTTAGGAGTAGAATGTGTATTTTTTAAATAGTATATGTATCATATAATCAGTTACCTGACCAATTCAGATTAATTTTATACCTTTAAATACTAGCTATTAATAGTAGATGTCATTTAGTAACCAACACTGTACATCTTCCTGTTTTTTTTTAAGAAGAATGCTTGCCTATTTGTGATCTAAAGACATTTCCAAAGGTTATTTGTGCTGTATTTGAACCTCACCCATATCATGGACAGTGTAGGTGAAGTGCTAACGATTTTGTTGTAGGCTGTTTTATGTAAGATGTAATATAATTTAAAAATAGTATTATTTCATTTAAATTATGAAAAATAAATGATATTAAAGAAAATATTGTAACCATATATTTATATAACAAATGAAATATTGTGCTTTCATAGGAATTATAGTGTAATTGATTTTAGAGTGGTTATGTTAGATGATTTTCTTTGTCAAATGTAAAAAAAAAAAACTTATTAGTCGGTAAAAAGAGCTTATACAAATAATGTATTATTCAAATGAAATATTTTTCATTTCTTTTTTTCTGTTTCTTCTTGAATTTTTTTTTTAAAGAGAAAAAAAAAATATTTTGACTAACTCATAAATTTGAGAGTATTTTAAATATATCTAACATAATTGACAATGAAATTCAATTTTGGTAAGCAAAATTAGATTTTTAAATTGTGATCGTTCAGTGTTGAATTATCAATTGTTCACCATAAAATCAAATTGAAACCTCAAAATTACTTTTAATGAGAAAAATATTGAAAAAAGTATTTTCTTTTAAAAACATTTTTTTACTTTTATTTTTGCCTTTCAACAAAATCAATTTTTTTAAAACTGATTTTTAAAGGAATTTTTATCTTTTCTGAAACTATTAGAAGTGACAGTAAATAAGGAAAAAAAAGAAGTTAAAATAATTTAAGTTATTATATGTGGTTTTATTCTTTATATATATGAGAAAGGCCTTATGATCAGTCATGGGTGCATCTATCTATGTGATGGAACATAGGGTTCAAATCTGGTCTTGACAAAACTTGGATATTTTTCTCTGTTTCAAATTTCTTTTCTGGCAATTAGTCATTAAAAGTGTAAGGGTTGCTTAGATGCTATTAAGAATTGCTAGCCACAATCATTTAGCAGTTGACAAGCCTGGGGAGTAATGCCTATACTTCCATTGTTTCTCTTGGGAGTGTTTTTTAAGGCTGCAGTGGGTTATTTAAAGGCTGTTTTGCCCTTATCTAGTTTTGAGTAAAATCAGAAAATAAAAACAACTAATTGCCTTTGACAGAATAGCTGTTGGTTAGAGTGTTGCCTTAAAATTTGATATTTGAGCATCTAAAGGTTAAGTTAGGCTCAATAAACATCACATGACCACCTCTTCTTATGCTTGTGTATAACTTGTTAAACAGGCAAAACTCACTATATGTATTGCCACACACAGCAAGCTAGAGTAATCAATGGATACCAGAAGGCTTGTGCATAAAATTCCCATCTAGTGCCTACTCATCCAATATCCCCAGACTAGTTTCTGGCTTGTGGCCTTTGTCAGTGAGGAGCCTTGGATTGGAGAACACTGCACCTGTCTGGGGATATTGGATGAGTAGGCACTAGATGGGGATTTTATGCACAAGTCTTCTGGCATCCATTGATTACTCTAGCTTGCTGTGTGTGGCAATACATATAGTGAGTTTTGCCTCTTTTAGTAAGTTAGACTCCTGTACTAATGATGCCACTTTTCAAGCCAGCACATCCAAAGAAGAGTGGAGAACAATACTACTTGAAACATTGTACAATTCCTAACCTGTGTTATCAAATATTTTTTTTGCACTGATTCTCACTTCTCCAAAATATTTACATTAATTTTTTTATTGTATTCTTGAAATTCTTCACTTTTGTAACAATACTCAGGCTTTTTTATTTCCTCAGATGTTTTTTTAAAGAAAAGGATGCATATATATTGTTTTAGCATTATTAAATCTTTTACCACAATATGTAAATGGAACAAATATTAAAAACTTGTTGGTGTAGCTTTATAGCATAGGTGGGTGTGAAAAAAACATGATTTTGAATAGTCTTCATAATTTTTCTTTTTATATATAAAAAATCTAATTTCCACTTACTGTTTAATTCTGATTTAATTAAAGTGAAAATCTTTTAGGTTAGACAACCATATTTAATCTTGCCAATGTTGCTTGTGATTGCAAATAAATGAATACCATGCATAAAAAAGAAATGATTAATTCCTCAACATCAGGTAATAATCAAGCATTGAAACAGTCATATTGGGGTTTAATTCAGTAATCTTTAGTTTAAAAGTTAATTACCCTGTCATTGCATTAAAACATAGAGCACTATCCGACATAATTGGTAATTACATAAATAATGAGAACAAATAATATCATCAGTACTTTTCTAATAGTAAAACAAATTATAAGCTGCTTTTAATCTGATTTTTATTTTGTCTTAAACTTTGTAAAAAAATTATTATAGAACTGGACACATGCAGAAAGGGAATTGAATAAAATGAATATATTTTTCATCCATAATTTTGGGTCTGGTTTGGATCTTGTTTTAAAACATGTGCATATGTATGCATGCTATAAATGTAACTAATTACAATTCTGATATATAAATGTAAAATTGTTAATTATTAGTTCACAGTTTAGAATATAAATTTTTAAGTGTTGGGAAAAGTACTGCATTTATGTTTAACAGTTTTTTAAAAAGCCTTTTGCCATCATATTATAAATATTATCCATATTTTTATTATTATTAGGATAACTACAAAAATTTATAACATAATTACTTTCTTATACTGTATACATTATAAAAGTATTTGCATGGCTTATACAGTATCACCAACACAGATGCACACACTTGTTCATTGTTAACACTAAAATCTAATTTTCAGTTTTTTTAATTATTTGTTTTCAAATTTATTTACAGATTTTTTGAGATTAATGAGAATTATTTTTATAAATAATTTTAAAACAAAAACTTTTATTGTAAAAAAATTCAAGATGGCTGCTAGCAGCTGAAATAAATTTACTGTAAAAAAAAAAAATTAATGGCTTCTAACAGCTGAACTTAAGTTTTAATGTGGAAGAAAATATAATGAATCTCAGCAGACTAAACATGGATGAAAGAAGGCTGATAAAAGATATATTAAAAAAGTTAACTAAATGGCATTACCACAAAATTGAAACATGACAGTCTTTATAGGCTCTATAGGCATTGATAAATTGATCACCTTGGGAGAAGCAAGTAATGTGGATGATGGCTAAAGGATAAAATGTGTAATTTAAGTAAGGATGTGCAAATAGATGATAAAGCAGAAAATAAAATAAGTACAGGGAAAAAACTAGATTAAAGTAATATTAAGAATCCAGTATGATTACATTAAAAAAATCTATTAAAACAAAATTATTCCAACAGAAGAAAAAGAATATTAATATATAAATCAATGTGGAAGGATGGAACATTGTATATTGAGAAGACTGACATTAATGTAAGTGAAGTGAATGATGAATTATGTGATGGAAAACTATTGCAAATGCAATTAAATTATGAAGAAATAAATAAAATAAGTGAATGCAAAAATCAAGATAACAAAGTTACTTTTATCAGTGTAAATGAGCCAAGTATGAATCAAAACACTAATAATGCAATATCTCAGTCTTTATAAAAGTGATTACTGGCATCATATTTTCCTGAACAGTGTAAATCCATGAATATTGATAATTAGCACTAACAGTCTTGCATAAGCATGATTTTATAAAATCTGTAAAATCTATGCATATTCATCACTAAGTTATTTATAGGACTCAAGTTGAATAAAAAATTTAAATTAAAAAATATATATTATATCACCAAGGAGACATGCTATATTATGTGAGCAGGTAATGCATGCCCTGTCAGACTTTACAGGTGAAATATTTCAACTCATCAACAAATTTAGATAGCTAACTCCAGATATGCTCTTTGAACTACTAACAAATACTTGGGGTATATAAGTCAAAATGAAAAAGGGCACTTCCCTGAAAATTTACTTCACTAACATGTGATCAATACTAATCATTACCAAAATACATGGTCACTAGCCACTATGCTTTAGATGTGCTCATTTGGGATATAAAGATTCAAATGCAAAACTGGTAATTATACAAACTATGATAAAATAAATAAAGCAATAACATATGTAATAATAATAAAAAATATGAGCAGGGTTTGCCAACAATGGACAACAGCTGAGATTCAGGACAATTCAGCATTAGTAGTTGACAATAAATATGGAAAGACAGTTATCAACAAGAAAAGATCTTGCTAACTAATAATCAGACCATGAAAGAGAGCAAAATAAATAATAAAAAGAATGCACCATCAACATGGAATATACAGAGTACAATAAGCATCAACACTGATCATATGTCAGCACTAAAATTAAAGTCAAATTATAATATTAACTATGAAATGAAGTTTCTATAATTATTAGCAAACTAATGTCAAATGAAAAATCAAAGCACATTTAAATCATCCAATATGGTACAAAATTCCAAAAAAAATATTCTAATGATAAATCAGAAGCCAAGCAAACACTATCAATGAAATGGATACAGAAGTGCTAACAAAGAATAACAATTAAAATAACCTGATGGCTGATCAAAAAAGAATATCTCAGTGATAAACATGTCAACAAGAAGTGACAATCCAAATCATTTATATACTAATAGGAACAGCTTATAAATCTTAACAACTAATATACATGACATAAATGCATATCAAAAAATAGTACAGCCAAAACAGTTTATGAAGTTACATTAGGATAATATAATTGTGATCACAAGACAAAAATCTTACTACTAACGTCACCTTCATATAGAAGCCCTCAGCAAAATCTCATACATATTCATAAAACATACATATGTCCAGCTCAGGGAATGGAAATATTAATAAATGCAAATATACTTATGAAGAAACTCATTATAGTATATCTCTCAGTAAATGCAATTATATATAATCTTTATTATAATTTAAATTTTATTTCTGAAGAAAGGTAGCTGTGATTTTGTAAACCTATTTTTTCATAAAATAAAATTCAGGGAGGGATGAAGATATTGAAAGGAAAATATTTATATATTTCTCTCTTTATATATATATGTGTATACATCTGTGCACACCATAAAAGTATACCATAATTATAAAAATGATAGATTATGTAAATAAAAAAAGAAACAACAATTATCTAACAAAAGCTGTGAATTATATTAGTAAATCATGTTTTATCTATAGAGGCTGCAGCATATTTCGAAGGGAATTTTTATGAAATGTTTCCTTTTTACTATAATATCTAGTGGTTTTATTTATTTATTGTTAGTTGTAGCTGTATAATTTGAGCATTTTATGGTGTTTTTAGTATATTTTTATTATTTTTTTAAAGATCCATTTTATATAATTATTCTCTTTTATTCAAGGCGTTTCATTTTACTTCCTTCCTCTTTTACATCACATAATGAAAACTCTTTTGACATAAAAAAGTGTTTTTGATTTGAAGAAGTTAGTGATGTGTTTATTATATACACACATTAAATTTATAGCAATTTTATTAGTTTCATATAGTAGCACATTTATTTATTTTTTAAAAAAAGATATTTATAGTTACACATGATAACTTATTTTTATTGTAAATTAACAAACTGATTCCTATTGCAAATGGATGTATAGTAATTGATTAAAAATAACAATTTCTTTCAACTTGCAGTTTATATATAGTACTTAGTATATGTATATAAAATCACCCATAACCATTAAAAGATCTTATTAGTTTAATGATAATGCATGTACCTTCTCTGCCGATGATCTGAATTTGAATTCGATTTTTTTTTCAGGTTCGAATCAAACTTCAGTTGTTGTTTTTTTATTTTTAAAGATAAACCAGCTCATGAAATGACTGATAATTTGTTAGCTTGAAGGTAAAACAAACAAATAAAAAAAACCCTTTCAAGTTTTTATTATCTAGCAATTCTGATGAATAATGTCTTTTCCTTCACTGATTCTTTATGAAAAATTATGGAAGAGGCCTTTGATCTGGATTGATCTATATAATAGCTATACAATATTACATTTTTAAAAAGAAAAATCTATCTAACCACTAATGTCAAAACACATTGAAGAAATATTATTATTTGAGATCCATTAGTTGCATTTATCTAAAAATATACTTTTTAGTTAAAACTTATACAAGATATACAATTCATGACTTACAACTCAAAATAATATTGCTGATCTAAAAGCTACATGACTTCCAGGTATTTTTTCTTTCCATATGTCATTGCATAGGCTGGAAGGTGAACCCACAGCAACTGTCTGCAAGCAAATACTTGCTTGCAAGGCAGCTGCACTGACCTCTCGGCTAACAATGCTTGACTATTTTCAACCATTATACTACATTTAAAGCAAACAGTGAAATGTAGATATCATGTATGATTAAAGATATATTTACTCAATAATGAAGAAAATAATTTTTCTGTTGGTATAAATAAAAATCATCATTATGAAAATGCCATTAATTGAAAAAAGAAAAGAATGAGAATAAACTGATGCAATAATTTAAATTAGTAAACTTCATGTAAGGGGTTATAACTAATAATTAATATCCAAAAATGGTATATTGCTGCCTTAAGTATTGAAGCAATTCTGATAAGAATTTAGGCTTTCTTTTCAGATGACAATGATATGATTACAATATTTGATTTGATTTCGAGTTTCAAAGAAATTAACTTTTTAAATAAGAGTATATAGTATGAACCTGATGCTACAAAATTTTATTTTTATCAGTCATTATAACACCATCATATATGATAAGATAAATGCTTTCATTATAAAAACTTATTGCATACTGTCTTGTATGACTACTTATCTGCTTGCCTGCCTGCCTACCTACCTATCTAATTCATCTGTCTATTCATCTTTATTTGTATGTTTATTTGTCTATCTATTATCTAATTATTATTTATCTGTCTGTTATCTATCTATCTATATGTTGTGAAATTTATATGGAGATATTTTTAATCATAAAACACTTTATAACAGAACCCCCTCTCAAGTATTTATTATTCATTATACATAAGGCATTCATAGTGTATGATGATGATTGCACATATAGTTCCACAAGAAGTTATTGTTTTTGACAAATTATTGCTTACGTATTTTATTTATCATAATGCATGCCCACAAAATTAAGATTACTCTAATAAATACATTTTCATGGAGAATTTGACTATCAATTTTTTTTCCTTTTTTATAAATGGGGCTTTTTGACTTCTGTAATTTTATGAAAATAGATAATTTTTTAATCAATTTTTTTTAGGCTTTTTATCTTTTACATTTCAAAAAGAATTGATGAGAATCTTTTCTTTATACTATAATGATTGGTCATACATTGATTTATTGTTTTAAATAAATCTGTATATATTTAAATACATTTGCACTTTTTACTTATTACATATTAATTTGAATAAGGCTATTAACATGTTCATATAATTATCCTTGTGGTATAATAAGAATAATGAATTATCATTGTGATAATATATTATAAATAATTATAATAAACCACAGAAGAACATTCAGTTAATATCTTTATGGTCTTCAAGTAAAAACCATTTAAATTTAAATGGTTTTCAGTTGAAGAAAATTAAGAAATTAACTGAAAGTATTTATGTGGTATATTATAATTATTTATAAAATATATTATCACTATCATAATTCATTATTTTTATTACAATTTTATTACAATAATTATTCTATAATAGACATTGCTATGAACAAATAGCATTCTAAATGTTGAACAAAGGAGAGAGATTCTGATCTCCATTCTTGTTTCATTGATTATTAATGTATTAAATGCCATATTCCAGCTGGATGATAGATTAATTTCACTCCAAATTTTCATCAGTGTTGACAAAGGTAAGCTTATATATATATATCAAAAGTTCTAAGAATAGGTGAATTAATTCTATTCTTGATCCTTTGTTCAGCATTTAGAATGCTATATGTTCATGCCCGAGGGGGGCTGTCTTTCTTTTAATTACAATACATTAGATTATGTTACTTATATATTGTGATGGTATATTGTATTCCCTGGATTGTATATTTGTTGAGTGCCACCAGTTTGATGGAGCAAACTGTAATTCTTAATTTCTCAATTAGATGTTAATCTAAATGAGGCATTAGTTAATAATACTATAGCATAAAAACTTTAATCATTTTACAAAGCTCTTATCTTTTATATACATACAAACCTAAATATCCCAGGCTCTAACTCAGAGCCTTGAGGTCTTCATAAGATCTAGTCCATAAATAGGCAACTAACAGTAATATTGTCTGATCACTACCTTCTATAATAAGCCGACAAAATTACAATACTAAAGTTATATGATTAAATAGTTTTATTAAACCCAAATTACATAATTTGCTTATATTTGTCGATCCTACTATCACTTTTCCTGTTACACACCTCACAAATACTAATTTTAATTATTGAAATCAATTATTGAGAGCTTGGATAACTATATAATTCATATAACTACACGCACATCCATATGCATATATATATATATATATGTAGCATATTATATATATATATATATGCATATATATATAATAATGTAGCATTTAATTTAAGAGCCTATTTATTTTACTTTAATTAAACAATAGAAATTCTCAAAATTTTAAGTTATTCTATTTTAAATGTGATCTATTTAGCAGATGCAATTTATTTCTCTCTCTTTTTTTTTAACAAGTAAAGAATAACTAACATGTAATTACGATTGCAATTTCAACTGTAGTCTTCCTTATCTCTAATATTAATCTACTATTAAAGTTTATATTTCCAAACCAATAAGATTTTTAATTAAAGTTATAATTCTATATAGATAATGAAATCTATCACATTGAAATTATAATCTGTAATATATATTTAATAAGATAAATCTTAACTAATGTTAATAAAAAAACCATACTTATATATATATATTTGACATATATGAAATAATATATATATATACAGTATATATATATTATAATGATCCGGAGAATATGGGACTTAACATAATCTACACTACAGGGCGCCACTAGGCATTTGAACCTCGAAAATTTATAAAATAGGCAGATACATAAGTCAAAAAAAAATTTTATTTTATTTTATATATTTTGATATCTAGTCGTTAGCCCATTGTCACTAGCTCATTGGAATAGCAGAGATTTATATTTTATAATAAATTCTTATCTAAGAATATATAAAAAAGAATAAAATAAGCCACTGCCAGTAATTATACACACAAACATTTATTTACGCACATATATAATATTTAAAATTATTTTAATATCAGTTTACATTTTAAAAATTTAACTTACATTTTTTTAACTTTGATTTTAATTTACATTTTAATTTTTATAAATTTACATTTCAATTTTTATAAGTTCGCACAGATGGGTTTATAAAAGTTTGTTTTAAAATGTTGAGTATCGATCGGTTACATAGATTACACAGTCAAAAAACATTTCAAAATAAACATAAATGATCAAAATACAAAGTCATTGATACCGTCAATTGCATAGGGAATACAAGAAACTCAATGGTATTCATCATAAGATACCGCATTGACACCAATAACTTAAAAGACATCCGAATAAATACATTTTAGATACTCACCGTAAGGTATCATTTACTGAATGTCTATATATTTTGATCAAATATGAAAACCAAAAACATAATTAACCGATCACGAATCCATGCAACATCCATATCCAACTTAAATTTAATGCATTTTTATTTAGAGTGTCAAGTATGAATAGACTACATAGATTGCATTTGAAAAGAAATATTTTATCCTTTATTTAACCTTAGGCCAAAAGTTTGCAGTCAAACCAACTTCAATCCATCTGATATATCGATGTATTATAGGTTAAGAGAAGAAATTGCCTCTTGTCAGATAGGAATACTACATCTATCTGATGATAAGAGCAATAAAAAAAACTCCATAGGAAGGAACTGTGGTCTCTGTCTTATAATTCCCTCCATAGGCAAAACGAGAGTGTGCGGCATATAAAGCGATTCTGCCCGTAGCGAATCTCATACTACATCTATTACTTAAACCAATATATCCAATACATTGACCTAATTCAACTATGAAACAAATAACCTAAGATTACCCTCCCCTAATATAACTTTACAAATCTATATAGCCATTCATGCCTGACTTAAGTTTAACATTTATATAATTTAATTTATCGCAAAACAAAAATCATAAATAAAACTTAAAGAACAAAAAAATAAATAAATGGAAATGATTTGACAAAAAAGAAATACATCAAATAAAATTATAACTAATTAATAAATAATTTAGTTTGGTCAGATAGGAATCTATTTCTATTTTTTTTTTAAATATGGAAAGTTTTTAATTTAATGTTCATGAATTATCTAAAGTTCTTACGGTTTTAAAAGGTCCATAATTTGTATTTGTTTGTAATTTTGAATGGGAATTCCCATGCCGTCCTGAAGATATTGGTATCCAGTTAGCTGTTGTTTTTTTATTTATCCAGGAGATCTTTTACTTTAGCTGGTCCTTAATGTAGAAAACAATCGGTCATTTCTCTTTTTTTCTTTTTTTATAACCACTGTAGGAATTGAAAGTGTGTCTTTCAATCCCTTCTCCTCCAACCCTCTCCAACTTAACACGTATCTGTCCTCTTGTAATAACTAACTAATAATTTCCAAACTTTTCCTTTTATATTAATTTTAAGAATTCAATTTACATTACATCATCGATGTGATGGTCCTTTCACTGAGGTCCGATTCCATTGTTTTTCTCTCCTATCTGACCTTTGCTTATACATTTTAAATGCCCAAGGGCTAGTTTATATTTAACTAATTAAAACAATCATTTCCATTTTCGGATTAATTAATGTGTTTTCCAAACTTAAAGATATATTTTTATCTCTAAATCTTTTTGTTGAAAGATTTAGTTTTTCTATTTTTAATAAAGTTATTTTAATAATTTTTTTTATTTGTGCGATTTTATATATATTTGAGTTTAAGATGATTTTTTTAATTTTCAATTTTTAATTCTTAAAAAAAAAAAGAAGTTTTATTTGTGAACTTTTATTTTTTTATGTTTAATAAAAAAAACAATGTAACTTACATATGTGCATGTTACAATATATTGTACCAGACACTCCATACTTTTTATCACCAAGGATGCCACTAGGTCACCGTCAACTTAAAAAGTTTGATTTATGGTGATTAGAAGTTAAGTAATGATGAACTGTTCAATATAAATGCCACCAGCTAGACACAGGGAGAGAAAGAAATCTTAAATATTATTCAGACAATTAAAAAACAGGACACAGAAACAAACATCAGCCCCCCAAAATAATTATTAATAATTCTTAGATTTATTAAATTCAAAACAAATATTAGTCAAAAAATAATAATAAAAGTTTCACCCAAATTTTTTAACTATTTGTCTGAGAGTGCAAGCAAAGATTAGGATATATCAAAAATGTTGGCAGATAATTTTGTTTTTTCACCTACGCTTATAGGGAATTGTCATGATCATCCAGCAATGATTTATCTATTCAAATTCTGTTCTCCGTTCATTTCTATTTTCCTCCTCTGTAGGGATCTATTTCCATTTTTTCATGCCATATGAATATCAGTTATATATCCCCTTGTTAGAGATTTTCAATAAAGGGTACTTGGAGTGGAAGTTAATGAACAGTGCAGGGCAATCACTCCTTAACCTGGTAAAAGACATTGAGACTAACACAAGGATGTTTCTATACTCTCTAAACACTCATAAGGGCTCACATTTATTATATGGTCCTTAAAAAAAGATTACAATTCACATAATATTAAATATAATAATAAAAAAAATCTCACACTTTACATGACATAAAAGAAAACAGAATTAATCCATAATCGGTAAACTGCCAGCCAAAAGAGCCATAGTCTGCAGGAAATGCAGACGCATGTTAAACTAAATTGATTTCAAATGAAATGGGACAGGTGAGGTAAAATAACACTGCTGTTATCTGCTAAAGCCTTTAACAACAACTAATAAAAAAAAGAAATGAGTACAAGATACCAATTTTCGATACACTCTCTGATAAGCTGATAGAAATAAACTCTTGAATTAATTATTTACAATTCATAGGTCACAATAGTAAAAACATATAATAAAAAATATATATTTATAAATCAACTAATGTAACTAAACTTTTACAAATAAATCTATCATATGTTCATCTTTTTTTCTTTAAATAGCAAGTCTAGAGACTTAAACCCTTTGAGGCTCTAATTTTCCCTAGAGATTTCTTCCAATGGCATGCACAGTTCTAGCAAGTATACACTACAGTTGTTTTCCTTTCTTTTTTCTTTGATCTTCAGAAAGCTGGTCATTGAGTATGAAGGCAAATTTCTGGATTAGTCTCAAACTTTTAAATTAGGACATGTTAATGATGAAACAACTTTAGGTTCTGAGGTTCATCTTAGAATGAATTTTAGCATAACATACCTTTGATATTTTTCTGTAAGGCTGGTAGTTTTTACATTGGGAATTGGTGATTGCTAGCTCCAGTAATAAGCATTTGCCTCTTTTTATTGGAAATCGGTTGGAAAATATCTATAACAACAGCCAGATGATATCCCCCCCCCCTTTTGAATTGTTTCTTTAGCAATTACAGTCTGTCAAAAAAAAAAAAAAAGAAACTGAATGACCTCACCTTTTCTCTCTTTTTTTTTATTAAAAAAAAAAAACATCTTTTATCCTATTCTTTATCTCCTGCCAGATCTTAATTAAAAATCTAACCAGGGCTATTTTCTTTCTTCTCTTTTTCATTTTAAATATCACTTAAATTTTAATTAATTAGAAAACCCCTCCCATCCAAGCTTTTAGAAGGAGATTTCCATCGCTTTAAAACCAGTTTCTGCTTTTAGAATAAAATTTTGGTTGGTTTTAATCACAATAATTTAAAATCAAACCAAATTTTTTTTTATTTTACTCAAATCTTTTCAAAGCAATTTTTATGACTTCAAAATATAATCAGGAGTGTGTGCTGTATTTCTGTTTCCATTGGGTATGTGTGCTATATATATATTTGATTTCAAAAGTCCTTGCTGATAATTAATTAGAAAACCCATATTTAAATGTAAGAGCTCTTTTTTTTCAAATATTAGTTCAAAATATGCTTATTTTGTAGCTGTAATTATTTTATTTTCTTTCCTTGAAAAACCCAGGCAAATTATATACAGTAGTTAATAGACAATTCATGGAGTCTGCAATCCAAACATAGTCATGTTTCTCTCCAAAATTTAAATTGAGGTTTTTATTTTCCTTTGAACAGTGAGTTTGACCTGGAGAATTCATATACACTTCCTGAAATTATTCAAGACTGATGAGTGC
The DNA here is from genome assembly GCA_028023455.1 of Epiperipatus broadwayi. Taxonomy (NCBI): domain Eukaryota; kingdom Metazoa; phylum Onychophora; class Udeonychophora; order Euonychophora; family Peripatidae; genus Epiperipatus; species Epiperipatus broadwayi. Next base: position 10,379,929 of record JAQFVV010006202.1, on the reverse strand, counting down.
AATCTTTAATAGATTTACATGGACATTATTAAATTATCTCCTTTTTTAAGGTAAAAAAACATTTCGTTTTCAAGTTCAGCCAAGTCTTTCCTCTTTTTTAATACTGCCCCCCTGCAGGGAATTAACACAGGAATCTAGAAAATCTCTTCTCTTTATTTTTTGTAATGCTGACCAATGATCAGTCATTATTATATCTTCACTAATTAGTTCTAGTAGATACCAAACATTCCAAATTTATTATTATTATTTTTTAACTTGAAGAATCTCATTGTTACATATCACCAATGGATAACCATTACATCGTTTGTGTTATTTTTTTTATCTATATAATTATCTATTAATTTTTAATTACATGGTAAGTATTTATCTTTTTTGTTTTCATTAAAGTCTAAAAATAAAATTTAAGTTGTCAAATCATACTTATTTGATATATATATACATTACATTCATATTTGTTAATGTGAATTAATTAGTAATATTATAACTTTACTGATTATATGTTTCCAATAATTACTATTTTAATAATGTTTCTGTTAATAAAAATATTATAATGAGATCTCAGGGTTATCACTGCTTCTTAATTAACCCTTTAGTCAACCTACTAGATGCAAAGAGGAATTTTACATACAATGCAATAATCAAGAAAACTCTTAACCAACCTAATTTTAAAATAAAACTGTCTTACCATTTTATATTTTATGATCTTTAATACTTCCAAAACAAATAATCAATTTTACTTTAAATAAAATAATAATAAATAATATAATCAATAAAATAATTAATAATCTGATTATCTGAAAAATAACATACTTTACCGCATTTATATTACATTCTTCATTTATGACTTTTGATCACAGTAACTTGGTACACATCAATATATCATTTAAAATATGTTACTTTTAAATAATTATTATATATTATCTTATTATTAAGTTTATTCTAGTTCAACTTTTAAAATTTATAATTTAATTAATTTGTATTATACCATTAACAATCTGAGAAGATGGTGTAGCGATGATGATTCAGAATAAGGAAACATGACAACTTGTTCTTATTCAAATTCATAAACATTAAATTTAGTAACATATTATTTACAAACTTTACAAATTATTATGTTTGAATTAATAAATAATTTGACAGATAACAAAATAAAACTATAATAGTAGAATATTAATAATTATTGTGAATAATTTATTGATTAAATACCATCCTTTAATAATATCCAGTTAAGTGTTTATACTAACTTCGCTATAACATTTTATTGTTGATCAATGAAATTTTATTACTACAATTTATAATTATTATTAGAGCTTCTTTTAAACAAATATAACTTCAAATCATTTGACAATTTTAAATCTATAGAAATATTAAAAAATATATGTATTTTTAAAATAAAGAATATTAATTTCATGTTAGTAATTAAACATTAATATTCCTTTTTATATTTTATGACATTTCTTCCTTTTTGATCTCTGTTATTTTATACTAATAAAATTTTAATTAATAATTATTGAACTATTAGTTTTTAAAATAACATTCAGTCTTTAATAACAACTTTATTATTTAACCCTGTTTAGAAATTCAAATGCTATATATTACAGTTTCAATTCCCTAAAACTTATCATTTCTTAATAAGATAAACTTAATTTTTAATTTCACTATATTATAATGGAGTGCTAATATAACCCATCTTGGGACACCATTAAAGCAAAAAATTCCTACATTTGATTTATCTACCACAAATTTATACAAAAACCATCTATACTCCTGGTTTAATAAGAAATGTCACTGTTTTAATCTCTAACTTATGTCTTTTCTCGTTATAAAGCAGTCATAAACAAATAGTACAAAAAAAGTAGTATTACCTATAAATATACTACAATTAGATTACATATGAGATCAAAACTCAGATATCATAATATATACTTTAACATTATATTTTTATACACATATATATATATTTTTATGCCATTGAAATTAATACGTGTTCTTACATTTATATTTCTATTTATCTATATTACTGTTTATTATAAGCTATTAATAATACTGAAACAAAGTTAAAAAAATTTAGTAAATAAAAAAAACATATTATCAATATTTAAACATTTAAATTTCTAAATACCTTTATAATATCTATATGAAATATAGAGATTAAAATTATTCAAGCATTAACAATAAAAGTTTTAGAATATTCTTTTTTTTCTTCTTAAAACAGAATACAAGTTTACAATGTTTTATCTTTGGAGTAGGGATTTCCATGGCAACCAAAATTGTTTCAAATGTTTTAAACAACTTACAGTTGTCATCCCCCCCCTTCATTGATATATAACTCTCCTTGCATGATAATTAACTGCAGAAATTGCAATGTGGACAATTATTCTTCAATTTAATGCGCTTCCTTTTAACTCATAATAAAACTTCTTTCTGATTTTATTAAACATATATCTTCATTGTAGTATTACTTCTTTATTATAACATTAATTTTTCCATAAACTTCTGAATCAGATTTTACAATTCACTTTATCCGATTGGTATTCCATTCAAGTATTATTCTTTTATCAGACAATATTTTATTCAAACTTTTATCCACTATGCAGATTGGTATTATCTTAAATGTAAATTATACAAATCTTGAACAGTAATATATTTATTTATTCCATAGGTTTATTAAACCATTTCAACCAAAATTTATATCTATTCAATATCATTCATTTTCTGTGCTTCCTTGGTTTTCTTTCTCTTACAATATTTTTCAATCCTATCTCATTAATAAGCAATTTACTTTTCTTTATAGGAAAATACAATAGTTATATCTAATTAATTTTTTCCCTTTAATCATTCTGCATAAATACATCCTTATACTTTTATATATCATTCAATCATTATATAAAATTCAACTCTGTCAACCATACATAATAAATAATATTATGGAAAAGAAGGTTGGAAATGGTATTTTATGTAAATAAATAATATTCCAACAAATTTTAACCGATTTAAATTGTTAATTAAATAAAATTCTTCATGTTTTTCTGAAATATTAACTGCAAGTTTTCTCAAGCAAATGTTTTCATTAAAATTGTCTACTGAGTTTCTTTTTGTTATAATTAAGATTCTATTCTCCAATCTAATATGAATATTTTTCCTTCTGTTTATTAATACATTCCAAAACCTGTTCATTATAGTTTTTATTAATAACAAAATGTAGAATTAAATAAGCTTGCTTTGTAATCAATTTATTACATATTGGTAAAATACTCACTGTTCTCGAATCTACTTCATTTTTTATCTGACTACATGCTTGAATAGATTTTCAGCCTTTTCCTTCCATTTTTTAGTATTTTAGGTAATATAATGATTCAAATTGTATTTTTCAGAGGATTGAATATTTGGTACCACCAGCAGAGATTTTAAGGTTCTTTACTCCATAATTTTCAAAAAACTTTACAAATAATTTTAGGCATTTAATTAAATGTTAGTTATTTTACTTTTTAAACAAAAAAATAATATTTTAATAATTTTACAACTAAATTTTATGAAAAGAATTAAAATACTTCTTTCCCTGCTATAATTTCTTCAATTAATTTAATTAGTTATAAAACAGTTTAGATGATTTTTTTTAAAACTAATATTATTTTTTTCACATATTTATTAGCAAAAATAAAAAACTATCTTTAATAAACTTAATTAAAAGTCAATTAAACAATTTAAATTTTATCTTTTATAGAATAAGTTCTAAATTGACTTAAAAATTTTTTTATCACATAAATAATAAAATAAATATTATTTCAGTTATTTTTTTAAAAAACAAATCAATATTTGATCGAAAATAACTAATTATTTATTAGATCATACTATTCTCATTTCCCTAAAAAAAAAAAAAAAATCTTGGAAATGTAATTTTTTTCATATCAAAATAATAAAATATTATAAGATAAACGTAAGCATTAAAATTAGGGAGGAATATTCGAACTGAATTGCATTAACTAATCAGTCCATTATTATTATTTCATGTTTTAATCCATTACAACTTATCTTCTAATTTACATTTTCACCATTATCTTATAACCTTAAAGAAACAAAAGAAATATATTAAATTATCTTAAAATCCTTTTTTTTTAAAAAAATGTTTCATATTACATACTCTCCCCAGTTTTTTTTTTTTTTTTGTAGTAAAGCTTAGAAAAAAAAATTGTAGCTTGTTTTGCTGTGATTTTATTTATTTATTTTTTCTCAGAGTGAAGCAACAAGAATGGTTTATTATAACTGTAGAATGTCTGATTTAGTCAGAATGAAATTGAAGTAACTTGCAATCACATCTAGTCCCTCCCATTGCATATCTATCATAGTTCAAAAAATAATACAATTATTATTTTTAAATGTATAAAACTATAATAAAAGTCGGAAAATTAAAAATGATATATATAAAGGAAGTACAGTAAAAATTTTGATACAAAATATATTTCAGATATACTTTTGCATATATGATTGTTATTTTCTGAATAGTTCCTGAATACATTGCATCACAATGAAACTTGTGAATAAATTGGTTGAATAAAATAATACAATCAACAAATCACTGATGGTTTAATGCATATTATGTTTTTAGTAACCCTTTCTTGATGTGATGTATTGTGACTTCTCCTTAAACATAGTCAGGAATCTCTCAGCAACTATGTCCAAAGAAACCTGTTAGCCACTTTGCCTTCCCCTTCCATTCCCCACCCTAAGCTTTCTGATAATCTGCTCCATCCCATTTCCATAACATAATCTTTGTCAACTCTATGGCCTTTATATCTAAATCCCCCTTATCTTTTCCCAAACCCAGCATAAAAACCAATAACCCACTTTCTGTATAATCACTTTGTTAATATTTATTCTCCCATAACTTCTTTATTTGTACCCTTTCTGCTTTCAAGCATTTACATTCAATCAACAGATGCCTAATATTTTCTATATCTTCCTTACACAATTTGCAAACTAAATCACCCATATTTTTCCATTTACATGTATATTCTCTTGTTTCAGAGGAAGTGATCTGCAGCGCCACCACTCTCATATATTATTGCTTTTTCAGTTGGAATAATAAAAGAAAATCATCTGCCCAGAATTTTATTGCTTTTTCCTTTGTGTCAAAATCAAATAAAAAAGTCTAAAGAATTTTAAAAAACTTAATCTGTGTTTTTTAAACCGTTGCAGGCTGATATTTTTAATTAAATGTTTTAGCTAAATATTTTTAAAAATAACTTTAATTATTAAATTAACTTTTTTAATTATTCCTTTAAGTAATATAAATGTATTTGGATTTTAATTGTTGATGGTTTCATCAAATAGCTGATTCAATTTCTCAAATCTATTAATCTGAATTTTTAAAGAAATAAATCTTGTGTTTGCAGAGATTTAAACAAGTGGAAAAAACATCCATTGTGTAATGAAAACGAATTTCAAATGTTTGAAAATTTTTCAAAATGAAACATTTAATTAAATTTCAAACTAGTATACAAATATTTTCAATGAAAGAAAATCTGTGTCAAGCCAACGTTTGCTTACATAAACTGGTATATTCATACAATGTTAAGCAAGGTTATATAATTTGTATTAAACTTGAAGTAATTACAGTTTAATTTAATAAAAAGCATTTTAACAGAATCATTAGGCTTCCTAAAGACTTAGCACGAAATACAAACATATACATATATAAATACTAAACAGTACAAATTTTAAGAATTTTAAATAAAACTTCCATAGTAGTCCAATATCACACGATCACCATTCTTTATGCTTGCACAAGCTGTTTTGCACAGAGGCAAAACTGTCCATACAGTAGCAAACACTCAGTGCAAGCCAGAGTCTGGGGATATTGGATGAGTAGGCAGTAGATAAGGATTTTATGCACTAACCTTCCTGCATCCATTGATTATTCTGGCTTGCAATGAGTGGCACTGCTGTATGGAGAGGTTTGCCTCTGAAAAACAGCTTGTGTAACCATAAAAAATGATGGTCATATGATGTTTGATGGCATAATAGCAATTCTGCCCAATAGGATTATGGTGACTATGGTTATTAAAGAAGCAAAAACACCAAAAAGTATAGATACTGAACTGAGTTCAGATCTATACAACTATACAATCTAATGAGCTTAGCTGAAAACATTATTGTGTTTTCATTTTGGACTCAAAACTTTATAGTTATCTAAATAAGTAAAATTTGGCTGCTGGAGGGTTGCATTAGATCCTAAGATCTAGATGCAGTGCTTTCAGATCCAAGACTCCTCACTGATGAAAGCCACAAGCTAAAAACTAATCTGGGAATATTTGATGGGTAGACACTAAATAGGAAATTTATATTCTAATCTTCCTGCAATCATTGGTTATTCTGGCTTGCACTGAGTAGTGCTACTGTATGGAGAGTTTTGCCTCTGTATTGTCAAATAAATAGTCTACCATCACTGCCATATGTATAGTAGTTGTTTCACTTTTTTTTAATATGTACAAGTTCACTATTTTTTATATTTTGAACAATTTAATATATATTTCTAGCTATTATTCTTAGATAACAGTTGTATTCACAGAGAATAAAAAGAAAGATTTCTATACTATAAAGGCCAAAAACAAATTTTAGCAGTATATTTCATTATTTAAAATGAAAAAAAAAGCCAAGTACTTTATTATTACCATCATCATTATTATTATTATCAAGCTCTCTTCAGTCATCCACTCCATCTTGATCACATACATGTGAAAAAAATAAATGATCTGAAGAGACTTGAAAGTCTGGGTTCAAATCTACTCTAATTACATCTAGCTTAATTATATATAATGTACTTGTTTTAAATATTACTACTACTACTATTACCACTACTTGTATTGCTACTGCTACTATTGCTACTATTTAAGGTTTCTTTATCTTAAAAATGACATTAAATTTTTGATGTTTATATATAGCTTTTTTGAAATATTTTATTTTTATATTGTTTTTGAAGTGCTATAACTTACATGATGGGAAGCATAAAATATTTTATGATGTATTCTTAAAACTTTTTATTTTGTTATTTCTAAGCATATTTTATGATTTGTAGAGGTCTCTCTTGCTAAAATTAAGTACTCAAGGCACATGTACTGAGGTTTTAGCCTTATATAAGTATTGCATTCTGACATCGCAGTTAATAAGAATTAATACTTACAACTTTAAATTGATTCAAAATATTTCTAAATTTATTATCTGAATATTGACTCATTGTAAATTGAAAGATTTCATGAATGTTAATGTTTAACAGAAATAGTGGACTTAATAAAGAATTTACTAGCTTCATGCTCCCAAATCAAAATGCTTTAGATTTGCCTATATAATTAAGAAAATAGATTGAGAGATAAGAAGATCCCTCTTATCTTTATAAAGTTGAATCTTGTGTTATGATTTGGAGAGATCTCTCTTGCTAAAATTAAACATTCAAGGCACATGTATTCAGGTTTTAGCCTTATATAAGTATAAAGATATTTTTAATAAAAAAAATCTCTCTCTATATATATAATTATAATTGAAATAATATTTTTAATGGTTTACAAACAATTACAAACAATCTTTAAATCTGCAGAAGTACTTTCGGTTACTTTCTAACCTGCCTCAACTGTCATAAAATTCAAAAACTAAAAGCGGAAGCAAACGTCATCAATTCAAATTCCACGAATCTCGTATTTTAATGTTAGAAGCTTGTCGATTTATTAAATGCATTTTATTCCTGTTTATAAAAATTGCCTCTTTAATTTTTCTTTTACTATGGTTTCTCTCTTCGTGAAGAATTTTCACATTTTCAAAATTAAATTTAAATTTATATTTACATGTTTTTTCATGATCGAAGAAAACTGAAGAAGATATTAAATCACCATTATTTTTATTTTTTACACGCTTATATAACAATTCATGTTCCTTCAATCTTTTCTCAATGCTGCACCTAGATTCACCTATATATGATAGCATACAATCACAAAAAATTTGATATATGACATTACATTTTTGCTTGACAGGTATGACATCCTTAGAATTATTAACTAATTTATTAATATTGTTTGAAACATAGAATGAAACATTAAATACATTCTTATATAAATCCTAAAAAATTTTTACTTGTGGATTTGAAATAAATGGAATAGATATCCATTTTTTATTATTAATCTTCATTTCTTTTAAATTATAATATTTTTTTAAATTTTAAATTGACTTAAAGTATTGTTTATTTGTTCCATTTTATAACCAACATACTTTAAGCAAATTTAAAATAAAAAAAATTATTATAATTTAAAAGAAATGAAGATTAATAATAAAAAATGGATATCTATTCCATTTATTTCAAATCCACAAGTAAAAATTTTTTAGGATTTATATAAGAATGTATTTAATGTTTCATTCTATGTTTCAAACAATATTAATAAATTAGTTAATAATTCTAAGGATGTCATACCTGTCAAGCAAAAATGTAATGTCATATATCAAATTTTTTGTGATTGTATGCTATCATATATAGGTGAATCTAGGTGCAGCATTGAGAAAAGATTGAAGGAACATGAATTGTTATATAAGCGTGTAAAAAATAAAAATAATGGCGATTTAATATCTTCTTCAGTTTTCTTCGATCATGAAAAAACATGTAAATATAAATTTAAATTTAATTTTGAAAATGTGAAAATTCTTCACGAAGAGAGAAACCATAGTAAAAGAAAAATTAAAGAGGCAATTTTTATAAACAGGAATAAAACGCATTTAATAAATCGACAAGCTTCTAACATTAAAATACGAGATTCGTGGAATTTGAATTGATGACGTTTGCTTCCACTTTTAGTTTTTGAATTTTATGGCAGTTGAGGCAGGTTAGAAAGTAACCGAAAGTACTTCTGTGGATTTAAAGATTGTTTGTAATTGTTTGTAAACCGTTAAAAATATTATTTCAATTATAATTACAATATTGTTTTTAATTAACGGATATTTTATTTATTTTATATATATATATATATATATATATATATATATATATATATATATATATATATATATATATATATATATATATATATATATATATATAACAATACTTTTAAAACTCACACCACATTTATATATAAAATAAAGTTGTTAATCTTAATTTCCATTGTTGGACAAATAGTCATCAATAGAAAGCTAAAAATTATGTTTTGTAATTTCATGAGAAATGCAGTATGCCATTTTATAGTCTATGAACTCATATATGAGTATTTTAAATATTTGCCTAAGTGAATCCACTGATGAAATTCTATTTATTTAGAGCATATGTGGATATTTATAATTGAAACACATTCATATATATTGTCTTAAATTTTATGTGTAGTGCTAACTTATTGTAGTGGATTCATTATATATGCTTTATTTTGATTGAAGCCCTTATAAACACTATACATAGATTATAGTTGATAAACTTTAATCAGAGTAATACATACAGTTTATTGAAATACAAGTGTAATTTAAGACTCACATATATAACCAACATTTTATGTGTGTGGTATGCATATATAAATTAATATTAAATTTCAACAAAATTTTTTGAAAATAATAATATAGTTATTAATAGTAAATTGTGTGTATACATTTACATATATTTTTTATTCACTAAAAAAATAAGATTAAGAAAAAAAAAATACTGTATCAAAGACTTCCAACATAATTAAATATGTTCTGGATGATAACATTTTCCACTTTGTTATCAAGAAATAATGATATCTTTAATTGTTTTGATATTTTAAAGTCAGTATTAACTTTAAATATGGTCTAAAATTTTGTAAAACTTTTAGCATTATGCTTAGAAAACATTTTATCAAATAAAATATTGCACATTAAATTTAGAAATGATGATAAAGGAAGAATAGAATGTATGTGTTTTCAACATAAACTAAGGAAATTTTATTAATGAACGTGATCATGTATTGTACTCCGAGACAGGAAAATGACTGCTATTTTCAATTTATTTACAAATTTTAATTTTTTAAAAACATATTCGCATACATTATTCAGAAATAAAAAATGGTTGCCTGAGTCTCATAAAATGCATTAAATTTGCAGATTTTAATGTTTATTTTGTTTGTTTGTTTACATTTTTTGAATAGTATATAACTGAAGTCATGTATATCAATACAGCATAATTTACAGCTTCACTTTATTTATGTATACATTTTTAAATTCAATAAAACCTACTATAGATTGTAAATTGCTAATGTGACTCATCATCTCTTGATGAACCAGTCTAGTTTTGATGTTTACTAATGTAGCTACAGAAGGTTTAGCAATATAACTACCCATGAATGATATCAAATGAGTTGCAATTTGATTATTAGTACTGGAAAATTACTAAGGTCAAAAAGAAATAAAAATCCTGCCTCAAAATTCTGTCCTTGCCTTGCATGAGAGTAGTGCAGTGAACATTACCAAAATTGTCAATATAAACAAGGAACTCAGGTGCTGATATCTCTATAAGACCACACACTTATTAACTAAATGAGAATTAAAGCATATATTTAGGATAGAGATAAGCTATAGGCTTTCTACTCAATTACTAACATTGATATGTATTCTCTTTAACCTTAAACATAATTTTTTTTTTATTGAATTATGGTTGATAGATTTCCATGATTAAATATTTAAATTTAAAAAAAAAAAAACTCAACTTCTTTCTTTTTAAAAATAATAATTAAATGATATATCTGTTATTCACGTTAAAAATTAAAAAAAAAGTAACCTCATTAATCTAATTAATGGAACATACAAAGTATTATTAGAAAAGCATGAAACTCAGGTATTGATATCTCTATAATACCACACACATATTATTAATTGAGAATTAAAGATTATATTCAGGCTAGAGATAATTTCTAGCCCAATGAGTGCTTAATAAAAGTTATTAATATATTTCTACAAAGTGATTTGTATCAAAATTATGAGTGCAGAAAACTGAACCTTGCCAATTAAACTATAATAATTTACTATCTATCTATATATTGAACAAAAAATGACATTATATGTAAGAGTTTGATGAGTGGTTCACCATAAAATGCACATCTTGGAGATCATTTATTTTTTTCACATGTCTTTGATCATATGTTTCAGTATATTGTGATAAAGTAGGTTTGAAATATATATATAAAGTTAAGTATATAATAAAAAAAATCAGTGTATATGTATTTTTTAAAAAAATTACAATATGAGCTATATATATCTTATTCTTCTGAAAAAAAAAGTGAACTGAGTGTTTCAAAAAATGTATCAAGTGTATGAGGTAGATTGATTTGACTTCTGGGCTGATGGATGGTTGTGATAGGACTGACCTAAAGTGAAAGATGCACTGAGATAAGTATAACTGACTGTTGGAACAGTGCAATGTATGGCACACCCATTCACAAGATATTAAAATGGGTTAAAATTTAGTCATTACCAGACCACACACATATTATTAATTAAATGAGAATTAAAGATTATATTCAGGCTAGAGATAATAAGTAGGTTAATGAATGATTCGTAAATTTATTAATATATTTTTATAAAGTGGTTGGTATTAAAATTGTGAGTGCAAAAAAATGAACCTTCTCATTTAAACAATAATAATTTGCTATTTATATATATATACACTGAACAAATGATGTAGATACATGTAGGAGATTGTGATCTGGGCCAACTGATGGGTGTTGGTTCAGCACAAAATGCACGTCTTGGGAATTGTTTATCTTTTTCATATGTTTTGGATCATATTTTTCAGAGTATTGTGATAAAATAGATGTTTGATATATATAATGTATATGAAGTTAAGTATATTCAAAAAAATAATTAGTGTATATGTATTTTAAAAAAAAATTACAATATGAGCTATATATGTCAAAAGGAGGAAAAAGGAAAGTGGGTGTTTGAGAGAGGTTAATCTGACTTCTGAGCTGATAGATGGTCGTGTCACGATTGAGCTAAAGTAATAGATGCACTGTGATAAGTATAACTAACTGTTGGATATATATATATATATATATATATATATATATATATATATATATATATATATATATATATATATATATATATATATCATCAATCATTATCAATCCACTGCAGGATGAAGGTCTCTCCAAGTTTAATCCATCTTCTCCAATCTTTAGCTTCTCTTCTCCACAACACCTCTGCACATTTTCTTATTTCATCCATCCATCTCACATGTGGTTTCTTTCTGGGTTTTTTACAATCTCTTGGAATCCAGTTTAAAATTTCAATTGTTCACCTATTATCATTTCTTCTAGCAATATGTCCAGCCCAACTCCATTTCAATCTTTTAATTTTTTCAATAAGGTCAGTAACACCTGTTTGTTGTCTTACCCATACATTGCACTTTCGATCTCTTCTTGTTACTCCCAACATACATCTCTCCATACTCCTTTGAGTGGTCTGAAGTCTCTGTATTGCTCTTCTATTAAGTGTCCAAGTCTCAGATCAATAAGTAAGAACTGGTAAAACACATTTGTTAAAAACCATCCTTTTCAAACACATAGGCATATTTCCTTTTAGTATCAAGTTATTTCTACCAAAAGCACTCCAGCCAAGTTTAATTCTATGATTAATTTCCTCCATTATGTTTCCATCTGTATTAATAATTTGACCAAGGTATTTGTAACTGTTAATTTCTTCTAATTCTTCATAATCAATCTTTATTTTTATATTTTGAGCAAATCGATTAAACATTACTTTAGTCTTTTTAACATTTATCTTTAATCCTACTTTTCTACTTTCATCTGCTAACTCCTGCAACATTTCCTGCAGCTCTGAAGCATTATTTGGAAAAACAACTACATCATCTGTGAAATCTAAATGACTTAAATACTCTCCATTTACTTTCACTCCTTTAGTTTCCCATTTTAATCCACAAAATACTTCTTGCAGCACTGCTGTAAAAAGTTTTGGAGATATGGAGTCACCTTGTCTTACACCTTTCTCAATGTTGATTTTTCCAGTATCATTATGTAATCTAATTGTTGCTGTTGCATTTTTATAAATATTCTTTAAAATATGACAATATCCTGGATCTATACCTTGATGATCCAATGCTTTAATCACTGAAGAAATGTGTATAGAATCAAATGCCTTTTCATAATCTACAAATCCAAAACATAATGACAACTCATATTCATTTGTCCTTTCTATGACTTCTCTCAATACCTGGATATGATCTATTGTACTAAAACCACTTTTAAATCCAGCTTGTTCTCTTGGTTGGTGGAAATCCAAAGTTCTCTGTAGACGACTTGTAATTATCTTGGTAAAAATTTTATATAAAACTGATAAAAGGCTGGTAGGTCTGTAATTTCTAATATTTTCTTTATCATCTTTTTTAAATATTAATATTATTACTGCATTCTTCCAATCTTCCAGTACATCTTTATCATTTAGACATTTAGTATATAACTTTGCTAAAATTGTTTCTAATTCTTCACCTGCTTCTTTTACTATATCAATTATAATTCCATCATTTCATGGAGCCTTTCCTTTCTTCATACATTTAATTGCATGTCTCACTTCTTCATTTAAAATTCTGGGCAATTCAGAAGATGTAATAGATATAGAAGGTACTTGTTCTTTATTACTATATAATTCTTGATAAAAATCTTCTACCAATTTCATGATGTCATCTCTCTTTTTAGTAATAATTCCATCTTTTTTTTTTTATTGCAGATATAAATTTCCTACCAATACCAAATTGTTGTTTAACAATCTTGAGACTTTTATTTTCTTCTACAGCTTTCCTTGCTATTTCACAGTTATACTTTCTTATATCATTTTCAACTCTTTTCCGTACCATTTTACAAAATTCGAGATATTCATTTTTTTTTAATACATCATTTTTGTATATCTTCATATTCCTTCTTTTCTTCATAAATTCTCTAGTCTCAGTAGAAATTTTATTAGTCAATTGAATGAATGTTTGTGTAAATGATAAATATTTTTTCAATAACACACACACACACACACATATATATATATATATATATATAAAATAAGCTATAAATTTATTTATCTTTTAAACACATTGAAGTTAAATTTTTAAATCACATTTTTTTGTTTTGTTTTGCTAACAAAATTTTAAATTAAATTAACTCTTGCATTATATATTTTTGTAAGGAATTGGGTTGCTTTATTACATTCATCATTTAAAACACTTGAATGTGTAATACAATCTATGATAATGAAACTTCTATGTACATGTAATTATAAGTAAAGTACTTTATGACTTTTGTTTAAGTTGAATTTTTACATAAGTTCCATTCAAGTGCATTTCTAATTATTAATTTATAATGCAAAATTAAGAAATTATTTTTAACAAATAAAAATAAGCACTAAATATTTAAATTTTTTTGGAATCATTCTCTGGAGGACTCCACAACTAGATTCTTCTTGCAAGGACACCCCACTCCCCACATCAGTCTGTTGGTCATTGTCATCAAGTGAAATTCTGGTGTGGGTGGTAAATATTTTTGTTAAGTATGTTTGTAATAGGTGAAAAGTTGGAGCAATGTGAAATTCTGTTTCCTTTTAGGAAAATGGCAAGGAGAACATTTGGAATGCTTGAAACAGATTGCAAGCAAACTGTTCTAGCCAAATACAAATTTACAAGTAGTTTAACGAAAATGTCAAATTTATCATGTTGCAAAAAAGTATGGTGAATGAAGTCTAATGTCAAGACAGTGCTATTTTTTTTTATGTGAATGGCATTATTAGCTCAGAATTCATTTATAATGATCAGGCATTTTATTTACAAGTTTTGAAATGTTTTCATGATGCAATAAAATGAAAATATCCCTTTTGCTGCAAAGTGGGAACTGCAAGATTCACCATCACAATGTGCCAACACACAAAGTCTTGTGTGCAAAACAATTTTAATTAAAAATAGCATGACCCACTTCACCCATCAGCCACATTTATCTGTTCTCACTTTGTGTGACTTTTTTTATTTCCTTAAATGAAAAAATGCCTCAAAAAAGATGTGCAAACTTAGAAGTGATGAAAAAAAATGATGATGACATTAAAATGCCTCACTTTGCAAGAGTTTCAGGACTACTTTGAAAAGTGGATAATTGTTGCATTACATCATATGAACAGTAAAGGCGATTCAATTCATAACACCTAAAAAATAAATACACAATTTTTTTCATCTATATGTCATAGCATCGGCCAGGAGGCGAACCCGCAACAACCACCTGCAAACAACTGCTTACTTACAAAGTGGCTGCACTGATTGCAAAATTCTGTTAATTTTTAGTTCCCCCTTATACTTAAGTAGATGACTGCCTTAAACTATTAGTGAATATGAAAATTATTCATAATTTCTGTTTATTTTATTCCTATATGTTGGTCTTCTTCTATTAGAGATGGTAACAAAATCATTTGCTAAGCACTTATCAGTTGTAGTTATTGTTTTTTCTTGATTGGATGCAGTCAGTAGAATCTATTTAAATGCTTTTCTCCTCATTCAAAAATCAGAACCAAAAATAAAAATAATGTAATCATTTGTTAATATAATCTAATTACTGTATATACTGATTGATGCCAAATCAATTAATTTCAGAAAAAAACTATAATTACCAGGCTTTTACTTTTCACATTTTTTTAGATGTTTTAAGGCATAATCATGATTAATTAATTATAGAACAATATGATAAAACTCTGGTTACTTTTAAAAACAGAAGAATCATGGATTAAAAACTTATTAAAGAAATAATGATTTATTTTAAAAATATAATGCTGTATTTGTATCTTAAATATAAACTTAAAAGTTTTCAAAAGCAAATGAAATTTGTCTATCATTTGAAAACTCTTATAAGAGGGCTATCATTAAAATTTGTTGATAAAAAAAGTAATCTTTTAAAAATGTAAAATATAAACCATAGTATAAAAAACAAAATTAAATCAAGTTTATTAAGATGAAATAAATTTCTGGTGACTGATAACATTATATATATATATATATATAAATTTATTGCATCCATTCTCCGTCCTTATAAAAATAAAGGCATTTCTACTGCTGAATACTACCGAGTCTATCCTTCCTCCACCAAAGCTCCTAGAGTGTTTGCCAACATTAAACTCCATAAGCCAGGTGAACCACTGCGTCTAATGATGGATTTTGGGGGAGTCCATTATTTTCAAACCGCAGACCTCGAAAGCGCTTAGCGTATTTAATTACTGTATCTTATTATAGCTTCACATTCAAGCATGACATACGCTTATTTTGTTTTATATATATATATATATATTAAATATCAATAATAATAATTTTTTTCTTTTTGCAATTTTAAAGCATTAAAAATACACAGGGGTAGAAAAACAGAATTCATTTAAAATTTATAAACATGAGGATTTTTAAAAATATTGCCAAATATTCATTACTACTTATTTGGAAATTAATTTGAAAAATATTTAAGTAGTTATAAATTTGGAAGTAAATTACTAATTGGGGAGGAGGGAGCAAAGTACCAAAATGGTGTTTAATTGTCCTTTTTTAAAAGTTATTATTGTGAAGGAAGAAAGTTAATACTACCTTTGTATTTTTTAATTCATAATGTGATTTTAATTTATTGTTTTTGTTTTTAATTAAAATTTGAATCTTTTGTATTTATTTAATCCATATCTTCATTTATACTTTAAACAAATTTATAATACAATGTAGTATAATATTTATGCATTGATTAAATATATTTATAGTAATATGTAAAAATAAATACAATCATTTCATGTACTATATTATTAGTTACATATTATTAACATCATTCATGTGGAAATTTAATTGCTTTTGTTTATATCAATCTTCACATAATTCAGACAAAACAAAACATAAAGATGAGAGAATCCCCATACATGTTTAACATAAATTGCAAATGGATTATGTCAAATAATCTAATTTGATTAATAATCCCCATATAGTCTTGGCATAAATATATATATATATATTGCCATTTAAAGATTTACTTAATTTGAGGATTTAGTTAATTAGATATACTGTTTATAATTCAAAAATAATTCAAAAACTTTGCGTGAAAAATCTACTTGTAAAAATAATATAGGTGCTATTGCACCTGAACGCAAAGCTATTTTATGCTTAAAACAAAATAAAATTAAACTATTCTGAGTGCTTTCAAGAGACGTGCTCTCATTATCAAAGCTCCAAGTGAATTAATGATATGCAAATTATGCAAAGTTTAAGATTAATTGCTCCAATTTCTTGAAATCGTGAAGCATGTGTCCTTGCGGTTGATGGCGTTGCAATCATACTGTTTATGTTGGTAGTTTAAACATAAACAGTATATTTAATTAACTAAATCCTCAAATTAAGTAAATCTTTAAGTGGCAATAAAAATATTTCCAATAGAATGAAATCTATACCATATAAGTGGGCATAATAGATTTAACTTTCCAGATAAATTTTTAAAAATCCACTCAAAATAAACATATTCTCTTTTATAGCGATTAAGCAAATTATCACATGTATATATATATATAATTCTGTTGATTAAACTACTATAGAATATATAATAAATTTAATATTAGCAGCATTATTATATAAAGTGTTGCATAATTATTTTAAAGAAAAAGGTCTTTTTTTTTTTCATGTGTCAAAGCATCTGCTGGTAAGGGAACCCACAAACCCGGGACAACTGCTTATAAGGCAGCTGTGCTGACCATTTGACCATCAACGCTTGACAAGAAAAATGTCTTTACTTACTGGGAATGTATTCTTGTCAATTATAAAATGTGATTTAAATTGATGCCAAAATTATAAAATAATAATTTAAATCACATTTTGTAGCTGACAGTGATTATGTAGGAATAATTGAAAAAAGCTTTCTAAATATAAATCTACTAAGCTTTATATAATAACACTATTAATAACTACATTTATATACACACACTGAATTTAATGTTAGAAATGAGACAAAGAGAACTATATTGAAAGCATTTAAAACTATGAAATCATCAATTGTGATATTATTATACTTCCATTTAAAATTTTAAATATTCATATATTTTGAAATAAAATTGCATTCTATTCATTTTCATTTGTAAATACTGTATCTTTAAAATATATTAATATTGAGATCTAATACACTTATTTAATTTAAATTTTATTTGAGAAAATCATGATTTGGAAACATTATTTTAAATCATTTGTAATGGTTTCTAATGCATTTCACTTGTTTCTTATCCTAATTGATGTGTACAAAAATGTTAGTCTTATTTTCATTCTGTAAACTTCACATGGACATAGAATGATTTAGGTTTAGCTTAAAAGATCTTTTGGCTAATTTACTTGTTAGGAATATATGTAAAGATTATTAGACAGTTTTTTTGCTAGTTAACTAATATATATATATATATATATATATATACACACACTATGTCAGTAGTAATCAATAGGCTAGTTAAGGATATAGCATAAAATAGTTAAAAAAAGTGATTAATAAAATAAAACAAAGCATGAGAATTAATGATATAATATTTCAGGATTAAAAATAAAATAATATGGAAACAATATATACATATTTGTAAACAATAAAAAGCTCTGAAATAAATTCTACAATATTCAAAATACCGATATATAAAAATAAATAATAGCTACAATCATCTTACAGCATGACAGCCATCTTGAGTAGCATTTTACATTTAAATAATAAAAAAAAAAATCATCTCACTAAAATCAGGTAATATCAATATTTCTATGTGTTAGGCCCACTTTGTATAATATGTATATTTTAACAGAAATTCATGATTTGTTTATTTATTGAAATTATATGTACATATACATATAATCCAGTCATGCATATTGTTAAAATGATAATAATATATAAATTAATAATGTTTAACAATCCAACTAATCAAGTCACCCATAATCCCTGCCAAATATAGGGTTATTCTAAAATAAATAACCAACCAGTCAAATTGTTCATGACTTATAAACACCCAATTTTAAGCTTGTTGCTGAACCAAGTGACTTTTTTCCCCAATTATTCTGAAAAAAAAATTCAAGCCATAAAAATCCTTATCTCAAGACTGCACAAATTTTCAAGTGTGAATGAATCATGATGTAATCTAATGTTATTAAACATTATAATTAATATAAGCAGATAATTAGATGTTAAAAAAAGTTTTTTATTTATTGCAAGAAGATTCTTTAATTCCTTATTTAAGAACTTAAAAAGTAGAGCAGGGTAAAATTTTAATATTCACACAGTATGTTTTTATTGCAAATATGTAAGTATTCATCTGCTAAACAAATATTGAAAGTATAATCAGAAACGTGGGCAGGCCATTATAGTGAGTTTAAAGATGTTTATATCTGAGTTTGTAACCAAAAAAAAAACATTATATCCCAAGGATGGATAAGGTCATCATTAATAAGAAGTACATATAATTATTCTCATACATTTTAAATGTTCCTCAGTCACAATAGTCATTTTTGGACTAATTTTGGTAGGCATGATGCAGGTCATTTTGCCAAACAAATATGATATTAAAGTCATATTAATGACACCTTTAACTAGTATTATTTAAAAGAAAAAAAAACAAAAATTTCAAAATATGGCTTTTTACTTATATTTAAAGTTTTTATGGAATAAAATATTCTGATATTAGTACACATTATACTATTGTAAATTATTAATATAAAAGTTTAGAAAAAATGGCAATGGAAATCAATATTCATATTACTTTGGGTGCTCTGCACAGAGTAGCATTGGGAGTCACAGTTTGGGCACTATTGAAATAGATTTTATCTTAAAAACCTGTTAAATACTATGGAATGAATATTATATTGTTTCATATAGTGCACAACATAATTTAAAGAGACTTTAATAATTCTACAAATAGTATTAATAAAGTGCATAAAAGTAGTATATAAAATTACTTGCCTTTCTAGGACTTCAAATATTGATGAACCTTGGTAATATGAATAATTTAAAGTACTCAAAATAAATAATATACAAACATCTTGTGTATTTAAAGATCATTGAACTTAAATGTAGTGAAAAATTTGTATTTGATTTAGATAAAGTTATTGCATGAAGAAAATAATAATAATAAAAGCTAAAGATTATTTTTACTAACAGAGAAAGTAATTTATTTGGTAGAAAAAATGCTAACATTAAAATTCACAAAGTTTGGCATTGTGGGACTTAATTTTAAAAGTAAAAGCAGTTTTAAAAAATTACATTATACTAACAAAAAGCACTTCTGCAGTTAATTATTATTTAATGTTTTAAATGAAAAATTACATTATATATATTATAACGATCGAAATGAAGTGAAGATTGAATCTAACCGCAAACTACGATATCTGCTCTACAGAGTGCCATCTAGGCATTTAAACCTAGAAAAATTTATAGAGTAGGCAGATACGCGCTGTTAAGATTCCACTTTATTTAAATATTCAGATCGTTAGCCCAAGTCACTAGCTCAGTGGAGTAGCAGAGATAATAAAATATAAATTTTATATCTTAAATATAAAAGAGTAAAAGCCACTGCCAGAAATTAACACATAAAAATATTTATTTACGCACATATAAAATCATTCTAATTTGAGGAATAAGTTTAACATTTTAGATTTTTATATTAACTTTTAATTTTACATTTAACTAAGTTTCAATGAGTTTAATATTTTATTTAGATAGTCGAGTATGAATAGACCACATAGATCTGCATTTGAAAAGAAAATATTCTTCCCTGATTTAACCTTAGGCAACAAATTTCGCAATCAAACCGGCGCCAATCCATCTGATACATTTATGTATTCAATGTAGCATGAAAATACGACAACACAAAATACTATACTGTCAGGAATGTACATCTGATCAGTAAGTAGAATTAGAGAAGACATTGTCTCTCCACCAACAGGAATGTCACATCTGTTGGCAAGTAGAACAATAAACATAAAACTCCATAGGAATGGACTGCGGTCCTTTGCCGTCTTACAAACCCATCCATAGGCAAACAGAAGGTGTGTGGCATATATATATAATCCTGCCCGTAGCGAATCTCATACTACATCTACAATTACACAAATATATCCAATCCTTTGAACCAATTCAACTACGAAATGAATAACCTAAGATTACCCTCCCTTAATATAACTTTACAAAACTATATAGCCATTCACGCCCGACTTAAATTTAACATTTAAATACGTTCGCACAGATTATTTTTATACAATTTGTTTTTAAAATGTTGAGTATAGATCGGCTGCACAGATTCCACGGTCAAAAACATCCAAATTAAACACAATCGATCAAAATACAAAATCATCGATAACGTCAATTGCAAAAGGGA
This sequence comes from Epiperipatus broadwayi, assembly GCA_028023455.1. NCBI lineage: Eukaryota > Metazoa > Onychophora > Udeonychophora > Euonychophora > Peripatidae > Epiperipatus > Epiperipatus broadwayi. Next base: position 10,358,566 of record JAQFVV010006202.1, on the reverse strand, counting down.
ATACACAAGGCCCCATGGCATTCATCGTAAGATGCCCGCATTAACATCGTTGACTTATATATTCTAATCGACTGTGGAAACCACAACATAATCAACCGCTAACGAATCTATGCAACGTCTATACCCAACCTAAATTTCATCATTTAAAATTTAAACAATAAATAATTTATACAATAAGAGAAAAAAAAATGGAAATGATTTTTATCAATCGGAAAACATATAAAATTAAACATTATTAATTTGATTTTAAACTTAAAAAAGTCAGATGGAAGTTCATAAGCTTGAACGAAAGTTCTTAATTATTTTTAAATTTAGAGTTCATGTCAATGTAGCTTACGGTAGAAGAGTCCAGGTTTCTGCTTTTAATTCCCGCGATGCCTCCATTGGAAGATAATGTTCTGGAGATGGCAATAGCTGGTTCAAGGTATCACAGTCTTTTCCTTTTTCTTTTTTTAAATAGAGAGTGTGGTATGTGCGTCCTACCACAACTCTCAAACACACAACGCTGGAACTGTCAGAAAAAACTGTATTTCCCTTTTTATATTAATCCACACGGATTCAATCAACAAAACGTCACTAATCCATCACTTTCATTAGGGTCCGAGCCAAGGCTTAGTGCTTCCATTGGTCAAGCTAATTTCTCTTTTCTTCTTATCTATCTTTCATCAGATCATTTTAATTATACAAGAGCCCAAGGCTAGCTTGCTTTTCAAACAATTTATAAACAATCATTTCCATTTACAGATTACAAGAATTAATTAATACCTGTTTTTATTTTTAAATCTTGTACTTTTTTTTTATAAAAAAAGTACGTTCAAATACTTATTTATTTGTTTTTTTTTTAAAAAAAAATATTCTTAAAGTTTGGCATCTGTGCGAATGTATATACGTTTAACAAACATTTTAATTTTAGCATTTAGTTTTTTACTTTTATTTGCGAACTTTTAAGTTTTTATTTTAAATTAATGTAACGACATATTTATATATCGTTACAATATATATATATTACACATATTGTTTGTGGTTTATATATAAGTAATCTCTGTTTTAAAAAGTATGCAAATAAAATACAAAATAAAATATAATTTACTCTGTGTATCTCTTTATGTATGTATGCATATTTAAACAGATTGTATATTTCTGTCAATAGTTCCAGTTAATATTATTCAATATTATTAATATTTATGTGGTATTTAATTGGTTATTCATATATTTAAATGTTATTTGAAAGGAAGACTATTTATAGAATAAGTCTGATTTAGAGTTCTGCATTTTCTGTTAACATTAAGCTAGTATAAAGATTACTATTTATTTGAATTATTGCTAAAATTCAAACTTTAGATCCAAGTTAAAAATTGTGGTTGTATACTCGGGCTCATGAGGCCACTTGATGGCATTGTTGCTTGCAAAAATAATGAAATGTAACATTACCCAGCCCATAATTTTCGGCTTTCTGTTCTCCGACAATTTTTCAAAGTATTTTTAAAAAATTTACGAAACAACATTATTTTCTAAATGACATTTTAAATTATATTATACATTTCAGTGTGTAGCACTGGCATATGCAGGGAGGGGGTCCAATGGTTTTGCTGATCCTGAGAAAACAAAGCTTTCAGCATGTAGCTGGAATGTGTAAGGAGGGGGTCTGATGGTTTTTCTGATTCGAAGGATCAGCCAATACATACACTAGTCTAAGAAAACCAAGATTATGATTTCCAAAACAACCTACAAACATGCAGCCTTTTTACTACTCTTGTAGCTGTTCTCTCACAAAGGTATCTTTTTGTGTGACTTATGTGAAATGGTTCTGCAACCTAGCCTTTTGCAATTGTTTTCATCTTCCAACATGTGTAGGAAAAAATGGTAATGGGCTTACAATTAGTAGTATGTAATAGTACATCAGATAAGTTGTAGATCATTACTTCGAATGCACATTAAAACACTTATAGCCAGTTGAATTCTATACACCCTCACCTTATATGGTAGTGATTTGTGAAGTGTGCATTATTTCCATAGTGATGCAAAGCATATCAGTGGGCTGTAATATTTGTGTGCAATGCCATCTATGCCCGCTAATGGCTAATATGAACAGAATTATTCTATAGGCTATAACTTGGGCTGCATAAATACCACATTTCTGTGCTTTTGTAGAGAAACAACACCATCAATTGACCACATTGGGCAAAGTATACAACTACCAAAATTGTGATGACTGTTAAATAGAAATTGTGCTACTGTGTTTGTTGAAATTTTAGCTAGTTTCAGGTTTCTGGTAATGTTGGTTATGAAAAAAATATATGTCCAACAGAGATTGGTTGATTTTTTTTATTGAAGATGACAGCTAAAAATATAATAAATTTCTATAGATGTTGCAAATTAAGTTAACACTATTTAATTTTATTACATATTTATGTTTGTTTACATTAGCTGTTAATTATATCTATTGAAATTTGAGATGTATTTCAGTATGTGGTAAGATCTCAGTCATAATTTTTTTTATCTTTCTTTTTCCTTTGATTTTTGGATGGTGAATATTTTAAATTATGAAACATTGAAATGTATTGTTATAATGACAGTGATATTAATGTAAAATTGTTTATTATTAATTGTATTGTAAGATTGCAAATTGATTTTAGCATTAAAAAAATCTGATGAATATGTAAATATTCTTTATAGAGTTCACAAAACAAACTCTTAACAAGCTTTGTAGAATAACCCCAACCTCAGACCAGTTTCTGCTATTGGCTTTCTCAGTGAGGTGCTAGGATACTCAATCATTAGATTAAAAATACTAGGACAAGCCCAGCACTTTTAATCTGAAATTTTCAGTCATCCATATGTCTTCCAATCCAGCTATCTAATTTAAATAGTCATATGGGACTGAACTCTGTTCAGTATTTTTAGACATCATATGTTTTCCAATCCAGCTATCTAACTTAAATAGCCATATGGGACTGAACTAAGTTCAAATATACCATATATTAATAGCTTTAGCAATATAAAATTGCCAAAGCAAGATAAAAAAACATGTGAATTAGATGTATGATTTTGCTAATATATTGTTATAACTTTATTCCATGCTTCACTTTCAGTCTATAACAAATATAGCAGAATAACAATTTTACAAACAACTAATTCACTTGAAGTAGGTATATCACTATGATGAAAATATGATATATTGTAGCTTGTTAAATGCAACAGCAACACCTTGGAATCTGAATTGCATCTCAGCATCCAAGTTTGGTCTCTTTTCCAAATAACTGCCACAAAAACTAAAATGATTCACATTCTCAAGCACATATAATCATCCTGTCTAAAATTTTCTGAATATTTTTTCATTACTTATCAATAAAATTATCTAAATTTTTAATATTAATTACTGAACAGAAATCTTTATGATTCATTAAAAACATTAAAGTATCATCTTTGATTATGGTTTTATTTTAACATCACTCTTCTAATACATAATTATTTACTCGAATGTTAATCTTATTTTTATTTTCTAGTTCTTTTTTTTTTTCCATTTAAATATATAAGACTAATGTAATGCGAATTGTATCAGACTATTAAGTCAAAATGCATAGACTTTCGTTTTCATTATTACTGTTTTGAAAATCAGCTACATATATATTTTTTAAATATATGCTTTATTGTAAAGTTTACTTATAAATCATTAAATTACACAAACAAACCATATATAATCTGGTTTATTGATTAGATATATCAAACATGTGTTTAACTTACATTGCTTAGAAGAATTCATATTATGCAAATAACAAAAATAACATTTTGTGTGTGACAAGAGTATTTATTTCCTCAAAAAATGAACAAGGACAATACATCTGTGCATATTAATTGATTTGGTTTTATAAATACTTTATTATATTGTATTTAAACAGTCACCATCATCATCATCATTATTATTATTTTTAAAGAATATTTTTTGATACAAAAAATATACAGTTTATATTTTCCACATGTACATAAACAATAAACAAAGAGAGTAAATCATTCTTCTCCAGACTATGACTTAAAAAGCACTTTAAATGTTGGACAAAGAATAAAGAATGGAAGGAATCCATGTATTCTTGGTAGCTCTGATGTTTATAAGCATATGTTTGACAACATTGTTGGTAATTCAGAGTGAAATTAATTTATCAACCAGATGAAATATGGCACTTAAGAATTATTAAACTCATAATTAATTATATAAGGTTGGAGACAGCATCTCACTTTTAACACCTTGATTATAAGAATTAAACAAAATTTAATATGTAAATTTTAAATTAAATACAGCTCAATGTATATGTAAACAAAAAGAGTAAATCACTCTTTTCCAGGCTTTTTAAGTCATAGCCTGGAGGAGAGTGGTTTACTTTCTTTGTTTACATATACATTGAGCTATGTTTTTTTTCTCACGAGTCATAGCATCAGCCAGGAAGCGAACCCGCTAACCCGGGACAACTGCTTGTAAAGCAGCTGTCGCTGATCTCTCGACCACCGATGCTTGACTACATTGAGCTATGTTTAATTTAAAATTTATATAAATAATAATAAAAAAACTATACCTTGCTCTCATTGAAGTAAATTGATTTTACTATTGTAAAATGACAGCAACATTAAAAAATAAGTTGAGAAATAAAAAAAAAAAAATCAATAGTGAAGGAAGGGAAAGGAAGGGAAGTGCATTAATTGGGCAAATATTCTATAACTTTCATAGATTGATTGCTCTTTTAGTTTTACATTGACACAATCTTGTACAAATCTTTCTAGGATCATACATACATGCAACTTTTAATTTTTATAAATCATAATTATGATAAGGCTTTTAGACTCCTCATCCTCAGGTACAGATTTGAAGTAAACATTTAACTTTTGGAAATTTTAAATATATTTAATGCATATTATTCTACAATTTTAATATCTGAATATAAATAAAAAATATTAAAAAATATATACCTTGATAAATACCATAAGATATAGTTGAACCATAGTGTAAAGTTTAAATAAAAAGTTATATTATTCCTAGTAAATTAAGTGTTTAAAAGAAAGGAAGAGTTTTAAAATAGTTCCACCACATAAAGAAAAAAAAATTGCCGAAAAAAGCTTTTCTGCATTATTTTTATTATATATTATACGCACAATTATTGCTGTTATGAAAATATATTTTATTTTATATTATATAATATTTATTAAACAAGATATGCTTATTATATACGATTGGTTAGGTTGGAATTGTTTGCTTGCTGTTCTAAGATAACTATAGCAAACTGATGGAGCAATTCTTATCTGAGTAAATAATAACTTATATTTGATCACGTGAATGTAACTGCTGCTTGAATGTGATATGACTCCTAAGAAAGTAATAAGTATTATTATTTAACACATATTAAATATGTTATGTGAAAGGATCTTTATCATTTTCACTTTCTTTAGTTGTACACTCTGTCTATATACGCAATCACACGCAATGTATATGTACACAGTCACACAATATTCTCAACTGCATTTTAGACTCTTTACATTCAATTAAAAATAAATACATTATCTATACGTTTTTGGATGGCCATCAAATAGTCTCTTTTCAACACCATATATTATTTATAAAAAATTATTTTACATATTTTATTTACTTTATATTGTATACTTTTATTATACTCATTTTCATTTCTTAGACTAATTACTCATTTCCATATTTTTATAAGTATTGTTTAAAGAAAAAAAAAATTATACTCAATATTATTCATACTGTATAACTTTTTTTATACACATTTTCCTTTCTTTCTCAGACTAATTATTCATTTCCATATTTTTATAAATATTGTTTAAAGAAAAATTATACTCAATATTATTCATACTGTATAACTTTTTTATTTAAAAAAAAAAGGAAAAACAGAAACGTGTAAAAAGTCTTTCACTTTCTATGTAAGAAGTTTTAATTAAAACATCAAAAACATGTTTAATTAATAAGCAAACATTCGACTATGACAAGTGTAAACAAATATATGGGCGAATATTTCATAATGAAAAAACACGATTTAATTTTAATTTTTACTGCTAGTGTCTTTGAAATCCATAAAAAAATCTTATTAATGCGAATTAATTAAGATGTTTCTTGTGATTACATTTAAAGAAATCCTATTAACAAAAACAACATCAAACAAAATCCTTTTTAAAATTACATTGTATTACATGTAAAAATTATTTAGGGTGTGCAGAAAAGATGTAAGGTAATGAACGATTGACAAAGAGAATTTTAAATTAAATTGTTTGTAAACAAACTGTTCTTAATGGCTTTAGGTGTTTTGTCATTACACATAAAAGTCGTGTTTTCTGCACATTTACTTAGACATTAAATAAATGACTAGAATAAAAAAATAAAATAAAACGTGTTAATATGGTAATAATTAAATATATCTAAATGTGGAGAAGATTCAAATCTCTCTAAGAGAGTGTTGGAGAATCACTTTACTCAAAAGTGATAAAAAAATAATAAATTAAAAAATACAATAAAAATATTATAAGCGACATTGTAACTTATTAAAGATTATTATTAATGTTTTTATTTTTTAAGTGACATCTTCCAGTTGAACAATTAACAGATTTTCATATCGAATCTAATTACTGAGTTTTTCTCTAAAGATACTTAATTCCCCTCACCTTCAATCCATTCATATCTTTTCTTTTTTTTTCTTTTGCTTTTGAAAACAGTTTTATTAATATTGGTATATTAATAGATATACCAGGAAAAAAAACCTATTCTCTTAACTGTTTCCAAGAGCAATCTTCCTATTATTTTTATATTTATCTTTAAAACTACAATCCAAAGTATGCCAAAAAGTTTTCTAATTATTAATATTTCAAAAGCGTGTGATCTGCATTTGAATTAGCTATTGATAGATAATCCATAATTCAACACCAGATAAAAATATCGACTCTTTGTCTATATTGTTATATGTACTATTTATTTATGCATTTAGAAAAAAATGTAAAATGATTTATCTACATATGTTCAGGTTCTGAACTTGAGTTACTGATGACATCCATAGTTAATGAATAGTATGTAAGGGTTAACTATGCTTGTCCATTAATATCTTCTAATATTTTTCATAATAAAATGTTGATTTATAAAGGATCCTGCATTTGATATAAATAGTCTTTTCTATATCCTCTCCAAGTTATTTTTTTAATTTTTTTAAAAATCTTATGTTCTTATTCGTTTAGTTTGATACTATGTAAGAATGGGATTATTGTGCAACATTTTCTTTATTTAATCACACAGAAGTTTGACATTATAGCATAGCTTTATTGTTTGTTTGTTTTTTGTATGAATGCACATATATGTAATGCAAAATTTAAAAAGTAATGATGTGACACTTAAAGGATGTTTACTTGTAACCTTTTACATTCAGGACAACCAATAGTAGTCATTTTGAAATTGATATGGGATAGAAGCTTTTTAAAGCAAATGATTGGGTATCTAGCAGCTTTATATAAATATTCTCCTATCATCTGATGTATGTAGAAGGGCCTAATGAAGATGTCATAGGTAACCATATTAATTTATATAGTATAAAAGTATATATCTTTAGTGGTAATGATACTGATAATAATAAAGGTATTTTGTTTGGTTTTCTAAATATGCAATCTTTGCTTTATATTAAACTGTTTAAGATTTGAACATAGGTCAATGCTTACAGCCATTGAGTTACTAAGGTTTAATATTAGTATAGGCGCTTTTTTAAAAGAAACTTATTTTGCTTAGAAAGAAAGATTAATTGATTAAATAAATTTATTTTAAGTTCTTTGACAAGCTGATCATCAAGTAAAAAAAGACTTATGTTTGATTTATGGGGGGAGAGATACAATTAACTGCTTCATATTTTTGCCATTTTTAGTGCATTAGAAATTAGTTTGTACAGTGATATTTCTAAATATTTTGTCAGTGCATTTACTCCTATTTTAGATTCAGAAGGTTAAGGGAATTGAAACTATTATTAAATATTGGATAATATTATTAATATCAGTAAAACTTTTTTTCAGGGATTTTTAATGAATATATTGGTTTGAGCAGTTAATTATAGCCCACAATTTGTTTGAAATAATTGTCATAGCTCAGTGAAGTTGAATGATATGTCATTAACAAATTTTTGCATAAAACATAAGCATTTTGTTTATATAATAAAATTTCCATAATTTTTTTTGATGCATTTATACTTAAAGCAATGAAATCTTATGGATTTAAGTGTAGTTAGGAATCAAAATATAAAAGCAACCACTATTTCATGAACATTTATAGGTGTTGATTTTTAGTCAAGTCATAGAATAATATTCTTCAAAGTTAAAATGCTAGTTGAATATTTAACTGATAATTGCATTGTTGTTGAAGTGAAAATATTAAAAAATATATGGGAGTATAATTGAAGATTATTCTCAACTAAGAATGCAATTTCACAATGATATTAAAGGTCATATTTGAAACCTGTAAACTATTGTAAGTATAAAGTACACTGAAGTTTTATGATTTTCACAATTACCTATGGAAGAAAAGCTTACATCAAACACTTTTTTTTTGTTTATGTTTTTTGTGCATTTAATAATTGAAGAAATTAAGTTTGTTCATTAGCAGACCATCATAGAAATACATTTAAATGAATCAGCATAATAACTTATAATAATTATCTCTGATTTTTTCTCTTTAACAATAATTTTTAGCATATATTGCTTTGCAACACAAAGCCAGAATGGGATTAAAATATAAATTATTAATATGGTCATCACTGTGGAAAATATACAAATGTTTTTTTTCCCCATTTAGGTAAGTATATTTTAGCAATCTTTTCCACTATATGTATACTGAAAACTATCTAGAGATATTGTGACCAAAGCATGCCTAATAGGATTAGTTTTTAGTTTACAACTAATTAGATTTTATAACTTAATAGTTCTATTCCTAAAACTAAATACTATTTTCTTATTATCAACCCTGCAAATAATCTTCGTGTGACCAACAAAAACTGAATATTTCCTATATTGAGATTTTATACAGTTTTCCATCTCAAGATTCTGAAAAAGTAAACTAGCCATCAAATAGCCTAACCACATCAGTTTAATTATTAGTAAAATGAGAAAATTGTCATGAAAATTAACAGTTACTAGAAGGCTACAATTATATTCTGACATTCAAAGTCTAGGACATATTGGTTCGAAGTAGGTATTGAAGTATGGTTTAATTTTTTTAAAGATGTTATAGCTTTTTTTTTTAAATAGAAATATTAGACATAGTCTTTTTTGGGTCTTATCCAGTAAAAAAAAAGTTTGTTTAAGAAACATTAAAATAATGTGGTAGATTAATTTAAGATTTCAGGAAAGTTTACACATTTTCATTATCTTGAGAGATTTTAAATTGCAATTTGCTTCAGAGTATTATTTTTCTGTGTGGCTATAATTTTTGTTTATAAATTTTACGGAAGTGCACTTGTTGTCTTTGTTCTGGATTACAGACCCAACCTACAGGAAATAATACTAACACCAGAATTACAATTAATGTAAACTTTATTATATTCACAAACATATATAATAAATAATAGTTATAATGTGAACTCTTGGATCTGGGTCATGTGGTTTTACTGCTTCCGGTTATACCTGATAGCTTGCCTTGCAGGTAGGGAGGATGACTTCTATGTACAAGATAGCTTGCCTGTGTGGACAAATAGCATATTGCTACTAGTGGGAATGCTTACTGATGTTCAGGTTAGCAGGGCTTCCCTGGGAGAACGTGTAAGTCATTGTAGGTCAGACAGATGTTTTCCCAATTCTCACAAAAGGCTGACTATTTATAGCCAGATCCCTGACCTTACTGAAAACATTTGGATTCAGCGAGCATCCTTGCTTATTGGCCTGTATTAATCATTGGTTATGTGTTTAGCTGTACATCAGCCTATTGGCTAGCAGCAAACAATGCTTAATCCGATCAGGTAAAGAAGGAATCTGGAATAGTCCACTTCTGAGGGAAGGGAGGACTATAACAGCACTACAAATAAAAAATACAAAGAAAAAAAATTAAAGAACACTTTTTTTCAAATAAATTCACGACAAAATAAAAAAAATTTTTTTTTTTTTTTCAGACTTCACAATATTTTTGGTGTTATGTATCCAATTAACCATTTTTATTTATAATAATTGTTAAATATATGTCCAAGTATTATATATAGACGGTCATTAATATACATCATTATATGCTTTTGCACAATCATGATTGGTCGATTGTAGAACAATATAACACCTCTCTTTGTTTCACACAAATAGAAATTTCGGAGACCGAAAGCTTACAAAATAAACCATTTTATATTTTTAAAATTTAAAAAATTAGTTTGCTCTCACATAAAAATGTCCGAAGGATTTCAAAATCATATACGGGAGGAGGAAGGACTTTAGAATTAATAGAAAAAAATGTTCAGTAATTACCTAAAAGCAAACTGCATTTAAAATTATAACGTAAAAACAAAGTGCAAATAAAAAGTTTCTTCTTAATGAGAGTTTAAATAATAATTTTAAAAAAAAATCTTTCATTTGCCAAATAAATTTGACAAGATCTTGTCTCTTTCATTTTAAATAATGACTAATTTTTTTAAAGAGCTAAAGTGGAGGAAAACTGAAATAAATCTCTGTTTAGTTGACAATACATTATGAAACAATCTTTAAATATTGATCATGGGTGAAAAAATTCTTATCCATCTAAAGCATTAAAAGATTGACAGTAATTCCATATTGTTAAAAAGTGTGGCTTTAAATATGAAAGTATACTAATTGAGAGTGGAAGGAAAGGTAGATAGATGTTTTTTGTCTTTTTAAGCAAATATTTTAAGCTTTCCCCCCTCTCTTTAAATTTAATGAAAGAGATGGAAGTAAATGTAAACTATATTTGTTAATTTATAATGAGTTTTTATTATTATTTTTCCAAATAAAACTAAATTTAAGTCCAAATGTTTTTACTGTTAAAAGTCGTAAACTAGAAATTAGTATGGTGATAGCAATAGGACATCTCTGAATAACGATTTAATAAACACAACAAAATAAATACAACATTTAGCATCTATTAATTATTCAAGCTTAAGATAGGTAGGAAAAATAGAGTAGAATAAATAGTGTGTTTTTAAAAATATATACATTAATTTAAACATTTCTGATAATATATAAAATAAATGATTTGTAATTAACAATTTTATTGTAAAGTTAATATCTTTTTTAAAAACTGTTATTCAAGTTAAATAATTTGATAAAGTCAAGTTACTTTTCTTCTAATAAATTTTATTTATTTAATCTTTTGTTTTTAGTTTACTAATGATGAAACAAATTTTTATTCAATTTTGGATGATATGACGTATTTAGACAATTTTATCTATATTTGTGTAAGTGTGTGTGTGTGTATATATATATATCACAATGGTTATCAATTCACCCATCATGTCACATAATGATATAAAGTCCTAATTACAAAAAGATTTAAAAATGAGTCCTATCTTTTATCTGCCTATCTTAGATTATAAACAAACTTTAATTAAGGCACTATGAATAATAGAAGCAAATACTTAAATGAGCCATTCTTAAATTCATTATAATCGATTATTGTGAAAGGGTAGTAATCGAAGTTCAAAAATTTTATAATGCATCAAGCAGTAGATTACAGGCAGAATCATAGTGTTGTTTAAAGTTTAGCAGTTAGAATTATGTCTATATATATATGGATGTAGTTTGATATGTAAATGAGGCTTAATATACAAATGCAGCATTTAAATGTTCCATTTTTTTGACAATGAACTGCACCAAACTGTCCTATGGATAGAATGGAGAATCCTTTGTGATTGCCCAAGCCTTTTTATATTTTCTTTTTTTGTTGTCTTTTTTGGCACAGATTGTTCTCACATTGGTGGGAGTAAAAGTGTGGCCCATAGTGAACTCGTGATTGAGGAGGATTGATCTGTGTTTATTATTCTGTTTGGCTCTGTTGTACACATATTTATGCAGAAGAATTCTCATGGATTTATTTGCTTAAGATTCACCACAATGTACAGTACTATAGGATGAGCATTTCATGTGATTTTATAGATGACTTGAAGAGCATGCTCAGCTGGTATTTTGTCTTTTGAGTTGTTTAGTAAGTTGTTTATTGATAGAAGTGATTTAAAGCTTATTTTGTAAGTGTTATCACATATATTCCTTAGATGTTTTGCAATACCAGGGATATATGGAAGGTTTATCCATGCTTTTGGCATATTATTTATGTTTTTATTTGCATTGGTATAAATTTTTCTAATTATCTTTATAGCATGTTACAATTATATCTGAGACTTATGAGATCATTGATGTAAGCATTGATGTTGTTCTTCCCATCCATCTCATGCTTGCTGCATTTACATATTAAGCCTCATCAACATATCAAATTACATCCATACATATAGGCATAGTTCTAACTACTAAGCTTTAAACAGCATTATGATTCTGGTACTAATCTTCCAAAAACATGCTCAGTGCATTATAAAATTTTTGTACTTCAATTGTTACCTTTACTTAATACTCAATTATAATGTGTTTATAAGAATTATATTATTTAATGAAAAGAGAATAAATATTTAGAATTATTAAATGAGCAATGTAAGTAGCAATTAATTTTTATCTCATAAATTGAAAACTGAATTTGTCAATTGCACAGCTGTAACATTTCCAGCTTATTTAATTATTTGCTTCTATTATAGCACTTTGGTGAGACTTATTATTTTTTTTGTCTACTTATAATATGAGCTCTTTGATATTAAGCACTATAATGTGTAAATTGTAAATATAGATAATCGTGATATTTATTAGTCTAGTATTATGGTAAATGTAAATTAAAAAGAAATTTTTAAGTATAAAATATTCTGATATAAAACAATTAAATTAAAAATGCTAGATATAAATGCTATTTCATTAATGCAATATTAGTTTTGTCTCTTCACTTATTCTAAAAATATTTCTCTTCATCTACTGCAATGCATATGAATATTGAAATAATGACTCTCTAAAAATGTATTGTTGAAAGTATGGCAAAATAGTAAGTGCACATTCAATTATAATTTAAAATATGTAATTATGCTATATTGACATAAACAAACAGTCATTACTGTAAGCACTGCAATAGGTATGTGATTACTTCATGAAAGTTTGTAATTATTTGATTATAAGTCAGGAAATTTATAGAGTAAATATTTTAGCCATGTTATTTTTATGTATGTATATATACCATTACTTCTAAATTATCTAATTATTATATTAATATCAACATTATTTTTTTATATTTACAGTGCCTGAAACTATTTCACAGTCTTCCACAAACACCGCCCTATATGAAGCAGCAAGCACCATTATGACCATTCTAGATGAAAGCAATAACTCAAGCAGCTACAATTCCGATGGAGTGACTGAATCAACTCAGATGAGTCTGGAAAATCGAGATATACCAATAGTTATAGGAATAACAATTAGTGCAGGCCTCATTCTAATTTTTATTAGTATATTAGCTATTTTCAAATGTTGTCAGCATTTTCGAAGGAAAACACAAGCAAAGTTTTGTAAGTTTATAACATTTATTATTTTTTTTTAATTTATTATTATTATTATTATTATTATTATTATTATTATTATTATTATTATTATTATTATTATTATTATTATTATCATCATCATCATCATCATCATCATAATCATCATTGTTATTATTAATATGATATAATTTATATATGAATGTAAATACATACAATTTATATAATCAAAACACTTTTTCAAATATGTAAAGAAACAACTAAGAATTTTTTTTCTTTTTATTTTGAAGATATCTTCTAATGGTATATAGATTCTTTAAAAATAATATGCCTAAATTTCACACAACAAAAATATATAAGTAGACCATAAAGCCTTTCCAAGATTTATTAATATGAGTTGACAAAAAAAAAGGCTTCCTAATTTTTTAATTGCTAATAATATTGAATCAAAATTTTTAACCTATTTTCTTAAATAATGCAAACTAAATCCAATTGGGAAGAAATCAAGTCATATGTCATGTGACTTAATTTAATAAACTTGTTTTACAAATGTTATCTAATGAGCATGCCAATAGCTCTTAAGCTTTTTGGGATATCCCTAACCTCAGATGGGTTTCTAGCTCTTGGCTTTCCTCAATGAGGTGCTAGGATATTCAAGTATTAGATTTAAAATACCAGGTCAAACCCAGCACTTTATCTAATGGTTTTTTATTACATAGAAAATCTAAAATTTTCAAACATCCATATGTCTTCAAATTCAGCTATCTAACTTAAGTTGCCATATGGGACTGAACTAAGTTCAGATACACCATATATTAATAGCTTCAGCAATATAAAATTGCCAAAGCCTTAAAAGCAAAAAATATAATTGCAAAAAAATCAAGTCATATATCATGTGACTTAATAAGCTTGTATTACAAATGTTATCTAATGAGCATGCCAATAACTCTTAATAAGCTTTTCAGAATATCCCTAACCTCAGACTGATTTCTAGCTTTTGAATTTCCTCAGTGAAGTGCTACATATGGTATATCTGAACTCAGTTTAGCTCCATATGGCTATTTAAGTTAGATAGCTGGATTTGAAAATGTATGGATGTCTAAAAATTTCAGATTTTCTACTTAATAGTTAACTATTAGATAAAGTTCTGGGTTTGACCTTATATTTAAATCTAATGCTTGAATAGCCTAGCATCTCACTGAAGAAAGCCAAAAGCTAGAAACCAGTCTGAGGTTAGCGATATTCTGAAAAGCTTGTTAAGAGCTATTTGCATGTTCATTAGATAAACTAAACCAATGTTCATGATGCTTTATAATTTTCAAGATCAAATGACACAAAAAATATTTAATAAAACCTTAATAAACCAAATATTAATAATCATTTGCATATTTTTAGTCCACACATAAAAACTAAATAAAAGACATTAATTCTGGTACAGAAGGTAATAAATATTTGTCTTCAAATGCCTAATAGAAAAAGAGCTCTAGCAGAAAAATAGTTATTTAAAAATCAATATTTCTATTTTGTATTCCAATGAAAAGTTTTGATAAATACATATTTATATATTAAATATTTATCTTTCAAGTTAACAGTACAAATTTGTAATAGAAAAATTAATAAATATAAATTTATATTTAGCACAGTTTTTACTAACAGAAACAACTAGTTATTTTTTATATGAATTTGATTTATATATTCAATAGAATGTGCCATAATACTTTATTATCTAAATTATGTGTATTATCTCAAATATAATATGAATTTTTAAATCTTACTTATTAGATAAGTCTTATTTCATTATTTTTATAAGAATGGTCTATGTTTATCTTATTTGGGGAATATTACATGGAAGTGTTTTAAGTCTTTATCTCTTCTTGCAATATTTCCTTCTGATTTGCATTATTTTCTATAGAATAAAAATATATTTTACTTTTCTGATAATATAAAAAATATTTAACACATTTTGAATTTTTCAAAGTATCTGATAACTGGAGTATTAAGAGTGAAATTTTTATAAAACTGACAATTGCAAAAACGTAACTTTTATTAGAAATTAAACAAAAATATTTGTAATTACATGCTACAAGATCAATCCATTCTTTTACATGTTATTATCCAAGACATGGAATAATTTTCTTTAGTAATGAATCCTTGACATATTTCTTATAATATAGTAAAAGTCACATCTGGGTCAGAAAGCAAAAATATTCAGACCTTAGGATTAGTAATGTCATGTTCAATGGATCTATAAGATTTGTGATAAGGGAGGCCTAAAATTATAAAAGATGAAATAATGGAATTTTATAATTAATTAGACTATTGATCTTGTATAAACTATATCTGTATTGCAGACTCCATGATGTAGGAGTCTTGCAATAGATTTAATTTTCTGACACGAGCTGAGGCAGCCTCCCCGACCACAGTTCTAGCAAGAATGGCATGTAGCAGTTGTGTCCAAATAAAATTATAAGCAAATAATAAAAACATCTAGAAATCTCATAAATCAGATGAAGTCTGGAGGAAATCATATCAAATGGGAAGTAAGAACTTTTATCAACTGAACATTTATTTATTTATTTATTTTTTAAAATATATATATATATATATATCTTCAATAATTATTTAATCTGTAAGAAAAATATAACTTAAGTGAACTCTTATCTGACCAAGAATAGGATTCTAGATCAGTTAATCATTTTCTTTTTTATATTTTTTGTATAATGTTTGCTAATCATTTCCATTTTTGTTTTATTTATTTTTATTTGTTAACTAAATTATTAAATGTGTAGATGACTACATAGATTCATTAACATTTATGTTAGTTTAAGGGGGTTAATTTTAGACTATTTGTTTTGTAGTTGAGTCGATGCTGGTAGAGGGATATATGGGTGTTTATATCAAAGTAATGTCAAGGGTGCTAGCATACAGGGCACCATGCCCAAATGAATGCATGGCCCAGAGGTGTAGCCATCTCATTGCAATGGATGCATATTTCCTGTGACATTGATACCCTTTTGCTCTATAGATAGAAACCAGAAGATGGCAAAGATTGTTCGCCCTCCATATGAAGCATTTCTTTTTAATGTTTTATATATATGATTCCTTTGCCGAAAGATGCACATTTCTGTACTGGATGAGAATCATTTCTTTTAAATAATATCACACTGTAGATGCACATTCCTGTCAGTGTGGTTTTATGCTAACATCTTCATATTGCATTGGGTGTTCTGTATATCAGGAAGTGAGCGTTGGTTTACTTATGAACTTTTAGCTTGAGGTTAAATGTTTTGAAAAGTTTTAATTGCGTAATCTATGTTATGCTCAACATTCTAAAACAAAATTATATAAACTGTCCATCTGTGTGGATTTTAACTAAAGTATAAAATAATAATAACACATTAAAGTAACATTAATTTATTCCTCAAATTTAAATTTATATATGTGTGACAATAAATGTTTTTGTGTATTATTACTGGCAGTTGCTTATTTTATTTTTTATTTTAATACTGAAATACGTTTAATAAGTTAGGTATTAAATCTCTGCATCTCTTTTGGCTAATGGTCAATAATAAAATAAAAATTAGATCTTAACAAGAAGTATCTGCCTGCATTATAAATTTTCTAGGTTCAAACAGCCTAGTGGCACCCTGTATGACATTTAGGATAAGTGTCCATTATCCCCGACCATTATACTAGATATATATGAATAAATATATAATAGTATGAGGAGGGCTATTTTTTATAGATAAATTACATATCCCTTCATCCCTATTTCTATACCTGTCAGTTTATTTTAATATTCTGAAAGTCATTGTAGTTTACTAGTTTTTTCTGCTAATAATGCGGAGTCTGAATTGTCTTTTTCTATCATACATTTTTTTACTATATTTTATTCCTGGATGTTGCTGAATTGTTTCTAAAGAAATCATATGAATCTTTCCATTCTATGGTAAATAAAATATATGGAATCTTTACAGCTGTTTCAGGTTAGTTTTTTTTTTTATTTTTGCTCTCATAATCTTTATGGTACAAAGCACTTCTATCATTAGTAGTCACTTTATCCACTATTCTCATAAAGCTTGGAAATCTTTTAGTTGTTACAACATCCATACTGAATCTAGAGTTTTCACATCATTTTCAACTTTACCAACAGTTTCTTTAAGTCTTTTGCAATGGAGATCAATCTTTATATCAATTTTTTTTTATATTTTTAACCCCATTCAAAAACCTTCATTCATCATATATACATATTATATACAGAGCCCACAAAACAAGCTCTTAACAAGCTTTGAGAATATCTTCAACCCCAGACCACTTTCTGCATCTAGCATCATCAGTGAGATGCCAGGATATTTATTAGATTAAAAATACTAGGACAAGCCCAGCACTTTATCTAATATATAACTATTGAGAAGAAAATCTGAAATTTTCAGATATCCACATGTCTAAAAATCCAGCTATCTAACTCAAATAGCCATATGGAACTGAACTAAGTTCAGATATACCATATATTAATAGTTTTAGCAATATAAAATCACCAAAGCCTTAATAGAAAAAAATAAAATGATAAAAAAATCCCATATGGCTATTTGAGTTAGATAGCTGGATTTTTAGACATATGGATGTCTGAAAATTTCAGATTTTCTTCTCAATAGTTATACATTAGATAAAGTGCTGAGCTTATCCTAGTATTTTTAATCTAATGAATATCCTGGCACCTCACTGATGATGCTAGATGCAGAAACCGGTCTGGGGTTGAGGATATTCTCAAAGCTTGTTAAGAGCTTGTTTTGCGGGCTCTATATATAACATTTGTAAATATGAGCTTTATTAAAATTAGGTCATGTGACATCTGACTTGATTTTTTTTTTATCATTTTATTTTTTGCTATTAAGGCTTTGGCGATTTTATATTGCTAAAGCTATTAATATATGGTGTATCTGAACTTAGTTCAGTCCCATATGGCTATTTGAGTTAGATAGCTGGATTTTTAGGCATATGGATGTCTGAAAATTTCAGATTTTCTTCTCAATAGTTATACATTAGATAAAGTGCTGGGCTTGTCCTAGTATTTTTAATCTAATGAATATCCTGGCACCTCGCTGATGATGCTAGATGCAGAAACCAGTCTGGGATTGAGGATATTCTCAAAGCTTATTAAGAGCTTGTTTTGTGGGCTCTATGTATAACATTTGTAAATATGAGCTTTATTAAAATTAGGTCATGTGATATATTTTTTTATCATAATTTATTTTTTGCTATTAAGGCTTAGGCAATTTTATATTGCTAAAGCTATTAATATATGGTTATCTGAACTTAGTTCAGTCCCATATGGCTATTTGAGTTGGATAGCTGGATTTTTAGACGTATGGATGTCTGAAAAATTCAGATTTTTTTCTCAATAGTTATACATTAGGTAAAATGCTGGGCTTGTCCTAGTATTTTTAATCTAATGAATATCCTGGCACTTCACTGATGATGCTAGATGCAGAAACTGGTCTGGAGTTGAGGATATTCTCAAAGCTTGTTAAGAGCTTGTTTTGCGGGCTCTATATATAACATTTGTAAATATGAGCTTTATTAAAATTTGGTCATGTGACATCTGACTTGATTTTTTTTTTTGCATTTTATGATATACACATTGATATTTGTGTTAATGATGTATCTATTCACTTATATTCATCATCATCTGAACTTCTCTTCAACTACAGGATTCAATATTACCTAAATTATAGAAATCCCTTTCAATCTTTTTATTACAAACTTTTTTACAACTATTTGTGGGTTAATGGATAAATAAATTTGGATATTATGCACCCTTTCCATTGTGACTTTTTACTTTTTCTGGACTCATCTATATTACCCCCATCATTTTAGAGTCTTTATATGAATTTTTGATATTCACAATTAGTCAGAGGTTTAGATTGATCTACAATGCTTATGTCCACTTTTATATTCTACAGTTCTAAATTCTCCTTAATCCGATTTTTTACCATTTTTATGTCTCGTTAGTTCTTCTGGACTCAAGTTCATCATTCTTACATAACTGACAACATTACTTCTACTTCTCCAAATGGTAGCTTTATTTTTGCTGACTCCAATTTTTTTTTTTTTATAGTATAAGATATTCTTGAGTCCTTTATTTTATTCTAAAATTTGCTTTTATTAGTAACAAATATTGATATGTAGATCAAGCATTATCACATGCATATCTTTCTCTGCTTGCATTGTAGTCATCACTGTGTTTCTGCAGTGTTTTTTTTATCAGCAGTATCTCACATTATTATTTTGTCTTTAGTCAAACATTTTTTATTGAGAAAATCTTTATATTTTTTAGTTTTTGGACTTCTAGTTCCTCAAGCACATGTATAAATTGATCCTCTTTATATAAATGTAATCAATCAATAAGTTGAATGTGTTTTTTTAGTTAAATCATCAAATATAATCAGTGGCATTGTGGTGATATCATTGAAGACCATATTGGATATCAAATATAATAAAGCATTGAATAATTACTAAGTGCTGGAGTATTATTTAAAAATGTATCTGACTTCAGTTAGGTATCAAAAGTTATAAAACAGAATATGATTGAGATTTAAAAGGGGAGGGCCTATAATGAGTGCAAATAATGAAATCAATAAGTATTCATTTGTTGGTAATCAAATTTTTGTTTTATTTAGTAGAAACAGGAAGAATTTTTCTCTGATGATGATCAGATAATGATTAGTTTACTTAATGTCCAACCACTTTAATTTTTACATATAACATTGTGATTTATTCATTCGTTTCAAACGTAGTCTCCATTTGAAAGTGAAGTCATGAAACTTGCTCAATGAAGTGTATAAATTTTTTTTGAAGATGACATCTCAGAGATAATTTTGATTTATTTGAAGGATACCCTTTCTAGTAGGACCCATAATCTAAACTTTTATAATAATTTTATTTTAATGAGAATGTGTCTCTAACCATATTATTTTATTTATATTCTACTCCTGAGAACTAATCTTATTCTTTGAACATGGATTCTAGATTTAGGAGGATCATCTACATTCATATTGTTAAACATATTAAAAAGAATATGTTAAACCACTAAACTTCACATGATTACCATCTTTTATGCTAGCACACAACTGTTTTTAAACAGGCAAATCTCTCCATATAGTAATGCCACCCTGTGCCAACCAGAGTAATCAATGGATGCCAGAAGGCTTGTGCATAAAATCCCCATCCAAGGCTCCTTACTGATGAAGGCCACAAGCCATAAACTAATCTGGGGATATTGGATGAGTAGGCACTAGATGGGGATTTTATGCACAAGCCTCTGGCATCCATTGATTACTCTGGTTAGCACAGGGTGGTACTACTGTATGGAGAGTTTTGACTGTTTAAAAAGAATATGTGACAGAGAGGAAATGAATTAAACTGATGCAGCATAAGTTTTAGTAATTACAAACTTATTAATTAAAATAAATGAATGTTCTAATGAATGAAACCTATGACAGATTTAAAAAAATGTTCTCTAATTAATCTACTTTTAAGTGTAATATTTTGTTTAATTGACTTTTATATATATATTTTAAAAAATACATACTTTTCTTAGTACTATATTTTAGATTTAATGATTTAATACAATATATTTAAAAATTCTGTATAATACTGTGTTTTTTTTTAAATTTATAACAGTAGTATTTACCATGCACAGATAAATTTATTAAAATGTATGTATGCGTGATTCGAACTCAGACTTTCACATGACCCACTACTCTGTGTCATCTCATATTGCTGACCCACCTGATCACACACATGTTGAAAAGATAATTGATGATTATTTATCTTTTCAACATGTGTGTGATCAGGTGGGTCAGCAATAAGAGATGACACTGAGAGTAGTGGGTCGTGTGAAAGTCTGAGTTTGAATTCTGCATATATTACATATATAAATGCAGGTTGAAGCCTATACAATATATTAAAATGTATGATATTTTATAATTAATATCTTCTATATCTCAGAATATATCTAATGAATAAATTAAAGGTAATAAGTATACAATTAAAAGAATAACCTGCATCTTTATAAAGCAGTAGTGGAAAAAACAAAGAATCTCAATATATTTTGTAAATATTTATATTTATACAGATAAACTATATAAAGAACAGGTCAGATATGACTCTATATTCAATCAATGATTATATAGAAAGTTTATTAGTGAAATGTGCATATAATCAAATAATTCATTTAATAAAACTGCAGACCATATTTATACAATGAGCAAGATTTAATCAGCAGCATATTGAATAATCTAGTTGTTACTTTCAATCAAACCTATGTGGACATGCATCATTGAACATTTCCTTATAAGGGTGTTTATAATACTTATAAATATTATTGACAACTATCTACAAAAACAGTATTCATCTTGAATACTGTCCGATAATATGTTTCTATTACAGTAACAATTCTTTAGAAAGAGTGTTTATGCATGCATTCAGAATTTAATGTAGCAAACGTCTCAGAGTTCTAATCTTCATAAAATATTATTAAATGTACCTAAGTTTATTTTCACAATTAAATGTATAATAAGTACATAATAACACTTTTTATATATATTTCAATATCTCATATGCACAATTTTTACATAATTTAATTATGCATACACAGGCATTCTCTATTCATTTTACACTCCCAATATAAATCCATAAAGCAACTTGATCAGATATTAGAGTTAAAGACAACATTTGAGATTATATAAAAAAGTGACTCAGATATAAAGTTAATTAAAAGTCAATTTATTTACAAGAAATAGAATAAATAAACAAAAGTAAAACATGCTACTAATGACAATAAGGACTAAGAAAATAATTAAGAATGATTTCATTTCATTTTTTATTATTTTATATATTATTGTTTAAGTTTACTGCCTCAAAGATTTATTTTATAATCAATAAACTTTTGTATTAAATGATTATTAATTATCAAAGAAACAAATAAAATACTAAGATATTGATTGATATTTATGATTGAATGTGTTTTTATTGGTAGCAGTAAATAAGTGTCTGCTAAATAAACATAAGACATCATATATGTGAATGATATCCATTATATTTCATCATCCATCCATGCATATATGCATCTCTTATTTAATCTAGTAATCTAAATTTCATATATTATGACTGATCATTTATCATGAGAAAACTGACCAATGTAATTATGTAATATAAATGCTGAGATTGTATCTCTGATAGTATAGAATTATGAATAAACTTCATCACTTAACCATGCATATTGATATATAATAAAATAACTTTATTATAGAATAAATGCCCATGGTCCTTGGAAAAATATTCACCACAAATAGAAGCAGGGCTCTATCATTCAATTCAGGAGGAATTAATACTATTAAACAATAATCTTTTTCAAAAATTATAAAGATTATACCTTTAAGAATGACCATCACAGCCATTATATTTCTGCAGGTTTTAAATAGATCAACAACGTATTTATTTTTACAAAAACCCTAAAGTCATATAAAATAGCACACACAGCCAAAATCAAACAGACCAGTAATTAAAATGCACATAGAATATTAAATTAATATTTTTAAATTGATTCACCCTCACATTTAGGGTCTGTTTATCTCTTAAAATAAATATAATATTCAAAGTAATATTACCTTAAATCTAATTTATTTTATTAAAGAATAAATATCATTATCGATCAGATTTATAAATTGTGCATACATTCTGCTATTACATTTTTAGCATACATATGACTTATATATATATACGTTTAACAATAATAACTGCTTTGCAAAGGAATTCTTAATATAAAATATCATATTTTTGAATATGTTATACAAGATTAGATCATTTAAAATCAGTGTTACGATTGTAGAAAGGAAAATAAAATTAAAATTATATTTCCTTTTCTACATTTCCTTGGGGGGAGGGGGAGAGTTCAAAGGAAGGACATAAAATATCCTAATTTAAATAGACTTTTATTTTTAAAAAAATCTGAATCGTTTTTGGTTATAGGCATTAAAAATGATGCTTTGGAGCATTCGAAAGCATTACAGAGTTGTAGATTGGCATGAGAAAATATTAATTATGAAAATTCTATGTTCATTACATTTTAATAATATATTTAACTATTTTACCTTCAACCTTGGAATATTATTTTTTTTAGATATTTTAAATAATATTTTTTTGTAGATATTTTAAATAAAACTGGTACTTTAGAAATTTTCTTAGGTTTTGAATTGTTGTCTTTTTGAAAGACCAGTTTTTATTTTATTTTTATCTAGCATTATAAAATGTACCTGATTAGTTTTTAATTTTATCTAGACGATACATTATTTTTTAATTTTATTGACACCAGCTCACTCATCACTGCTACTGATTTATTGTTATTATTTGCTTATGAATGGAAATGCATCAATTTTGAAGTTCCGAACAAATCTTTCCCAATTTTAATAATGATATTCGGAAATAAAATTCTTTGTTCCGTAGATATTGAATATAAATGTCTAATTTGTTTATAACAATAACGATATTGAATATTGCCTTTCAAAAAAATAAATATAACAGTTATTATCATCATAACAAGAAATTAAAATGGTTATTTCTTTCACCAAATGTTGTCAAATGTCTGTGGGACTGCTTTTGTTTCCACTTGGGTTTGACATCTTCATTATCCACACACACACACTTATCTATTAGGTGGCATATTTTGTAGGCTAATAAAGGGTAGTTATCATTTAACAATTTCTAAGAGAAAATATATTTATTTTATTTTAACAAAGCAATTTTATATTTTCAGCTGTATTGTTTCTATGTAGTTTATTAACTTATTTGTGCACACACACATATATGTGCACATCTACATTTTTGCCAGTTGTACATTTCATACAATTTTCACAGAAAAGGCTATACGATAGAAAGAATATTTAAGAATAATTATGAAGTAAGTCTCTCAAAAAGGAACATGATGATGGATCAATGGAGATAAAAGGGTTTAACTTTATCTTAAAA
The DNA here is from genome assembly GCA_028023455.1 of Epiperipatus broadwayi. Classification (NCBI taxonomy): domain Eukaryota; kingdom Metazoa; phylum Onychophora; class Udeonychophora; order Euonychophora; family Peripatidae; genus Epiperipatus; species Epiperipatus broadwayi. Next base: position 10,333,961 of record JAQFVV010006202.1, on the reverse strand, counting down.
ACAAAAAAAATATTTAAAATCTTATTTAAACTTATTTATTTTCATATCAAAAATCACACAATATCTGACAGAATATCCAATATATATTGTAACGGTCACAATCGTCTATCTCGCTAACACACTGCATAATTCAAACCCCAGACACTAAACTGAACATTCTAGGAGGGGTTGCCTTCTAGATATACTAAGTTCGAATCTAAAGTCCAAATTTCACAGCACCACCTACGTGATAACGCATCTGATGCTACAACTAGTATAACCTTTTACCGGTGCCTGGTGGTCAGGGAGAAACAAAAGACTCTATACTAAGATAAGTTTGGGTGGCTAATTAACGTCTATGGATTTATAAAAGAAATGCAGAAAATATATATATATATAGACCGAGACAGTGATAGGAATCAAATAAAATAAGAGATAAAATTTAGTTTTAAATAATTTCACACAATTTATTTATATAAATATATATATAAAACGCCACTGTCTGCTTATATGAGACAGGGACGCGTATTAAATAATTGTTGGCATTTATATTTCAGTAATGACAAAAAGGTTTTAAAACAGAGTGATATATTCTATTCCTCGGGCTAATAGCGTTACGATAATGTGCTTGACAAGATAGGAACATGTGCGAGGTGCTTTGAGTAAATAGACAAGTTTAAGACAATATTTGAAATTAAATGTTCTAAAATATTTATTGATTTCGAGAATAGTAACGGACTAAAGCTTACTAAGCAAACGTGGGAATGGGATCAAAGCATTTATTTGAGAATAATAATAGATTTGTATTGGGAGGTCAGTATTGCTGATAGTGAGTTTATAAAGTTGGAGGGTGTGACTCGTTTAAGTCACGGATGCTTTGTAAAATAAATATAAAATGAAACAATATTGAAGATCCGGAATAATTACGGAGGGCATCTCGCCGCTAACCCATAGGAAAGTATTTTGATGAACAGCCGAAACTTAGTGACTGTGTGACGATTGCGTTTAATTCCCAGGGGTGTCATTGGTGAACACCCTCTGCCTGGAAACTTGCAATAAGCGAAAAGAACGGACTTTGCCATGTAAAGAATCCTTGGAAAAATAAAACAAAGCGGTCTCAACAACCAATTCATGTACCAGCAATACGAGACTAGTGTATATAAAAACATACTAAATGGGTTTTACTTGGATTAAGAGAAATGCCCAATCAAATTCCCCAAAATTCATTTAAGAGGGTCCGCACATTCTCGACGTCAATGATGAACTTTATAATGAAAGTAGAACACGGTAATTAAAATAGGAAAATGCATGCTTGCGGGTTTGAAAAGTAAGTATAGATTTATATACGCAATCATGCATTTGGGGACACATTTAATCATTGACTTCGCACATACTCTTATATTAGATTAAAATCAATAACATGTAGATTTTAAACTATGTGATTATGTTACATTAAAGAAAAGAATCGCCCTCGAACGAGTGATTTGCAAGACAATAAAATTGGAAAATTATAAATGTAAAATATGCCTTAATAGCGGCATCTTATTTTCAATAGAGGGAATAGTTCACTCGGTCAAAGACGATTCTGACACATTATCATAATAAAATAAAAGAAAGCTTTATAAATAGAAAATATTAACCCAAGGATAGAGAGCAAAATGTTGAGCATATTTAAACACACAAAATAAATACACAATGAAGTTGTGAAATATAAGAAAACAATGTTAAATAGCTATAGCATGTTAGTTAGGAATCACAAGAGCTCTTGGGTTAATTTAGGTTACCTCTGGAGAAGCATTTGCAGGTAGATGTTCGGCAGGTTTTATAATTCAGCAGCAAAATCTGGAATGTTCATATTTTGGCAGCGGCAGCAGCAGTTCCGGGATCCGTGTGATAATTTCTGATGGTATGGAGCAGCGGCTGGCTATTCCGAGGGGACATAGCCATCTTAAACGCCTCTACTCGGACATGTCAAGGTTAGCAAATTATTAGAATTTTAGAACAACTCAGAAACCTTTAGACAACTCAGAATTCTTTAAAAGCTTAGAATGGAGAACAAAAGAAAAACATCCTTTTATAGTAAAATTTAACAATAGACTTGTCCTGGAGCGTACAAAATTATTGGACTTATCTGCTGTAATTAAATCTATCCGAATGTCTAAAGGAATTCAACATTAATTAATTTCTTTTGTTAACTTCCCTGTCGACATTCGAATTACAAACTAGATTTAATTAAAATTACTGCTACTAATTAAAGAAAACTTAAGTGGACAGCTGCTGTTTTTAGATAAACATATAATTAAACTATTGTCCCTCATTTATTTTAACAGAAATATTTGGGATGATTTTTATTAAGTAAAACGAAAATTATTTTATTTTAAATTGTAATATTTGAATCTATCTACTAAACGAATATTTATTAAATGAATTTTATTTTAAATCAAAATATATTACGACGGTAATATATTTGTAAATAGATCCAAACAAAATAACTAACAATTTATAATTTTGATATGTTTTAAAATGGATATCATAGTGTGTGCGCAATTACGACTTATATAACTTACTTTTTAATAAATGTACATTATGTGAACAAATACATAATTCATAATATTTTATTTTATTTGGGAATAAGTTATATATATAATACGAGCATTGTGCTCATGGTTTAAAATTAGGCGGGATTTTCGGTATATAAGTGTATTGCAGACACACTACGATAGATTGGGGTTCAAACTAAGGTATGAGGGTAGGAAGTAGGTGAGAAAAGGTGAAACGAAGATCTGCAAAGCAGACCTTACTGTTTCACATTCCCTTAGTGACGGAACAAAAAAAAATTGTTAAAAAAAAAAAGATCTTACAACAGGTGTCCACCTATGAAGCCTGCATAAAAAAAAATTTACAAGATAACCCATAATGTACAGGATATAAATATAATGAAGAAACGAAACTGAATTATATACCCGGATCATATTAATAAATCTACCATCTAGCGAACATTTTTTTAATATCCCCCCCCTCTTTCAACAAAATTTTATTTAAAATTAATCGTTTAACACTGTTTATATCCGATCTCCTGTTTATATTATTCTGTGACGTGTCCATTTCTTTTTTTTTTTGTTGTTGTTGTTGTTTTTTTTTTTTTTTTTTAAAAAAAAACTACTATAATCCTGGGTCTGGTGGGTAATAACTGCTTTTATAATTTGATGACTGCAGTCTCGGATTATCAGGTCTCTTTACCTTGTCTGGCGGTTCTTTAGCCCAGAGACTGAAATCCAGACTGGTTAAGAATTCGGACACTTCCTTTACTTCATGCGGTTGATATATTTTTGCTATATCAGGTGGGATATTTTCCTTGTGTTTTTTACATACTTTGATATTGGTGGTAAGCTGGGTTTGAGGCCCTAGGTCTCGTATATCATTTGCTGGGAATATCCTGTCTAAATATAGTTTGGGACCCTTTTTTATTTCATGAAATATTTTAATATTGATAAGCTTGGTTAGCTGGGTTGGATGTCCTATGTCTGGTGGATCATTTTCTGGAAGTACTCTTTCCAAATAAAGTTTGGGACATTTTTTTACTTCATGGAATATTTTAACGTTGACAAGCTTGGTTAGCTGGGTTTGAGGTCCGGTGTCCTGGACATCATTTTTTTCATTTGCCGAATCATTGGACTCTAATTTCTGGTTCAGGGATTCATCTGTTAATGACCCTACCGAGTTCAGGTCTGTTTCATCTTTTCTTGGTTCAATGACCCTTTTATCGTTCTTCATGCAGCATTTTTCAAATGCAAGTTGGAGGGCTTCCTGTCCCTCTCTCACTTGTGCCAATTCGTGGATGAGTTTGGCCAACTCTTTACATTCCTCAGCTCTCCTGCGAATTTGCTCTTCTTCCCATCATCTCGCTCTTTCTTCACTTTGCTCCCACATCTCTATAAGATTCCGGAATTGGATCTCATTGGTATCCGTATTTTCCATGGCCTTGGATGTTACCGTGATCGATGATGATTTTTTTTTCCTTTTATTTTATTGCTAACTATTACTATATCCTAAAAACTCTTAAACACAATGTATAGCACTGATAAAGAAAATGTTTAAACTGTTTTACGTTGAGCTTATTAAAACTAATACGGTAAAAAAAATACTCTTATTATTTTTCCTTGTTTAAATCTCTGCGATTATTACGTTTGACTTCAAATTTTATTAATGGCTAATAGGCTATCTCCCTCTCAGTTCTGTTGGCCTAATTGCTGCTTTTATATTTATCACTTAAAACCCCCGACTACTACCCTCTTACTACTGCCAAAATTTCTCGCTTAAATCTGCCGCCAACATATATATTTTTAACTGCCCGTATATATATAAATCTATTAAATTCTACCTGTCAAAAATATTTTGCTAACATATATATCTTTAAACTCAAGCAAATTTTATTTATATATATTAACATTCGCTAGATCCGGGTATAATTATTTCGTTCCCTCTTATTTAAGATTTGCAAACATATATATTTATTTACATAATTATTGATCCGATTCACGTCTCATTATTTGGTCTAAGAAAAATTTACACACGTTAAAAAAAAACAAATTTCATACAAAAGAATTGAGCCTGGTGACAAAATTTATTTTAGAAGTAACTCCGTTTAGTGAAATTACCCTTGGGCGCCATGTCACCAGTTAAAAATATCCATAGACTGTTAGCTTCCCAAAATTAATTTTAATAACTATTCCATTTAACTACGGGCACTCGTTAAAACATTCGCATTTTTTTTTTATTGATTACAACATTTGATTTATAATTATTTCTGAATTCCATACGATAGCCTATTATATCTAGGTCATTACCGTACGAAATTATCATTATGCTATCTTGCGCGTTGAGCCGATAAAACTTTATTTTGATAGAAAATACAATATTTGAAATATTTATAATTGTCACAATATTCACTTGGGACAATATTTAAGTAATTTACGCTATGCGTACATAGCGTGATTTAAGTGAAACAATAAATACAGATAATACAGATGGCTCGTATCGCACTATAGCATGTTTGGACAAGTTCTGATTATATAGGATAAGTAATTGAATGCCCGAGTCAAACAAAATACATGAAATATACACGCAAATAAACTATATAGATAATATAGAGTTTGAAAAATATCATATATATATAAAACATAAGGGCTTTGAGCGATTAAATATGAACAAAACACTAAAATTAAGCTACAGGGATGTGGGTGTTTTAAATAATTAAGATCTACAGGGATGTGGGTGTTTAAATATTCGAGGCCCCACGTTTGGGCAAGCCATGGACCCGGGGAAAAAAAATTTACTATGTAACGGTCAGAATCGTCTATCTCACTAACACACTGCATAATTCAAACCCCAGACACTAAACTGAACATTCTAGGAGGGGTTGCCTTCTAGATATACTAAGTTCGAATCTAAAGTCCAAATTTCACAGCGCCACCTACGTGATAACGCATCTGATGCTACAACTAGTATAACCTTTTACCGGTGCCTGGTGGTCAGGGAGAAACAAAAGACTCTATACTAAGATAAGTTTGGGTGGCTAATTAACGTCTATGGATTTATAAAAGAAATGCAGAAAATATATATATATAGACCGAGACAGTGATAGGAATCAAATAAAATAAGAGATAAAATTTAGTTTTAAATAATTTCACACAATTTATTTATATAAATATATATATATAAAACCACTGTCTGCTTATATGAGACAGGGACGCGTATTAAATAATTGTTGGCATTTATATTTCAGTAATGACAAAAAGGTTTTAAAACAGAGTGATATATTCTATTCCTCGGGCTAATAGCGTTACGATAATGTGCTTGACAAGATAGGAACATGTGCGAGGTGCTTTGAGTAAATAGACAAGTTTAAGACAATATTTGAAATTAAATGTTCTAAAATATTTATTGATTTCGAGAATAGTAACGGACTAAAGCTTACTAAGCAAACGTGGGAATGGGATCAAAGCATTTATTTGAGAATAATAATAGATTTGTATTGGGAGGTCAGTATTGCTGATAGTGAATTTATAAAGTTGGAGGGTGTGACTCGTTTAAGTCACGGATGCTTTGTAAAATAAATATAAAATGAAACAATATTGAAGATCCGGAATAATTACGGAGGGCATCTCGCCGCTAACCCATAGGAAAGTATTTTGACGAACAGCCAAAACTTAGCGACTGTGTGACGATTGCGTTTAATTCCCAGGGGTGTCATTGGTGAACACCCTCTGCCTGGAAACTTGCAATAAGCGAAAAGAACGGACTTTGCCGTGTAAAGAATCCTTGGAAAAATAAAACAAAGCGGTCTCAACAACCAATTCATGTACCAGCAATACGAGACTAGTGTATATAAAAACATACTAAATGGGTTTTACTTGGATTAAGAGAAATGCCCAATCAAATTCCCCGAAATTCATTTAAGAGGGTCCGCACATTCTCGACGTCAATGATGAACTTTATAATGAAAGTAGAACACGGTAATTAAAATAGGAAAATGCATGCTTGCGGGTTTGAAAAGTAAGTATAGATTTATATATGCAATCATGCATTTGGGGACACATTTAATCATTGACTTCGCACATACTCTTATATTAGATTAAAATCAATAACATGTAGATTTTAAACTATGTGATTATGTTACATTAAAGAAAAGAATCGCCCTCGAACGAGTGATTTGCAAGACAATAAAATTGGAAAATTATAAATGTAAAATATGCCTTAATAGCGGCGTCTTATTTTCAATAGAGGGAATAGTTCACTCGGTCAAAGATGATTCTGACACATTATCATAATAAAATAAAAGAAAGCTTTATAAATAGAAAATATTAACCCAAGGATAGAGAGCAAAATGTTGAGCATATTTAAACACACAAAATAAATACACAATGAAGTTGTGAAATATAAGAAAACAATGTTAAATAGCTATAGCATGTTAGTTAGGAATCACAAGAGCTCTTGGGTTAATTTAGGTTACCTCTGGAGAAGCATTTGCAGGTAGATGTTCGGCAGGTTTTATAATTCAGCAGCAAAATCTGGAATGTTCATATTTTGGCAGCGGCAGCAGCAGTTCCGGGATCCATGTGATAATTTCTGATGGTATGGAGCAGCGGCTGGCTATTCCGAGGGGACATAGCCATCTTAAACGCCTCTACTCGGACATGTCAAGGTTAGCAAATTATTAGAATTTTAGAACAACTCAGAAACCTTTAGACAACTCAGAATTCTTTAAAAGCTTAGAATGGAGAACAAAAGAAAAACATCCTTTTATAGTAAAATTTAACAATAGACTTGTCCTGGAGCGTACAAAATTATTGGACTTATCTGCTGTAATTAAATCTATCCGAATGTCTAAAGGAATTCAACATTAATTAATTTCTTTTGTTAACTTCCCCGTCGACATTCGAATTACAAACTAGATTTAATTAAAATTACTGCTACTAATTAAAGAAAACTTAAGTGGACAGCTGCTGTTTTTAGATAAACTTATATAATTAAACTATTGTCCCTCATTTATTTTAACAGAAATATTTGGGATGATTTTTATTAAGTAAAACGAAAATTATTTTATTTTAAATTGTAATATTTGAATCTATCTACTAAACGAATATTTATTAAATGAATTTTATTTTAAATCAAAATATATTACGACGGTAATATATTTGTAAATAGATCCAAACAAAATAACTAACAATTTATAATTTTGATATGTTTTAAAATGGATATCATAGTGTGTGCGCAATTACGACTTATATAACTTACTTTTTAATAAATGTACATTATGTGAACAAATACATAATTCATAATATTTTATTTTATTTGGGAATAAGTTATATATATAATACGAGCATTGTGCTCGTGGTTTAAAATTAGGCGGGATTTTCGGTATATAAGTGTATTGCAGACACACTACGATAGATTGGGGTTCAAACTAAGGTATGAGGTAGGAAGTAGGTGAGAAAAGGTGAAACGAAGATCTGCAAAGCAGACCTTACTGTTTCAATATATATCTTATATTTTCTGAATTATTGCAAGTAGAGCGTGCTTTCGCTCAAAGTTGTATGTGAATGTAATAGTTGACATCAAAAATAACTGATGCAAATCTAACTATGGATTCATTCCTTTCATTGCTGGTGCATGTATAATAGAATACTGTATGATTGTATATTGCGATATATAGAACTGTTTTATGTATTTTTATTTGTCTTATTTCGCTGTAATATATCTTTCTATGACTTTTCATAATTTATTATTCATTTAACATGCTACTATTTTACTGATTGGTTATTTTAAATTCTCATCACTCTTATGAATAGACAATGTGAAGACTTTCTTAGTAAATTTAATTAATAAACAAATCTACAAAAGTGTATAATTTTTTAAATTTTATTTTTGTTTTTATTTGCCATTTGTATGTGAGCAGGTGCAACTTTTGTAAGGATAATTTTTTTTCTAATTTAATGAGTAACTTATTTTAGTGCACTTTGTTTCAAATTCATTATTTATAGAACTAATAAACCAAATTATTCTTATACTGCTTTTTTTTAAAAAAAATAAATGGCTTGATGAAAAATACTCATTTTTGAGTAAAAAAAAACGAAGAATTAAATTTTAATTACTTCTAATTATAAGGCCACATTTTTAATGCAATAGTCATTTTATTCTTGGAGTGTAACAATGTACGATATATTTCAACACTGTGCCTATAAATGTTTGTATAATAATATTTTTATTTTCTTAATCTTAATGATAACAAACTAGAAAATGTATTAAATGCATCCAAAACTGTAATGTTTTGAATATGTATAGTCAGTGCTGCTGTGTGCAGGCATGCAAATTGTGTTGGGCACAAAGGTGCTTCATCAAAGAGGGTGCTATGTCACAATGATAATTAATAAAAATTTATATGTAAATAATAATATTTTGATTTTGGAATCACTCCATTTTTAGAAAACGTTCTGATTACAAATATTTTTTATTTGATATGAGAGAGTTACTTTTTTACTTAGTTTTGGGACAATTGTTCAAAATATTCTAAATATTATATATTCTACCATTGTTCTAAGCTGATCAGATCAGTATTATGTTGCTGTAAATGAAAATGTTTAGATTTCCGAATTTCTTTTATGTAAATATCCTAATTTACTATTAATAATTTATTTAAAAGTAAACTTATTTAAAAATATTGCCTCATAATAATTGCAATAATTTTCAATATGTTAAACAACAGTCATATATAAAGTAATTACATTTATCACAGACTTTGGAATATGAAATCCTGTGATCAGTTTCAAAGTTATCTCAAAATATTTTTTTAATACCATATTATACTCAATTAAATTCAGTCAGTAAAGTTGATTCTCTTGACTCTTGTCAATTACAAAATTATATATATATATATATATATAGTTCTATTATATCAGTATTTATCATTTGTGTTACCTTTTCAGATTGATCTTCTGTAGACGAAAAATTTAGAATAAAACAAGCACACAAAAATAGAGAGACAAAATATACATAAACATGATAAAATTACTCTGTAAATTTCCAAACATATTTGATGTTAATTTCAATGGAATTTACTACTAAATCAAGAAACAGAGCAAACCTTAAATGTATCCAATGATGGTGACAAGAAAAGCCCTAGAAATTCAAATCTTTCTGATATTAATATCAAATTTGTCAATTAAAAAAACAGATAACCTAAGATCTAAGTATCAAGATGATCTCTGTTTGTGGAAAAACTCAAATATAATAAGAGATTCTGAAGAGTGCCAAGACTGTGATAATAATTTTTGTTTATATGAAGGTCAATACTCTAATGTTAATTTATTCTTTTTCAATAAGATCTTTTATTCTTCTTATGAGTGCACTTGTATCAAATGTAGTTTTTTAATAGTGGGTTTTCAAATTGAAAACATACCTCAGATTATAGAACATAAGATCAATTTTGGAAGTAGACCTGTTTGATATCATAGATTTCTATATAGAATGCATTAGAATGATTTAATTCAATTGATATAAAAAAAAAAAAAAAGATCAAAATAATGAACAGTTTTAAATGTGAAAGTTTTTTTATTTCCTAGATTAATCTTTTGTGATGATGTGGAAAATGTTAATTCTCAACACAATGACAACTATTTGGGGATATTTGAATAACTTTCTGAGTAAGATCCTATTCTTAATTTCCTTATGAAAATCTATTACAATCAAGAGAGGAAAAAAGTTATCTATTTATTTACCTTCAATAATATGTGAAAAAGTCATGAATATTGGGGGCAATCAAGTATTGATCATCATTATAGAATAAATCAAGAAAGCAAAATATATTGGAAAAAGCTCTTGGCATTGTATTAAATTTCTTAAAAAGTTGGAATTGATATAGCTAATCTAAAAGGTTAGGCTTATCTCAATGCATCAAATATACTGCAATGTTTAAAAAAACTTAGACCTATGTTATCAATATCAATCATTTTTTATTACATGTGCCATAAACTTTGATATTTTCATTATTTGGTATTTATTTTCTAGTTCAGCACAATATTATTTAAAAGAAAATGATAAAAAATCCATATAGATCATGAGACACTAGATGGACTGCAAGAATAGATGCTACAAAAATCTTGTCTAAAGACTGGTCATTTTTAAGAAGTTTTGAAGTTAATCTTATAATATGAAATCAGAAGTCTGACTTATATTATGAAACAATGCATATACTCAACTAATTTTTAATGTTTTCCAAACAGATTTCTGGACTGTGATACTAGAAAGATTCAATCAAGTCAAGAATGGATTGCAACCTGAAACCCTGTAGCTTTGATTAGTTTTTAAATTTGTTGAATCTTTATTGGGTCTTTTTGATGTCATAGTAAAATAAATTTGAAGTGTTTGAAAATAAAGTAAAAAATAATATGAAAAAATATTGGCTACTGTGAAAAACTCAAATGAGAACATTGAAAAAAAAAACCCAATGGTAATGCTAAAGACATTGTTTTGCAAAGAAATCAGAAATGTAACAAAAAATAATACATCTATATATATAGACAAATTATATTATTTTTTTATGCATTGAAGCATATAAAAATGTTCATCCAACAATGAATGATGAAGATATTTCAGTAGCATCAGTTAAGTTTCAGAGGATTTGCAGCCAATTTGATGAATTCACACACAAACATGAAGAACTATAATCTTCTTATATTTATACCATTATAATATACAATAGGTTAATAATTTTATTTTTTTAATATTGAAATATAACTATAGATTCAAATATGTTTGTGATAATTATTATATATGGAAAAATTGGATTTCTTCAAGGTGAAGCAATTAAAAAATTTTCACAGATTGGCAATGGCACAAAAATAATTAAACAAACTTGCTTTTATGGCAATTGAAAATAATCTCTAGTATTATTTTGAAGAAATTTACAAAGAATTACAGAAAGCAATTATGTGAATATCATTTATGGTTAATCTTTTAAAATTATTTTTCTTTTGTAACTATTATTAAGGAATCAGAGCATCACAATAACTGTAATTCAGTTTCTGAGAATCATCTAATTCAAATCACTCATCTAGCATCCATCTTTACTATTTTATATTAGCCATGAAAATAAGTTGAGATTCCAAATACCCTAAGGTTTTAAACTTGAATCAATGTGTATAATTTTATAAGGTCTGTCACTAGGGAAGTAACCATTACCCTAGCTTACAATACATGATTCCAAAGTAAATAGCAGTTATTACTTTTATTACAAATATTGAAAGTAAGCAAATAAATTTATGGGATATTTTGTTTGATAACGAAGTAATTTTTAAGTTCATATGACACTATCAATTCCATTAAGTTTGGACTATACTTTACTTTATTTAACAACATCTATATTAAAAGTTGAATTTTTTTGGTTTATTATTAGTATTAATTTAGTAATATTATACAACAAGCAATATTACAACTAAGAATTTTCAAATTTGAAGATAAAAAACATGATCTCACATTGAATCCATCATGATGTAATGTCTTCTGATAATTTTATTCTTCTCAAAAAAATAAATCACTACTTGTTTAAGGACCACTACGAATGTTACTCAATGTTCAGGTCTGAAAGAGATCACATAAACCATTTTATGAACCTAATATTTAAACCAAATTGAAATATTTATATTAAATTATATCCCTGCTTCTATTTTGTAATAGCTACTGCAGCATTTCTACTGTCTGAATGATCAATTTAGATTTTAACACCTAACTAGATTCAGCAAGGTAGCTGATTTTAGAATTTTTTTATGTTTATGGATCCCTAAATACGGTTTTCCAATTATTGAAAGATCTTTTAAAATACAATTATAAGAATTTCACAATTTTATAAACATTACAAATGATTTTATTTTTATCGGTGTATTTCACGTTCGGACTTGAGTAAACAACAACAACAAAAATTATAAATTATTATAATTAACGATTATTTATAAATGTTTATTTTTAATTCTTTTTTTTTTTCTTTTCATATGTCATAGCATCGGCCGTTATTTTTAATTCTTGTGCTGGAAATAAGAACATTTGAAATAAATTAAGTTTAACGATTTAATCTGTTTTAAGCAAAGAACTTGATATGTAAGCTAAATACCAAAATTTTTTCACCCACACACACATGAAAGATGGGGGTGGGAGAAAGATGGTAGTGGAAGGGAATGGAAGCTTATTAATAATTAAAATATATGTTTAACTTCAATATATAGTTTTCAATCTCATTTCAATATTTGAGATTTATTTAAAAAAACTGTAAATAATGATTCCCCCCCCCCCTATAACTCTAATATATATATATATTGCTATAAATCTATAAATGAATTTCTTGCGATATCTATCGTAACGAAGCAGAGAAGCATTAATAATTATATATGCGAGTGTATACAAATATATTTTAATTATAAATAATAATTCAAGAATATATATATAGTATATTGTGAATATATTTGTATTTTTTTTTTGTTAAAAAAAAAATTCACGAATAGAGATAACAAAATTACTTTTGAATTTTTTTGGTAAACAAAGTAGTAAAGAAGTCTGAAGGATTTTTTTTAGATGAAGTTGATAACAAGGTTAGAATTCGATTAGATCTTAGAAGATTGTTTTTGAATGTACTTTATGATTTGATTGTAGATGTTAGTGTGTAAAAAAAAATAAAAAAACAAGGCAAGCAATTATTGTCGGTTATGATTAAGATTTATTGGTTAATTCTTGAATGCTATTTTCTACTTATCTCCACCTTCTTTTGGTAAAAAATTCATGTCAAGCAAAAAAAGTCAGATGAAATAAATGTTATTGTGAGCATTACATAATGAGAATTTAATAAAACATAATAAAAAAGAAGTATTAAAAAACAACGACAAAAGAAAAACTATATTAATTAGGGATATCGTTAAAGTTTTCTCATTATGCATCTTATATTTTGTGCATACACTTGCAGATATTTCTCAAAATATGTTAATGTCTCATAAATTAAAGGTGTTTTCAATTAAGCCAAACATTATATAGCTCTTCAAATGTCACATACTTTTATTAATTGCATTCTGAAAGGCATTTTGACTAAAAAAAAAAAAAATTATTCAGTTAGGCCAATCTCCCAATTTTTACTGTTGATTGTTTTATTCTTGTGGTTTAAGACCTGTAGAGGTCTCTACTATCGCATTTTTATACGCATGTGCTTGAGGCTACAGCCTTAATGAACATTATAACTGTACTTTATAAGTTCTGTATTTTTGGCAAGCACTTAATAGAAAAATTAACTTCAATAAATCCTTAAATAATTATTAATCACTTGATTTTTAATTACGTTATCGTAGATATAATCTTTGAATTTTAATATAGCCCAAACATATTTATTTATATTTGTGAATATTTATTATAAGTCTAGAAATATATAAATATGTGTGTGACCAAAAGAAACTGTCATATTTGAATTTTATTAAAATTTAAAGCCTATCTCTAAGATTAAAATAATTAGAATCTTGCTAAAGAATAATTAATAATTATTGATGTATTTATTGTAAATAAATGGTTGATAAAAATATTGCATTATAAAATCAATTTGTGTGAAGTATATTGCCCAATATATAATCTACAATAGTATGTATATTTATTGCAATAGTATATTAATCCAAACCTTAGATCTGAACATTTCTTTTTTATATTTTATTTTCATGAGTCTGATTTCAAATGTATTAATGTCTCATGTATTGGTTTTTCTTATTTTAATTGTTAATATATTATTTAGAATTTTATCAATTATTTTCTTTTTATCATCTATTTCTTCTTTTAAACGCAAAGTGATGTTGTTTAACAAATGCATTTTAATTTAAACTTGTTCTATTTGGTTGAGATGATTCAAAGTTTAAACAGATTTTGAAATTGAGAAATTATTGCTTTGCAATTTCATTTTCATAAGTGCAATAAGAACAAAAATACCTTCAAGTTAAAGATTTTGTTTGTGCTTATACATGTACGTTTTTACATATACGTTTATTATAAAAAATACCTAAAAAATGTAAAGGTAATACAAATAACCTACTGCAGGGCAAAGGCTTTTCTGTCATTTCTTCCAAAAAAAAAAGACATTAAAGGAGATGGCAGTACTCATTAGACTTACATATTACTGAATGGTAAAGATTTGATTAGTTTTTCAGCCTTATTTTATTCCCTAGCTAAGAATAGCTGGATATTCTTCTATCAACTAATGTTGTATCTAATTAAATAAGCTGCACTATTTGAAAAAAATGAATGAAACAATAAGCCAAACTTATTATAAGTAGAATTTTATTATATATATATATATAAACATTTTGAATGCTTAGAACAGAAAAACTAAATTCCTATTAAACAATTTTACTAGATGAGCATGCTTTTGACTGCCAAGGTCAGACTCATAGCATTTCTAGTTTGCAGAAGAGAGATGTAGCATATAAATAAAGTCAAATTATGTAAATAGCTAATTTACATATTCCATTTTTAGACAATGCAGTGCTGGTATCTTTTTTAATAATAGTTTAAGGATTATTGGAAATAAACCATGCCTCCCCCGTTCTGTGCTTGTGATCATTACACTTGGAGCATACACCATCTACATTTATCAGGTCTAAGATGTGTCTATATTCCAGTTCATGTCACAGAAATAGAGATTGTAGTCAGAACTATTCTTAGTGAGATTAGACAGATATCCATGCTGTGCTATTCCAGTAGCAATATTTTGTATTATTATTACTATTATGTTCTGTAAATGTAAATATAGCATTATCTTATTATTTTATTTTTTCCTATTTAATTTACAGTATAATAAGAAATTTCAATTATCAGTTATATATACCATTTAGAAGAGTAAGTAAACATATTTTTATATACTTACTGATTGGAAGTTAGTTTAATTATGTTATTTTTGATTCATTCATCTATGATTTAGTAATTCATAAACTATTCTAACATGAATGAAAAGAGTTCTTAAGTTAATTTTAATTATTTAAATTATAACAAATTATTTATCTTACATTTTTGATAACTTAATACATTTTAAAGTCCAGAATATATATATATTGTAATGGAACGTACTTGCTGCATTCCATTTAAATTGAAGAAAGACAAAATTATCCCGGTTATATATAAATAAATTGTGAATTCAATTAATTTCGTAATGACTCTAGCATTAAAAGAAAAATAAGAATAATATATTACCGCTCTTTCAAATAAATTACAAAGACGTTACTTATAAAACAAATAGTACATCCTTTATTATTATATATTAAGGTTTAATTTTAGGTAATATCAATGTTTTAAATACAAACCCAAATAATAAACATACATATATACTTGCAATAAGTATATATATTAAATATATAAAGACATATCTATGCTTAACAAGTAGATATGAATATAAATACAAATCCATACTTATACTTTTCAGATATTTAAAATAATAAAAAAAAAAATATTACACACAGCAAATACATATAATTATTGTTTTGGCATGCATAAGAATTATTATACGAAGTTTAAAAAAAAAAATGAAAATAAATAAATTAAGGATAAAAATTTTATAATAAAAAAAATTTACGAATATAAATTTACTTATTAAAATATATATAACAATTCATATACAACCAAACCTATAAGCCATACTTTAAGATTTTAAATTACTTAAGTATTAATTTTAACACCTGTTAAACGTTTATGGCTGTTAGAAAACAAGACGCTTGAATTGACTATTTATAAAACGTTATATTTTTATAATGAAAAATAAAAGTAAACAAAAATATCGATCTCAAAAATATATTTATATATCATTCATACATATAAAATTATTAACTACCTTTTCAAAGTTCACTTAGTTAGTTTTCCTTCAAAGGTCAATTTATTCCATGGGTTATTTCTTTATCCGTTTACTATTAGAATGCATTCTATCGAAGGTGAAGAAACTATTACGTTAGAGAAAATTGTCAATTCTTGGATATATGTATATTTTTATCCTTCTAAAATTTCTTTCCTTGAAAAATAAATAAATAAATTGAAATGTTGAATCCAATATATTAATTTTAGTTACCTCCAGATTATTATTAGATTGACCATTATAGATTCCAGATAGCTATATCAAATTTCGGCTCCAGACGCGATGAAATACATATATTGAAATTTTCTTAGTTGTTTCATTTTAAATTGCCTTGGAATAAATGAAAGTAATGGTGCAGCCTCTTGGCTGCGATATATATCCCAATTAGCAGGCCATAATTTATGTATTTACCATAAAAATATCTCTTATTCCAATATTCTGAAGAATGGTAATTTCAAAGAAATAAAGTACAACAAAATTTTATCCTCTTGTTTGTTTTATAACTATTCCAATAACAATAATAATAATGGCTTCTTTTATTGTTGTTGTTGTTGTTCCACGCGCCAGCAAATGCTGTTTTGAAAACCCTTGTTATACATGTTTTCTTTTAAAACAATTAACATTAAAAAAATATATATATATATCCAGCATATATATATATATATAACATTCAATTGAAAATTTATTTGACAGCTTTAAAAATATACATAAATAATAATATTGCATTTTTTTAATAATCACTGCAAATAAAATAATTTTTTTATATAATCTTCAATTTATATGTCTTTATCTATTTATAATAATTAAATATTCATAACGATGTACTATCAACATATAAATAAAATAATAACTTCAAACAATAACTATACCTAATAAACATAAACAATAATAATACTTCATATGTAAACATCAACTCAAAGAGATTTTTTTTTTAATAACAAATGACAATTTTTAAAATATAGATAGACTTATCGATATTTACAATACCCTCTAATCCACCGAAAAAAAACAATGTCTTTGCAGATAACTAATGAATTATGAGATATCGAAAAAAAAAAACTTCTCAAATTTGTAATCTTTCTAAAGACTAACATGGTTTAAAGAATATTATTTTTCATATTAATAACCATATTCATTTATTTATATCTATCTTTCAGATCATCTAGATATTTGTCCAAGTTTTCTTTAAAAAATAATAATAATAATAATAATCAAAAGTGCCTTTTTAATTCTTCTTGTAAAGAATTTCCAGTATGTTGAACTTTGTGAAGAAGTTTGCTTTAATTTACAAGATTTTCATATAGCATTTTGGTATAATTCAATTGCTTTTGAATAATTTTGAAATAAGTACCTAAAGATTTTGCTATGAATTCCTTAGATTCTGCATCTATATCCTTTACATAAATAGTAACTTGATCATAAGCATTAACACCATTTTTAACTTTATCAATAACAGTTGCTATTTTATCAGATAATCTATTACCTTTCCTTTGACTATCTTGATAAACATCATCGACTTGAGTAAATCTTTGTTTTACTTCACTTGTTCTATATTCAATTAAAAACAATACTCTGGACAATTTTGAATGGTACTCATTCAAATTTTCTAAATAATCCTTTAAAAATTGCAAATCAGTGTGATACAACTTCAACATTAACCCTTAAACCGCTAATTTTATCATTGGTTGTATCAGATAAAAATCAAATCTTTTAATTGGCCAACTCACAAACTGAAGACAAAGCCTATTGTTAAAACATATTCGCCTATAATATTAAATTCAACTCAGATACATTTATAAAAAGTATATAATTAATTTTTCAGGTCATGAAAAAAACGAAAGTTCTTTCAAAAATAAATTGCTATTTATTTATTCTAAAATATTCAACATCGGCAACATAAAAGTTATAATGTAAACAAAAAGATCGACTTTTACGTTATAGAAAAGTAAATATTTCTTTTTACTACAACTTCAATATTTGGACTAAAATCTTCAATATTTTTCGAAAATAATTTTGTTTTTTTATTATTCTCTCTGAAAATTATGTTTAATTTCCATAAATATTATTTAATAATAATTTAAATCGTATTCGAAATGAAAATCTCAGCGTTTTTCTTTATTTTCTTTGATCAGGCAGTTTCTTTGTTCTTTCCAGCCAATCAGAATGCCTTTTTCGGCTGAGAGCATGCTAAGAACCAATCACAAATAATGTTCCTTCTTTGTTTAGGTTTAAATGCGTTTTTTTTCTATTTTTTACTTCTAAAATAAATCGGAAGATGTCACCATCGTACAGAACTTTTAAAAACGAATTCAATACGTATTTAACGAAAATTTTCGTATGAAAACGAAATGAGTTAGAGTGATTTCAGATGTCGACGAGGAGCCTCGTCGGACGCGGGAAAAGGGTTAAAGAATTCTTGAAAATCATTTTGTTTTACAACAATAACATTACTATATTAATTCTTTTCAGTTTAACTTTAGGTTTACTTAAATCTCTTTTCTTAGCTATATTTTCTAGAAGAAAATCTTTACTAATCACATCATCACTTCTCATTTTAAGTTTAATTTTGGCTTTGCCAATTTCTTTTTCTTTATCAATAATCTTTCTGCTAAGAATTAAATTAAATATCTTTTCATTTATTCTTTTAAATTTTACCTTTGCTTTCCCTACATCTCTTTCCTTGTCAATATTATCTCTAAGAAAACCAATATTATTTATCATTCCTTCTATAACTTTAAGTCTAACTTTGGCTTTTCCAATATCTTTTATAAAATCTATACTTCCTTTAAGATAATTTATTTTAAACTTTTCTCTACTCATCTCTTTGAATTTTACTTTAATTTTCTTCATATTTTTATTGGGATAAATTATCTCTTTAAGAAAATCTGTTTTAATTTTCTCCTTACTTCTGAATTTAAGTTTTATTTTGGCTTTGCCTAAATCTCTATTTGGATCAATTTCTACTTTCATAAAATTTACATTACATATTATATTGTTAATTCTTGTAAAGAATATTTCTTTGTAAATATTAATTTTTGTATAAACGTTTCCACAATTAATGGTACATTTTTGAACTAGATTTTGCATTTTATCTTTAAATTTATTACTGGTATTATCCGTAATCTTTGGTAATTCATTGTCTAATAACTTTAGATATTTTTCACCTAAAGAATTTAATTTTATTTCTACAGATTCATCAATTCTTTTATCCTCACTATAGTATTCATCAAAAATTTTAGGTTTCTTTATAGTCTTTCTTTCAACTACTTCTAATCTGGCTATAATTCCTTGATTTTCTTCCCTCATTTCACTACTTATTTCCTCAAATTTTGCTTTTAAAGAATTAGCTTCAACCATTGTCTCTTCTCTGTATTTTTCCATCTTTTCATCAAATTTTACTTCTACTCTTCTAACACTATTATCTAGCAGAGCTTTTAATTCATCTTTTATTTCCTTATAAAATTTATTAGAATTGACTTTCATCTCAGTTCTAAGTTCCTCTTTTAGTTCATCAGAGTTATTTTTTAAACTTGTTTTTATCTCAGCTCTAAGTTCATCAGAATTTGTTTTTAATCTAGATTCTAGCTTCTGGGAAAGTTCATCAGAATTTGTTTTTAAGTTGGTTTTCATCTCAGCTCTAAGATCTTTTAATTCATCAGAATTTGTTTTTAAGTTAGATTCTAGTTTATCATATTTAGTATTTAACTCAGCTCTAAGATCTTTTAATTCTGCTCTAAAATTTTCCATAAATTCTCTTAAATCAAAATCACCACTAACTGACATTTCACTACTGTTGTCCATTATTATTAGAACTACAATATTATATACTCATAAAAAAATATATATAAGATATATATATATTTCTATATAGTAATTATCACAGATCAAGGGCTCACCATCTCCAATCATTATTCCAACAAGCAATTATTCAACCAAGCAAAGTATAAGCCTTTTTAATTTTATAATACATAATAGCTATCCGACAATCTAAATTTCAGTTATTTGAACTCATGAACTTCTTGGCTTAAAAAAAAAATCTCATCTATCACTATAACAATAATAAATTCCTCAAAATATATATATATGTAGAGAGTAACAACTGATATCACTAAATAACATTTATTTATATTTAACGATAATAAATATTCTACACTTATACAATATTAAAATGTGGAAATTTCATATCAAATTCAATATAACCTTGAAATATTTAAAATACAACTAAATGTTCACATGCCTTGAAAACCACCAATTCAATAATATTGTGAGATAACTTTCGCACTCAAGATAATGGTAGTTAAGCATAAACTTACTAAATTGATACCTATAAATTTTCTGGACCTTAAAACTTAATAACATTTTATATACAAAAAAAAAAAAATTAACTTCACTAATTATTTACTTTTGTGCCCGAAACACTATTTTACTAAAATTGTACTAATGCAATTTATTATCAACAAACATTCACTAATTGAACTTCATGTTTAAAAGTCACTTATAATAGAAAATATAACATTAATATACTTGTTTTCAAACCCTAATTGATAATCAATGTAATAGATTATTTGTTACAAACAATAATCAATTAATCAAGCCCTTAAGTTTGGTGTTATATATTTAAGTTATATACTTATCTATTCCTCCAAAGATCCGACAGATACTGACAGCCAAAAGATTGATTAGCACTTCACAACTTTGATATAGATAAAAGAATTCAATCATTACTCCTAAAGCATACAATGTTTCATGAACACTTAGATGACCATCACATTTCATTCTATCCAAGCTACTACAACCCATAATAATTTTCTGAAAACACTATTACACTGCCCTCCTTACATCCAAGTCTTAGGGGCTATTATTTATAAAATATTTCCTTGATCATCTTTGGGAGACTTAGAGGCAAATATTATACATATATCAAAATAATTATACCTTACTCTCTCTGGAGTTTTAGAGGTAAAATCATGGCAGGACTACTGTTAACTGCTTCATGATAAATAATAATAAACATCAAAATTTGGGTTGGAGCAATAAATGAGATCAATCAATCACAAGTGACATGAATGCATCACATCCTCAAGACAATGACAAAAATTCCCCATCCAACATCAATTCTTGCAACAGAACCAACCAAACTCCAACAATCAAATATCCAATCCAACCTTCAAAATTATAGATTTTCTACAACATAAACTTTCCAAATATGGACAAAATTATTATGCTATAATTTAACACCATCAATATAATTTTTAAATTGAAATTAAACTGCTTCATGACTATATTTATCTTTCATCATTAAAAAAATACAATAACAGTAACAATCACCATCTAAACATAAGGCCAAAATATTTCCATTTATATAAAAAAAAATTAAACACACAAAAATGCTTCTCTTTCTTTAAACTATATATCTCACATAAATATATATACTACACATCTCTCAGGTATGTGGGGTATTTCAAGCCCTAATTAGCTTATTTCGAGCCCTAGTTGTTGCGCCAAATGTAATATAAATTTACTTATTAAAATATATATAACAATTCATATACAACCAAACCTATAAGCCATACTTTAAGATTTTAAATTACTTAAGTATTAATTTTAACACCTGTTAAACGTTTATGGCTGTTAGAAAACAAGACGCTTGAATTGACTATTTATAAAACGTTATATTTTATAATGAAAAATAAAAGTAAACAAAAATATCGATCTCAAAAATATATTTATATATCATTCATACATATAAAATTATTAACTACCTTTTCAAAGTTCACTTAGTTAGTTTTCCTTCAAAGGTCAATTTATTCCATGGGTTATTTCTTTATCCGTTTACTATTAGAATGCATTCTATCGAAGGTGAAGAAACTATTACGTTAGAGAAAATTGTCAATTCTTGGATATATGTATATTTTTATCCTTCTAAAATTTCTTTCCTTGAAAAATAAATAAATAAATTGAAATGTTGAATCCAATATATTAATTTTAGTTACCTCCAGATTATTATTAGATTGACCATTATAGATTCCAGATAGCTATATCAAATTTCGGCTCCAGACGCGATGAAATACATATATTGAAATTTTCTTAGTTGTTTCATTTTAAATTGCCTTGGAATAAATGAAAGTAATGGTGCAGCCTCTTGGCTGCGATATATATCCCAATTAGCAGGCCATAATTTATGTATTTACCATAAAAATATCTCTTATTCCAATATTCTGAAGAATGGTAATTTCAAAGAAATAAAGTACAACAAAATTTTATCCTCTTGTTTGTTTTATAACTATTCCAATAACAATAATAATAATGGCTTCTTTTATTGTTGTTGTTGTTGTTCCACGCGCCAGCAAATGCTGTTTTGAAAACCCTTGTTATACATGTTTTCTTTTAAAACAATTAACATTAAAATATATATATATATATATCCAGCATATATATATATAAAACATTCAATTGAAAATTTATTTGACAGCTTTAAAAATATACATAAATAATAATATTGCATTTTTTTAATAATCACTGCAAATAAAATAATTTTTTTTATATAATCTTCAATTTATATGTCTTTATCTATTTATAATAATTAAATATTCATAACGATGTACTATCAACATATAAATAAAATAATAACTTCAAACAATAACTATACCTAATAAACATAAACAATAATAATACTTCATATGTAAACATCAACTCAAAGAGATTTTTTTTTTAATAACAAATGACAATTTTTAAAATATAGATAGACTTATCGATATTTACAATATATATATATAAACCAAAGCATTCCTTTTAATGCTTATTTAAACTTGATTTATTATTGAAGTAAATATTCTAAATAAATTTAATATGAATAAAATATATTACATATTACCTCATATGGTCTTAAATTTATTTAACGTATTTTTTTTCTAGCTTGACACTATTTCAAAATACGTCTGAAAAATAAAAACAAAAAATATAAAATATACTCAAAAATATATAATTCAAATACACAAATAATTAATTTTAAATTTTTTTAAAGAGAGGAAAATCTTTAAAATTTATCTAATAAACCTATCTTTTAATTCATTATTTCTCAAAAGTTTTCATTTCATTTTTTAATAAACTAACTTATATAGTTATAACATTCTTTTATCTTTAAGTTTTTTTAATGATATACAGAATTTCATTAGAATTAACTATAATTAAATTTTTTATCCTGAGGAAATACTATTTTTAATTAAAAATGTATTTTTAAAATTTTTAGCACTTATTTGCATAATAAGAGATAAGCTGTAATTTTTTTTAAAGATTGTAGCATTTTTAGTTAAAATTCCTAAATTATAATAACTGAAATTATTAACATACAAAAAACAGTAAAAATTGAGAAGTAATTTGATAAATTTATAATTTGCACTTATATATGTATCATTAAAAACCAGTCAACCCTTAGACAATTCCAATATCAATGACAATTTCAAATTGTTGTCAAGGCAACATCTTTTTAACAATAAAAGTGAAATCCCTTTTATTGTTAAAAGGGGGTTGCCTTGACAACAGTTTGAAATTGTTGATTGTTATTGATATTGTCTAAGTGTTGACTGGTTTATAATGATTATTCACAAACCCTTTTAACCTTGAGCATTATGCTACTTAATATATATATTGCAGACTTTATGTACTGTGTTTTCGTAAATGTCTTTGTAAGATTACTTAATGTCAATATTTATTGACTTTAAATTATTCTGTTTGTTATTTCTTATTTGTTGTACTTTTTGCTATATTTCCTGTTTTTTTGCATGCTGCTATGGATCCTGTTCCTTTAGTTACAGGTAACATCTTTTCTTTCTATCTTCAGATAATTTAATAATCACTTATTATTTCTACAACTGTGGTTCTTATTTTTACTTGATCATTTTTTTTTGTTTTCTAATTAATAAATTCTTTCATCATTAAATATTCTCTACTATTCTCACTCTGCTTTTTTTTGCCTTACGATAATTAAACAATTTCTTCCTTTATTTACTTTTTCTCTATACTACTTATACTCTTTACCTATAAAAATTTTCAAAATAACCTTTCTTCTGGTTTTATGTCCTATCCATTTTTTAAAAATTTTATTTCCTATAACTATTTATCTTTTTATAATTTTTAAATGTATCATTCAAACCTATTTTTTTTATATTTTGTTTCATTTCCACATATCTTAGGCTTGCAAACCCTTTTCAAAATTTCTTACCTCTTTGAGTTATAAAGTATTTTATTTACATTTCTTTTTATATTTTATTGATTCAAAATAAATTTATTTTATTACAAAACACATACATTCAATGCAATCTACATTTTTGCAGGTAGAAATGTTTTAAAAATTTTAAACAATTACTTTATTTGTTTTTATTTTTAACTTTAGTAAACAGTCTTTATTAAATCTTGACTAGAGTATTATCTTTAAGAAATAATGAACGTTTATGTCAGTGAATAAAATACAATTTTGAAAAGAGATTGAAATATTTTTATTATAAAACTGAATTGAATTCTTTTTCGGTAATCTTTTTTCTTATATAATGATGTTCTTGATTTTAATGTTTTCTTTTTTCCTGTCTTTACTTTCACTTTAAAATAATTTCATTTTTATTAGAGCATATATATATTAAATAGTATTTATATAGTGTTGAATTAAAGAAAGCAAGAATGATTATTTTATATATATATAACAAGTTAAGATTTATCTAAATAACTTATTCAATTGCAAAATTATTATTATTATTATTAACCCTTTCTTGTCCATAGTTAAGATTTTTTATTTAGCAAATATAAAAAGTAATTTTATATACCATATTATGCTTATTAATTTCAAAAAAGGAAAAGGAGTTTTTATTCATATAATAATATGAGGTCTAATTATTTTACATGAACCTCTGAATATAAAAGAAATTATTAATGTAAGTTTATGTTCTGTTTTTATATGTGGGATGCTATTAGAGGTGGCAAAAATAATTCCCACTGATGCTGATAAATGTATTATTCAATTTATTGCATTGCTTGATTATTGAATCTGCCGTTGTTGATATTAAAAATTTATCACAAAAATTAACTGCAGCAAAATATTTAACAATATAATTAATTGTCTTGGCCTCAAAAACAATAAGTTATTTGTTTATTGTTTTTAATAAATTAATTCAGAAAAACATCAATATATCTATCATATCCCAACTATTTATTTTTCTAGCTCATAATTATAATTTCTTATGTCTATTATTCAGCATGAAAAATAATTAAAAAGTAGCTGAATAGATGTGGAAAACAATTTTTTAATATATTTTATTTAGTGTTCAAATTTATTATAAAACCCCATTACCTCAGAATATTATTTTAAAATATCTTAATTACCTTTATTCCAATTAGAAGTAAATTGTTTGTTTATTATTTTTAATAAATTAATTCAGAAAACAAATATTCTTTTTGATCATATATCTTGATTACTAAACTTATATAATAAGATCCTCACAAATATAGCTTATATATGAATTATTATTTTACAGACTACTAGATAATATTATAAATCTTATTTATTGTACAGTATTGCTAATAATACTATTGAAGTGTTTTATTTTTAAAAAATTATGACTGTTACTTTTAAATTATTAAAATGATAGATTAATAAATAATATAGCGATTTATATATCTGTAATATTGTAGAACTATTCTTCACGCATGCGCTAGAATTGAGAGGCATTCTCTTCAGACTATAATTGCTTTAAAACCATAGGTGGTCCATCCATTGTTAAAGCTTATTCTTTAAATAAACTAAAAATTATTTCCCGTGTCTAAATTAGGCTTTGATCTTATTCTTCTTCTTATTAGCCTGATTATTAAATCAGGATCACTTGTAAAAATTTGGTCTTCTGATAGTTATCTAATTAACTAGAAAATAAAAATATTAAAGGGGATTTGAATCCAGACTTTCAAGCTCACTACAGTTATCCAGTCTATTCATTATAACTGATACACTTAACCACATACATGTGAAAAAAGATAAATGATCTCCAATATGTGTATTTCGTGCTGAACCAGCACTCATCTGTTGGTTCAGATCATCATCTCCCATATATATATATATATATATATATATATAATCAGTGCTTGACTCATATCAAGATAGCACAGGCTTTAATCCTCTCCACTCTCCAACTCTTCAGCTATTTGTATCACTGAAAATCTGATGATGGAGGGCTTTGAGCATTCCATCATCAGATTTTCAATGATAAGAGTTGGAAAGTGGAAAGAGTTGAAGCCTGTTCATTAAAGTGTATAGATATTCTATCTTAATATAAGTTGAGCATTGATTATATATGTGTGTGTGGGGGATGATAATTCAGACCAACTGATGAGTGCTGGTTTAGCAGAAAATATGTATATTGGAGATCATTAAACTTTTTCACATGTATGTGGTCATGTGTGTCAGTTATACTGAATGGAGTGCATGAGTGTAGAGAGCTTGAAAGTTTGGGTTCAAATCCTCTTTAATTACATCTATGTTAAGTATATACATTATACTTGTATGTCAATATTAAATTAAAATATTGTGAAGACAATAAAATAAATTAAAAAAAAAATACAATTTTGTCTTTGAAAAATATAAAACTTGATTTTTTTATGTATATTGAAAGTTTGGAAGATATACAATGGAGTAAAGAGATAATTTTAATATCATTAATATATAGCTAAACATTTCTTTTTATGAAAAAAAGGCAATAATGATAATGAAATTAATAATGACAATAATAATAATCTTAACATTAAAACATATTTTACTATCACTTGATATATTATTGCTATACATGTTTTTTTTAAAAAAAAAATCATTATGCCTTATTTACAGTGTGGTGCTTAATATTATTTTTAAATTTATATATTTTCAAATACAAAATCACTGTGCCCGATGTTGCTGTAACAATTTTTTTTAAATATATTGTAATGATACATAAATATGTCGTTACATTAATTTAAAATAAAAACTTAAAAGTTCCAGCGTTGTGTGTTTGAGAGATGTGGTATGACGCACATACCACACTCTCTATAAAAAAAAAAAAAAAAATGAAAATGAAAAGACTGTGATACCTTGAACCAGCTATTGCCATCTCCAGAACATTACCTTCCAATGGAGGCATCGCGGGAATTGAAAGCAGAGGCCTGGACTCTTATACCATAAGCTATATGAAATGAACAATTGTTAAAATCAATCAAGTTTTACAAATTGATAAACAAGCCAACTGAAATGTTAAAACGGACTCTTATCTGACTTTTGTAAGTTTTTAAATCAAATTAATAATGTTTAATTTTATATGTTTTCCGATTGATAAACATCATTCCCATTTTTTTTTTTCTTATTGTAAAGATTATTTAAATGTATGAAATTTAAGTTGTTTATAGACGCTTGCATGGATTCGTTTGTGGTTAATTATATTTTGGTTTTCATATTTGATCAAAATATATAGACATTCGATAAATAATGATACCTTACGGTGAGTATCTAAAATGTATTTATTCGGATGTCTTTTAAGTTATTGGTGACAACGCAAGTATCTTATGGTGAATACTATTGGGTTACTTATAAGTTTCCCTCTGCGATTGTCGGTATCAATAATTTTGTATTTTGATCATTTATGTTTATTTTGAAATGTTTTTGACCATGGAATCTATGTAATCGATCTATACCCAACATTTTTAAACAAATCTGTGTGAACGTATTTAAATGTTAAAATTAAGTCGGGCATGAATGGCTATATAGTTTGTAAAGTTATATTAAGGGAGGGTAATCTTAAGTTATTCATTTCGTAGTTGAATTGGTTCAATGGATTGGATATATTTGTGTAATTAGTAGATGTAGTATGAGGTCTGCTACGGGCAGGATTATAGATATACGCCACACACCCTCTGTTTGCTTATGGATGGGTTTGTAAGTCGGCAGAAGACCGCAGTCCATTCCTATGGAGTTTTTTGTTTATTGATCTACTTGCCAACAGATGTCACATTCCTGTTGGTGGAGAGTCAATCTCTTCTCTATTTCTACTTATTGTTCAGATGTACATTCCTGACAATATAGTATTTTGTGTTGTCGTATCATGCTACATTGAATACATGAATGTATCAGATGGATTGGCGCCAGTTGATTGTGAAATTTGTTGCCTAAGGTTAAATCAGGGAAGAATATTTTCTTTTCAAATGCAGACCTATGTAGTCCATTCATACTCGACCCTCTAAATAAATAGTAAACTCATTATTTGCAATCTACTTAAATTTAGAATTAAAGATCAATATAAAATTATAAATGTTAAATTTATTCCTCAAAATTTAAATATTATTTTATATGTGCATAAATAAATATTTTTATGTGTTAATTTCTGGTAGTGGCTTTTACTCTTTGATATTTAAGATATAAATTAAGATATAGAATTTTATCTCTGCGTCTCCACTGAGCTAGTGACTTGGGCTAACGATCGGAATATTTAAATAAAGTGGAATCTTAACAGCGCGTATCTGCCTACTTTATAAATTTTTCTAGGCTCAAATGCCTAGATGGCGCCCTTGTAGTGCAGATATTGTTTTTGCGGTTAGATTTGATCTTCACTTTCATTCCGATTGGTACAATATATATTCAGAATAGTATAGTTGAGCAGTACTTTAAAGAACTCATTATTTCCAGAATGCGCAACATTTAATTTTCTTAAATGATAAACATTTATTATTATGTTTAATAATACTGTAATAGTCTAGACTTATTTGTCAATTTGAAAATGCTTGCTAGATACATATATGCATACGTCTAATTTTTTATTGGAGACAGATTGGGATGATAAGTATAATTAGAATGTTATAATCAAATGATAGTATCATTATCCGTTGGCCCTCGGTCATCATTTCTTTAACATAATTTATTTTAGCATTTTATATTTGAAGCTACATCATTATATATATATAGTTACACTTTTTGGAGTCCTTCCTAAATTGCAAAAAGTTATTTTTGAGAATGCTACAAAAAATAAAATGTTTTAAAATTTAATAGAGTATACTGTATTTTGTATTACTGTATTTAAAAAGTAAATAGTGGGATTTGAATTTAGGAGTTTTCAGTCTATATTCATCTTCTATTCAATCTTAAACAACCGACACACATGACTACATACATGTGAAAAAAAGATAGATTATCTTTGTGTAAGTCGAGCACTGATTGTATATATGTATGAGAGATCATGATCTGGCCCAACTGATGAGTACTGGTTGTGCATGAAATACGTGTATTGGGGATCATCTATCTTTTTAACATGTATGTGGTCATGTGTATCACTTGTTTGAGATGGAATGGAGGATTAATATAGACTGAAAAATCCTAAGTTCAAATAAGAAACATTCAGTACACTAAATGAATAGGCTAATTATTTAAAAAGTAACATATAGTTTCTTTTTAAAAAAAAAAATATTAAGAACATTTAAACATTATAAAAATGAAGTTAATACTTATTTTAAATTGAAATATGTGTTACAAAAGACACTTGCAATTCTAAATAATGTAATTTAGAAGGGATTTGAGCTCAGATTTTCAAGCTTTCTACAACTATCTATTGTATCTTATATAATGACATGCATGTACCACATACATGTGAAAAAGATAAATGATCTCCAATATATGTATTTCATGCTGAACCAGCACTCATCAGTTGGTCCAGATCATTATCTTCCAAACATATGCAGTGCTCAGTTTATATTAAGATAGCAAATCTTCATACTTTAATTTAATGGATAGGTTTCACTCTTCTCCGTCAGCCACTTTTTCAGCCATCCATATCATTGAAAATCTGATGATATAATGCTCAAAACCCTTGCAATATAAACTGAGCTGTGATTATATGTGTGTGTGGGAAATGATCTGAACCAACTGATGATTGCTAGTTCAGCATGAAATATGTATATTGGAGGTCATTTATCTTTTTCACATTTATGCAGTCAAATGAGTCATCATATAAAATGGATTAGATAGCTGTAGGGAGCTTTAAAGCATGAGTTTAAATCCTATCTAAATTACATTAATTTGAGTATAGACAATATAGTATAATTGTATTTAAAAATATTAAGTCTAAATAATATAAGCAGCTTTTAAAAACCAATATTATTTTTTAAAATATTTTGTAATAAATCTTATAAATTTTCACAAATATATCAAAAACAACAAACTTGTGTTTTCAGTGTATTATTCACAAAATTTGATAAAGAAACATTAAAAATTACTTTTACAATCCAGACACGGCCTACCTTTTAAAGCAATGGGCCATTGTTCATCATAAATTTAGTAGATCACTAAAATAAATATTTCATTGTATTTAGTACAAAATAAACCAAACAATATCTTTATAAAAATTACATATTATTTAGCCAATAAGTAAACAAAACTGATCAATTTGGAAAGATAATACTAAATTGAAAATTAACTTTGAAATTATATATTGTGTAAATATTATTTTCCAACTATTTAATGAGATTACATTTTCATTGCAGTTAATTACAAGTGTTAATCTAAATGAGGGAATAAGTTTTGTCATTCATAGCTAATTTTTTTTAAACATGTGTAGAGATCATCTGAATAAAACTTGGGCTAAAAAAAATTAATGAAAGCTATATGATATTTAAGACTATCTTCCATAATACTAACTAATTTTTGTTTTATTTTTCTTTATCTCTTTTATATAATATGCAATATATAATATTTGATATTATATATTGCAATGGACAGAAAGTATAGTTGCTTTAACCCAACCCAGAGGCATAGGTAAAGGGGTTCGAATCTCACCCATCCCTCTAGATCATATCTAAGTGACTCATTCCCATAACTTCACAAGAGTTAATTTTCTCAATACAGCCTGGTGATCAGGTAGAGATAAGATTCTTAGTAATTCTAGTTAAAGTATTGATCAGGTTTAAATATATAAAATAATGGACATCTACACCTTGTTACTATTACAGATTATAGTTTGTGGTTGATATAAAAATGTCTATATTTCATTTAATGTAATAATTTACAAATAATTTGAGAAATTACTCATGTGTATACATAAAATGCAATTGTAGTTTACAATTTTAAAATGAAAGAAAAAAAAAAACATTTGATATATATTATTAAAAAGGGATGAATTTGATTAAGTTTAGAGAGGAGTACGGAGATCAGTCTATGGCATGTGAATGTGGTAAAGTTAACATTTCTTAATTAGTTAAATAAGCTGAAGGCTGACTTAAACGTAACCTCATTTATGCTAAAATATGTATAACTATAACCCCTAACGGATATTAAACAATAAATCTGCGTAGCAACACACATAGAGCATATATCAACAGGTATAATTATTTTTAAAAAAGGGTAAGATTAAGCGTGCTACTTAATGAACCCTTTCACCCAAGAGTGGCCTGGGTTCAGGAACAAAGTGTCTTCAGTAGTTTATGTCCATCAGTTCTGATTGCTCATTAAAAAAAAACCCAAAGAGTTTACTCTGAGCAACTAGTATCTCCTACATTTGAGGAATGGCTAATGAAGTAATACGGGAAGCCAATAAAGTAGAAAAATTTAGAGACACGATATTATCATTACGTACATAGTATGGGAATGCCTCATTAACATTACATATAAATACACGATATGCTAAGAATCCATTATAAAATCAATAAAAAAACATTTTTTAAAAGTTCTTATATTAATTAGACACCGGTATTATACTAGCAACTTATTTTTTATCGCACATAGATTTTGAGTAATATTTAAATATATAAATATAGGTATGAAAGCAATCGCACTGTATCTATTGCAAAATTTTAAATTCTCAGATGCGTATATAACCAGCAACTTATTCTTTACCACACTTAGATTTTGAGTAATATATAAATATATGTATGAAAGCAATCGCAATGTATCTATTCAAAATATTAAATTCTCAGATGCGTATATAACAAGTGTCTTATAATGCATAATCAATTTAGTTTAATTAGGTATACATATATATAAAACAGCAATTGCTACGTACTTTTTTAAAAAATCAATAAATTAAATAGACACATATATACACTTATATGAGCGTCTTTCTCATACTGTAATTAGATAGTGAATCTAGAGTTTAACTATATATATAAATAAATGACAATGTATTCTCTTTCTCATAGTGAATCTAGAGTTTAACTATATATATATATAAATAAATGACAATATATTCTCTTTCTCTCTTTTTCAAAAAAAAAACATTTAATTACAAAATGCAAGAGAAGGTGGATGTAAGTTTTCTTTAGAGTCAAAAAAACGTTATAACTTTATTTACAAACGAGTTCCGCCTTACATAGCGGGGAGAGGATAAAATGTAAAATAAATGGTTTAAAGTATTTTAACTCTATTAGCCAATTTCTCACTTGTATATATATATATTTTTCATCATCAACAAAATAATAAAAAAATAAACTTGTTGATTTTGTAGATACGCTAACGATATATCAATATATAACAAGAGAAAAGAAAAACCAAATTGATTGTTAGAGTATTACATCAACTTTAATATATAAGGTAAAAATTAGTTAATATATATAAAGCTGGATTAAGGCTGCATTATGGATAGGAATAATAAAAAAAAAATGACAAAGATAAAATGTTACAGGTAACTAAGAAGCGCTTATATAAATTAGGCTATACATGGGTGGTTCGTGCTGGAAGCTTCATCATGACTGGCAGTCTTTCTTAACGGCTGTTAAGGTCTAAATCACAGATGTCGGATGCTTCAGGTTTCCATTTAGATAGGTTTTTGATCTTCCCAGGCAGCAAAAAAGGTAGGCAATTATCAAGATGATTCTTAAGTCTTCTGCAGGACTTTATCTCTTGGACACCCTCCGAGAACGCGAGGGCAGAGGCGAATTTTTCTACTCAGTCATAACTTACACAAAAATTTACGTATTTGTTGTATCACAGTTAAGATTTTAGAATAAGAACCCAGAACAAAGAAGAACTTGAGTATTTATATCTTTTTACCTCATCGTCACATTTCTGGAAACACTTCAATGTTTCTCAGCCTTATCTTTACATTACTTAAATAA
Organism: Epiperipatus broadwayi; assembly: GCA_028023455.1. Taxonomy (NCBI): domain Eukaryota; kingdom Metazoa; phylum Onychophora; class Udeonychophora; order Euonychophora; family Peripatidae; genus Epiperipatus; species Epiperipatus broadwayi. The sequence continues at coordinate 10,300,468 of JAQFVV010006202.1, read as the reverse complement.
TGGAAGTCTACTAATGCTTCTATTGTTTACAACCTCTTAAGAGAATTCCATGATTATACATTGTTTTGATGACAAACAATCGATTTTATACTTCATCATTTTTTCTCTAATGGATCTGAAGTTAAATTTAGTAGGGAAGGAACTATTTCTCCATTATCAAATTTGCTTAATCTATTTTGTATTATATAAAATGCATTAGCTAACTTGTCTATTTACTGATGCAACAATTTTTTTATTTTATTTTAAAACTTTTTTCTTAATTACCCCATAACCTTTATATATATCTAAATTATATACATATACTTTCATTAAATAATTTTAAATTTATTTTAATATCCATTTACTGTGATTGACTTTAGGATCAGTGGTTAAATAAACAGTCAATGGTCAAGCACACATATACAAGGTTATATATGTACAACTTCAATATACATATATGTAAATATGTTTGTGATCACTCACTCATGTTTTAATAGTCTAAATGAGAGTATTATATGTGTTTAATATTTCTATACTTTTTTTCCTTACAAATTTAGTTTTATTTGAAATGACTTCAAAATGTTAAGCAAGGCTAAGTAAGATAAACATGAAGAGTTTAAGTAATTAAAAAAATGACTAATTTAACCACTAAAAAATTATATTCAGAAGCAATCATTTGTTTAAGAAGAATGAATTGACTACTGAGTAGATAATGAAAAAGGAAAAGTACATCAGTGCTATTATTATTTAAGCTCTTTAAATGGTTAAAGTTGATTCACGATATGAGATCATTTTTTGGTAAAAGCTGGAAAGGTATTGAATTTGTTGTTGGAAGGTATAGATTGGAAGACTATTCTACTCTAATTGCATCAGAAAAGGTCTTCTGAAAAGAGCGACTTCAAATCTTTTACTGCTAGAAATAGTGGATGTATAGATTAAAACAAAAACATGGACTTAAAACCATTAAAATTACTGAATAGATTGTATCTTCTGATTACAATGTTGCTTTTATATTTTTGATAAAAATTTATCAAGTTATTTTTTAAAAAAAATCCAGAACAATATTAATATATATATATAATATGAATTACTTTTTTTTATAAAAATATGTTTGTTATATGTAATATTAATGTGCCTATATATTATAATTTAGAAATCAAGTTGTACTGCAGGTATGTGTGTATATATATATAAAGGGATTGTGCAGTATATGTATGTGTTCAGAAAAATTGTGTATATATCAGTTTACTATATTATATATATATATATTGAACCGAGTGGGAAAAAATTGCTATGATTATAGTTTTTAAAATCTCAACCTTAACTACGGCTGCACTTTTACTACTGCAGCAGGCCAGCCCTTCAAGCAGAGAAAGTCTAATACAGAAGGTAAATGAGACCAACGGCACCTATAACCAGACCGAGGCTATACAAAGTATAACTTGTGGCCACATTTCCAGGCTATAGATTTCCTCGACTGCTAAATTCAAACCCCTGCCAGCCAAAGCATTTTTATTTGTCTCGAGGTAAAACCTCGGGTGCCAGCTAATCATAAGTTATATAATCAGCATGCCCAGACAACAGGTATACAATTTAGCGCTTGATATATCCCAAGCTAGCCCTTTTCTCAATTGTAGGACAGACAAAGAAACTTTAATACACTTGCTCAACACTGATAATTAAATTTAACTTAACTATAAATTTACTTATTAGTAGCACAATTATAAAAAGCAAATCGACAAACGATAATTAAGGAAACAAATTATTTATTTAAGCACACATATAATTAAAACACTCGAAAATAAAACACATTATAAAACACATTATAAATTTAATATATATATATACACACACACATACATTAAGATCTACTATAATAGGAATTCAAAAAAAAACTTAAAGCTTTACACATATTAAAATATGTTATGATAAAATTTAAATACACATATACATATTAAGATATAATTTCATGTAATAATTTATGGAAGCAACTTAAAGATTACAATGGCTGTGGCTAATAGAATTCATTAGAGACGCAATTCAGTCTTTAAATTGGAATAATAAAGTTTATAGTTACCTAGGATTTTTGCGAGTTGCACATTATACTTCTAGGGACACGATTCATTGTTTTCTCCTGCTACGTTGATCACCAACCCGTTGGCCTTTCCTTTTCCCATTAATGGTTTTGCTTCTTGCTGATTTTCCATGTTTCAATGGAAGAGATAGATATATGTGAATTTTCAGATCATAAGGTGAACATGATTTTTAAATGAAGAACTTCTGCTGTTCCATAGGACCAGGATTGAAGACTGTCCACACACGTCAATTATTGTCTAGAACTGCATGATGCTAGGTTTCTCTTTGGTAAATGTAAGTATACATGCCCACATGTTGGAGTTGTTAATGGCCCTCACCATCTTATCTTCTTTGAAAGCACTTATACAGTAGTAATAACAAATATGACAGTACTATAATGTTATAATAATCTTAATAATAATAATAATAATAATGATGATGATGATGAATGGATTTCTCAGTCATTTTATACACTTCTTCCTTATTGTTCTTCTAGGTATCATTCTCCGATCTCATTTAATTAATTGATGTTTCTTTAATTAATTTTCCGTTATGTTTTAATCTAAATTTTTCCTTAGATTAATCTAACATTCTGATAAGATACAGTTCTGAATCGTTCTCCTTTGTCTCTTCAATTAATGTAATTAGAGTTATTATTTCCTTTCTTTTATTTATCCAAGAAATCTTTAAGTGGATTTAAATTTACACACTTTCTTTTTACATTTTGGTTCAATTTTCAATTTTCATTTTTATATTTCCCTTTTTTTAAAAAAATTTATAAAAAGAGAGAGCTAATGTTTTACTTCTTAGTTATAGTTACCCCCCCTCCTTTTCCTATTCACTCTTTAACTATTAAAACTCTTTTTTTTTTTTTTTATAAACAACAATATGGCACAACACTTTATTTTTGGTGAGTGCGTTCAAAAGGCAACTCTTTAAAACATTTTGTAACTTGTATTTCTCGCTTATTTAAAATTTAATTATTTATTTTAAAATTTAATCTGATCATTTATTAATAAATGATTCAACATGTACTGCAAAATGTGTATGTTCTCAAATCACACATTCATTAATGGTACAATATATATATAGGGTTATCTGCTAAATTACTTTTTTGCTAAAGACATTTGGAACCAAATATAATGAATGCAATAAACCCCATTGTTTAATCTTTGATTAAAACTATAATTATTAAAAAAAGAGATAGTGGATTTTAATGGATTGAATTGTCCATGGGATTGAAGCCCAGATAGGATGACAATTATTTAATCATCAGCATAGTGTGAGGAGTTGAAAAATCCATAAGTAATATTTATAATCATGTATATATAAATGATGCTATATTCAAAAATCAATATATGTAATAGATATATGGTGAGAGGAATAAAAAAAGTAGATCATTGAGATTACATGTTAATAAACCAAATTATATATTAGATCATACAATTATTATGGTAATGAAATAAAATATTACACTCTTCTGATGGTAATAATCATGCTTCCATTAGAGATTTAGATTTGGTACTACACATTGATTTCTATAATAAGAGACTACTTCAAATAAATACTAAATGGAATCCTAATCATCTATCAAATAATCATCTGGATATTTACTTAATTCTCTTCCTCTATGAAATAGGCTTTGATTTATATATTGGTACACAATTTTAATTCATAATGACTACATCCCATAATGAAACAAACTTTCTCAGCTTTTCCTATGCCACTATCATCCCAAAGCATGGAAGTCTACTTGAAACTAAGGAATGAATAGTTATCTGATGATTGACATATTCTCAAGGTTTACAGCCTTAGTAAATATTACATACATAACATTGTAAAAGTTGTAATACTTAAATGAAAAATAAAGTCAGTTTCATGGGTAGTTACAAAAATTAAATATTCACATGATATTTTGTAGATACAGTTTTTGTTTTATAGCATTTCAGCTGGAAAATATTGTATATTTGGGTAGGTCTATATAGGAATCCCCTTGCTTAGAAGGGCTTAGAAAATATAGTTTAAAAATAATCTGCATCACACAATCTGTCTAGTTTGTTGAATTTCAGTGGCAAAAATAATATAAATAGTAATAATATTATCAGTAGTAATAAATCAAGAGGCAGTGATAGTACTAAAAGTAAGTATTATAAATCTATTTTTTTTCTAATTAAAGACGTATGGAATGTGTGAATCTTACTTGGTACAAACTCTTCAAGACTAGATCTATCATTTGTGGTTAAAGAACTTTCAAGATTTAAGATCAATATAGCTCCTCTTAATAAAATGTATCTCCCAAAAGAAGGAAGTTTATTAGAATAGATGGGTGAATACAAATCTTTTTGGAAATGCAGGTAAGTCAAGGATAGAAAAATGCATGGTCTTTGTAACTAGATTATTCTTTATAAAATGATTTGGATGGCACAAAGATAAAAATCATCTTTAATGCCCATTCACTTTATGACAATTACTACTTTATTGATAGACAATATATTCAAAGTACCTGATGGCCAAGAGCATTGATGATGATCAACATAATATTTTGATCTCAGCATTTTTATATATATATTATTATAACTTTGGTATGGAAATATATGTGTGCAGATTATTTTTATATTATGCCATACATTTGGCATTGACCAGATGATTATACTAGATTTTATAGATTACTTCTTTTAATTACAATCACAAATGATACCTATTTATGCTCTTAATGATTAATGTTGGTGATGTATATCACATATATTGTCATGTTTATAATTTGTGTTTATTTTATTTGCAACGCTGATTTTGACTGTCTGCATATATTTATTTAATGTATTTTGGGATGTTTTTTCATCACTCCCTGACCATCCCATATACGTACCATTATAATATATATATATATTTTTTTTTGCCATTTAACTTTATTGTCATAAATCACATAAATAAATAGCTTTAAAATTTATAATTACACTACATCAATTTATCACTTTAATTAGTCAATAAAGAATTGGGTTGTGATCAGTCTTTTATAAAGGAGCATATTTGTCTAGATATTTAATATTTCTTTTCTTTAATCATTTGCATAATAAATTACTCTATATAATAAGTTTGAAATTTTAAATATGTAAGTTTATGCTGAGTATAAGAAATTACATTTTCAATATTCTGAAGACAATTTAGAGTGTTTATACACTTTGCTCACTATTAGCAAATTAATGTATGCTTGAATTATTCATTAGTGTGCTATAAAATGCTTTGATTTTATTATTATTTGTTTTTGTTTTGATTTCTTTCTGAAATGATTAACTAATCTATATTGCTGTAATATGCTCAGGGGGATGGGTTAAAAGTTAAATAATTCATGAGAGAACAAAAAAATCTCAATAAAATATAATTAGAATTGTTTGGTTTATCAGAATCTTTGACAGTACCATTTGTTTTGGATATTTCATTTATTCATATTAAATAAATTTGTTTACATGCATGTACACGGGTTTTTTTTTTTTTTTAAAAAGTGAATAAATATAATTGGTTTGAGTAATTTTATATTAAAATAAGTTCATGTTTGCAAGTGCTTACAATTAAAGTACCCCTCTCCCAATTTTAACAGACAAAAAGAAAAGATATCCACATGAAATATATGATATTTCAAAATAAAATATAATAACACATATAATTTCTTTAAAAGTATTTACAAAACTAATATGTAATGAAAAGGAAAATATTTTTTGACATTGTTAATTTGTTAATTGATTTGTTTTTCTTTTATAAATGGTGATCCAATAATCAAGTAGTTGCCTTTGAAAAAACCTTGGGATTATATAATTGTCTTTAAAAAACCCTAGGATCACAGTTTTTATAAACAATTTTGAATATGAAATGTAGACTTTTGTAATATAATAACTGCCTTGGAACTTTATTAGAGAGACAATCTTGTTTCCTGTTTTAAATACCTACATCTTGCTATCGATAAAAGACAAAGTTTATACAAACTAAAGATTTAAGATGACTTTCTTTCAGAGAGAATTAGCATATTTTTTAGATTTGTGAAGAAAATATAATTCTCAATTAGATAGTTTATATCAATATCTCCATTTTGTAGCCTAAGTTGTTTTTACCAAATTCACCACTTTCTTTATTTTGCTGTAATATCTTATATAAATGCAATTTATCCATTCTACTTTGAACACTTTTTAACAAAAAATCTTTTATTGTACATATATGCATAGACAATCTTACATTTCAACTGTCCTACAGTCTTCTTCAGAGCTATGATATAATGAACAAAATAAAATTCATAACTTTATAAATAATATCATAAAAAATATAAACAATAAAATAATAATAATAAAAACAATATAAAATATAACAAAACATAATAAACCTAAAATAAATATAATCAAACCCAAATAAAATAATTCAGTTAATATATAAAATAAAATATGCAATAGAAATATAAAATAAATATAAATTATACTGGAGATTATTAAAAATAATAAAAATGAATAATATATTTAAATTAATAGTTCATGAATATGTATATATACATTCAGGAATACACATATATAATTTATATATTTTATATTAACTGGATTATTTTATTTGGGTTTGATTATATTTATTTCAGTTTTATCATGTTTTGTTATATTTTATGTTGTTTTTTATTATTTTATTAATTTTGTTTACGTTTTTTATGGTATTATTTACATATTTATGTATTTTAGTTTGTTCATTATATCATAGCTCTGAAGAAGACTGCATGACAGTTGAAACATAATATTGTGTATACATATATGTACAATAAAAAGTTTTTGCTAAAAAGTGTTCAAAGTAGAGGGGATAAATTGCATTTATAAGTTGTTTTTATTTAAAAATTATATGCATATTCCCTGTGCTAGCAGTTAACACAGGCAAAGAAACATTAGTCATTTCATTTTAATATTTCAAGTTAACAAAAGTAGTAGCTTAATTATAATAATATATAATAAGAATACAAAAAAATATATACATGATATATATAAATGTAAAATTAATTTAATCTTTCTTATCACATTATACATACAATTTGCATTATATAAAACTTATGACAAGTAATTAGGGTCTTTCATTTGGTGATTTCTATGATGATATTTAACAATATTTTATATTTGTAGCTTAGTCATATTTTTATAAAGATTAGAACCATCCTTATTTTGTTTTATAGTAGTGCTACTGTTCTACATAGAGCTGATTGGTTAATGGACTCATGCACATATATTACACATTTCAGCTGATAAATTTGTATATAGAAATATGAGATCAAAGTGAAAAATCAGAATAATTAAGTTTGGAGTGAAGTTCGTATAAAAATATATCAAAATTAATAAAAATATAATTAATTATTTAATAAAAATAACAACCATTAGCAGTACTTAAGTTGACTATTTAAAACTTATAAATAAACAAAAATATTATTCAAATTTTAAATTATGAATGATAATGATTATCAAAATATTTTTTACAAGAATAAACAATAATCCAATCATTATTTTTGATAGGTTTAGCTGAACTGCTATATTATATAATTTTTTAAATTAAAAAAGCTGCTAATTGGAATGATATTCGAATATGAATGTAAAAGAATTTAAATAAATAATTTTTGGAAAATGATGGTCTAAAACACACAACAAATATTAATAATGTAATTTACATAAAAATATTTAAGATAATTATAATTAAAAAATATAAATAAAGACCTCATATATTATCTGGAGTTTTAAATAATGATAAAATTGTATATACATTAGCTAAAGGATTAGAATGGAATTCAATTTTAAAAGTTTTGCTTTCTTGTTATTAGCAGTAATTTTGCTCAAGCTAAGTCAGAGTCCAAAGCAAACAATTGATAGCAAGTATTTTTTGTAGAGTAATACTTCGTACAACTTTAAATTAAAAATCTGGAGATGATAAATTTGATGAATGGTAGACAGTAAACAATGAAAAAAAGCAATGTTGTAATTAATTCAAAAGAGTTTTTCCTAGTGCAACAGCATTTCAAAATCCACATGTAATGTCAGTAGTAATGATAATAACTGCAGAACTTAGCTGCAATGAGATTACACTTTAATAAACTATAAATTCTCCATTTCCATTTATTTAAAATTGACAGAACTTTTTATATAGTTTTTAGAATTATTATGGAAAAACAAAGAAAATAGTCAGATTTGTTTCTGTTTGCACAAATTTTTACTTATACACTATATCAAATTTTATAAACCTGGAGATTAAGTAATTTTGAGATAATTAGAATTATATTTAAAATTTTAAAACATTCTCTTCTAACATAAAAATGTTTATAGATATAAAAGTTAGTCACTAATTACATTTTTTACAATTAATTTTACATAATTTTATTTCAGCTTCATGGTTTTTCTGTAATAATTTTGCATACATATGCTAATATGCCTGGCAGGGTGTTATTCTTTTTTATGTGTTATGGTTTGGCTTAGAGCATTTGGTGCTGAGCACTATAATGATAGCTGTATTATTTCAGTCAGTTATTATTTTTATATCTATTTATTATTACTTTATTCCACTGGCTTGATAATTAGATGCTATTTACTCTTTTGTTATAACATTGTTTTTATTTGTGATGTACTAAACCTCCTTTATTGTCCTTTTTCTGTCATGGATGCTCCAAGCACATTAGCTTGACATTTTGTGAATCAAAGACAGAAATATATTCTGGGTTTCTTTAGCCTGCTTGTATGTGTACTTGTGCTGTTCTATTTTTGTGGTAATGTTAGTCTGGAGTTCATCATAATATACTGCTTGCATCCTGGACCATTGCATTGAATCTCAGAGACTGTTTGCAGGATTTCCTCCTTTTGTAATTTGTCTTTGGTATTGTTGATGAGTTTGTTGAGGCTGGCTGGTGTTTGAAAGCTGATACTGTATCTTTTATTGCAAATGCTTTTTTTAATTTTATCTGCCATTTTTGGTATGTAAGGCATTGTAATACAGTTTGTTGTAGTCTTCTGTTGAATGCTTTTTGGCTGTAACTTATGTTGCTTATGTGTTTTACGTATTCTTTGATGATGTGTTGTCAGTCAGATTTATGTTTTCAGAGTCATTGATTTCTATTTCTATTGAGGAATCCTTTAAATCCTGCTTATTTGTACAATATCTGTATTTTTAATTGTTGGTGGATTGCATTTCTTATTTTTAATTGTTTTATCATCATTTTGTAATCTAAGTCATTTTTGTTTCTATTTAGTATTAAAATTAGAAATTTAATGTCTTTTGTAGCATTTTCATTTTCAGTAGTCCATTGCAGCAATGATTCAGTGTTTAATTGGTTGTACCTTTCCATTATTGTCTGTTCATGTTCATAGATGAATACATTATCATTGTATTTTTTTATACAATATATTGGTCTTTTTCTAAGAAGGCTGTGATGATTTTTTCTTCTATTTTTCCAGTTTTAGGTTGGCTATTATTCTACTGGTTGATAGTCCCATTGGGTATGAACTTTTCACACCATAATATTCATTATTGAGTTTGCAAGGTACTAATCCATATAGTGTTATGCCCAGTGACACAAACCAGTACACATCTTTTATATGTGTACATTTGATGGATTAGACCAGTTTGAAGAATGACTTTACTAAATCCTAATTGGTTTTCTGGTTATTCTGTGGTAGTGCTTGTGCCTTTGTAGTAATATGCTCCACCAAAGTCCTCCTTTAATCATAGAAAGTAGTCATTTTTGTACAGCTATATATTTGGAACATCTTGAAGGTATTGTAGCTGACATGTTCATCTTTAAATATTCTATTTAGTTATGTTTTATTGCTTTATTTTTTTAATATAGAGAATATAAATTTATCTTTCAAAATCTTGATGTTGCATGTTGCTATTTCATTGAATTTTAATCTCTCAGTTTGATTTTTAGTTTTTTGTATGTACTCTATTTTGTCCACTAGTACGAATATGTTTTTATATCTTCTTTTTAGGCAAATTATTTTACTCTTGGTTGTGCAAAGACATCAAAAGGATTTAATATCAAAATAAAACAGAATTTATAACAACAAAATAACAACAAACCATGATTACAATACTTTACATACCAAGCATGGCCAATAAAATAACAAAAAAACATTTGCATACAAAGTTATAACATCAGCTTCTGAATGTCAGCCAGCCTCAACAAACTTATCAACAATACCAAGGACAAATTACAAAAGGAGGAATTCCTGAAAATAGTCTCTGAGGTTCACTGCAACATCTCGGGATGGACAGCAGCATATTCTGGAGAATCATGGATTACCACTAGAATCACACAAGTACTTTTATGGCATGCTAAAGAAAACCCAGAATATATGTCTGTGTTTTTAGATTACAAAAATGAACATGGACACAGCTTTAATCCAATGAACATCAAACTTGAGTGTTTGGACCATGTTAATAGAAAGAGGAAAATAAAGGAATCTTAGTGCATTACAAATAACTACATTATAAACAAAAGAGCTAGCAGCATTTAATTATCAAACTGGGGGAAATGTAAATTATCCATTTATATATTAAGAATAATAAATAGACTTTATAAAAGCAGCAAATTGAATGAAATAATACAGCTACTATTATGGTACTCAGCACTAAAAGTGCCATAGCCAAACAGTTAATAGATAAAGAAGAATAACACACTTTGCTGGCATACATAATAAGCATGTGCAGAGTTATTACTGATAGACAATGAGGTTGAAGTAAAATTGCATATTAAATATGAATGACTCTCAACAATTCAGAATGGTCTTAAATATAAGAAAAAAACTTCACAAAAATATGAAAATATGTATCATTTTAGAATAAATGCTTAAAGAACCAGGTATTCCCCAAATGCTACCATGAAAAACTGAACAGCTGCTATTATGATAAAGCAATAAACTATATCAAAACTCAACTACTAGAATACATAATAAAAGGATGCAGAAAAAAATTAGAACATATAAAAAGCAAGGAAAGAAGGCTTATGCACTACTACAAAATATATCAACAAATACTAACATGTAAAATTTTTTCAAAAACTCTCAAGTATCAATTATGCTAGAAAATTACAATTTTTTATGAAAAAACAAAACATCCAAATAAATTCCAACACAAATAAAAGCATCATCAACCTAACAAAAATAAGTATACCAGATAAAATAAGAACACTGCTTGAATATGGCCTGAAATATATGGGTGGCTCATGGGAAAATTTATACTTAAAAACCATCACAGAGCAGGAAACTACATATGAAAATGCTCTAAATAATGACAATATTTTTAAAAAAGCATAAACACTAAGATCAGTGCCTAACAGATCTACAAATAACTTATGGAATAAAATAATCTAAAATGTTAATTCACACATGAGAATAATTTGCCTAAAAGAAGATGAATGAAACAGATTCATACTAATGGATAAAACAGAGTACATACAAAAAACTAAAAAAGTAATTGAGGTTAAAATTTGCTAAAATATTAATTTACAACATAAAATCTATGAAAGATAAATTTATAAACTACATTAAGAAAACGCATAAATTGGACATATAACAGAATAGAATATTTAAAGAAGTATTTGTCAGCTGCAATACTTCCACAGCTATTTTCAAATATAAAGCTACATAAGAAACTACCCCCTATGAATAATGGTCATGTTTGGTGAAGCATATTATTACAACACCATAAGCATCATTACAGAATGACTAAAAAAACAATTAGGATTCAGTAAATAGATCATCAAGCCATTCTTCAAGCTAGTCCAATTAATCAAACACACATATATAAAGGATAATTACAAACTCATGTTGCTAGACATAACAAAGCTGTATTAATCAGTACCTTGCAGAATATCAAAAATATAATTAAAAATTTGCTAGATGAAAATGGTTATAACAAACAAAAATGTGAGTTGATGTACCAGAATGGATTGATAATGCCAACCAAATTTAGTAACAAATATTATAGGATAAAAGACTCATGGTTATTGGGACTAACAATTAACAAAATAATATGCAGTCTAACACTGGAAAAAACAAAAGAAAAAAAATATCACAGTAACCATATTATATGCAAAAGATTCATATTCAAAGTACTCATCTATTGACCTGTACAGACAATAACAGAAATGTGCAAACAATTAACCATGGAATTATTGCTACAATGGATTATTGAATAAGAAAACACCACAAAATACATTAATGTTTTAGATTTAATAATAGAAACAAAAACAACATGGATTACAAAATGATAAAGCCATTGGAAATAGGTGTAATTTACCCACAATGAAAAATCCTAATGTCATGCAAACTAGCAGGATTTAAAGGATTTCTCATTAGAAACAACAACTCTGCAAATACAAAGCAGATTGAAAACATAACATTGAAGCATATATGAAAGATCTAAGCAGCATAAATTATAGTCAAGAAGCACTCAAATAAGACAGCATTTAAGATGACTACAAACTGTGGATTACAATGCCTTATAAACTAAAAATGGCAGATAAAATAAGGAACATTTGCATATAAGATACATCAGTTTCCAAACACCAATCAGCCTTAACAGATAAATTACAAAAAACAGGAAATTCTATAAATGGTATATGAGGTTTAATGCAATGATCCAGAATGCACAGGGATATATAATGGCAAATCATGGACCTACTTTATCATAAGAATAATATAGCACAAGCACTTATACAAATGAGCTAAAGAAATCCCAGATTATATATCTGAGTTCTTAGATCATATAAAAAAACATGGATACAATTTTGATCAACAAAATATCAAAATAGTATGTTTGGAATCCTAGATTATATATCTGAGTTCTTAGATCACATAAAAGAACATGGTCACTGTTTTGGGCAAGAAAATATCAAAATAGTGTGTGTGGAGTGTGATGACAGAAATAGAACAATGAAGGAAGTTTTATACATCATAAGTAACAACATTATAAACAAAAGAGCTTATAGCATCTAATTGACAAACTGGTGGAACATGTATATTAGGTCATTTATATATTAAAAATAATAAATAGACATTAGAAAAGCAGCTGACCAAATAAAATAATACGGCTATGATTATGGTGCTTTGCATTGAAAGTAGACTAAGCCAAACAGATAAAGAAGAATAGCACACTTCACTAGGTATATTAATTTTATATTTTTATGATAATAATAAAATAATATGCTTTGTTTCTAAATAAAGGAACCAAATAAATTTATAAAATTAAAAGAAACAATATTTCATCTTCATGAATACTGTTATTCTCATCACAAAAAAAAATCATTTCATTTAATCACTATTAATTAAGATATGAAACTAAATCATTTCAATATATATATAATGAAGAAAAATGGGTATTTAAATACTCTGAAAAATAACCTAAGGGGTGGTATTATAAATAAAATAGTTATATTTAAAGGTTACTTTTAAGTACTAAAGTGATTACAACGTTAGAAATATACCAGCACATTATTATTCTATTTTAATTATTTTAAATATAAAAAAATATCTGTTCTAAATGAAACAAACTGTTTAACGTGGTTCAGAGGTAAAAAAAATAACGATTAAATTATTTTGCTTATTTAATGTATAAGTTGTAAAAATAAAATAAAAGTGTTTCTTTTAGTTTCAATATAATAATTACGTTTGTTTATTTTGAATCAAAAGAAAAGGTTTAGAATTAAGCTTTAATTAATTAAAAAATATATTTCTGTTCCTAATCAAAACAATGTAATCCTATATTATTTTGTTTGTTTTCTTTTAAATACTACTGTATTTGGAAGAGATTATCAGTATATTTATTAATTAGATTTTTTAAATTTTGTTTTTTTGAAACACATCTCTCCTGGCAATTTCTATCAGTGAGTTATAAATACTACGACACAAAGTAACTCAGGGCTTGTGTGTAACATGATAGGGTTATTGCCAAGTAGATTCACATCAATTGAATCTTGGAGCCATAAGAAAATGCATTCTCATAATGATCCTTGGCTTTCATGCATTGCTAAAAGTTTATAGATCATAACTGCTTTCCCAGAGTTTGAACACAATACTACCTTGGAATGGGTCAAGTTCATTCATCAATGGGATCAGTTGTCACTTAAATATGTATATACACACAAAAGAAAAGGGCATATTGTTACTAGGATCCAGTGATTATTCATATAATGGTCATGGAAGAGGGAATTTGAACCAACCCACACATGCCCAGTCAAACATAACCTCACTTATATTCAAGTTAACTTGACCAAACTGGTCAGCAAATATAATAATTTAATAAAATTTATAAAATTATACTAATAGTCAGACCAGGTCTAATTTGTATATTTAATAGACCACAGATATATTTCAAGACTATTAACCCCCACATTTATTTAACTAAAAAGGAAATCCATCATAAATATGCACTTATATTAGATTTAAATCTAAGAGCCATACTAAATACTGAGAATATTTATAGGAGGGGTTTGAACACTTCAGTATTACTTCACTTAAGCATGACTAGCTCTGTTGAATAAGAATCTCATCTCATTGGCAATCATATTCTGACCTTTTTAAAATAAATATTATATAAACAATATATCCTATGGTAAAAAATTTGTTAATTTGAATGGTGAGAAATTAAAAGAAAGAAAAATGGAGGCCAGATTAACAAATAACAAAACAAATATTTATTATAAATAATAAAATTCACTAGTTAACTATAACTCTCTAAAAACATTTAAACATGGTGTTTAATTTATTTATTTATGAAAAAAAATAAAATAATTATAATAATTTTGAATTTAGATGGTAATGATATAAAATGTAGGCAAATAATTAAAATGCTTACCGAATTCTTTGGTGATCACATTTTTGAAAGTTGTTGAGCTGAACATTTTCTGTTTTTCTATTGGTTTTTCTTCATTTTTTCAATTTGTAATTATAGGGTTTATTTCTATAGATTTAGTTTTCCTTTTTTGTTTTTTAGCTTGCTTTACTTTGTAAATATAAATTCAGGTCAAGATCCACCCATGTATATATGATACTCTTCTTAACAAGAGAATGCTTCCATTTGATAAATCTTCAGCAAACAAAATTTATAGTTTAGGGCAAACACTTCTTGACAATGATAGGTTAAGTACATTCTTATATTCTAGGCTGTTGGTGGATACACTCTGATAAATTCACTTGGGGCTACATGATGTCTTGACTAATGAGAACACATGCAGTGAATTTTAGAAACAAATCTTTGTTATACCTTTGCAACACATGGTTATTCATAGTATGGGGTATTTGACATCAATATCCCACTGACTCTAATATGACTACCAGACTAGTATCTGAATTTTAGTTTCAAGTTTGTCACTCAGTGATCACAACAAATATATTTCAGAATGTTCCTAAGCCTGAGAAAAGGAAAATGAATACTAAAATGAATGTATTTAAATTTTTAATGACTTTTTATAAGAAAACCTTGACCATAAAGCATATCTCCCCATACTTCACCTTAACTTGTTTAATTTTTTCATTAATATTATTAATTAAAACACATAAGCTACTTAATCCAATTAAATTTCATATCTATAAACTATTTAATCTGATTAGGTTTCTTTTTTTGTACAAAATTTTTACTTAAAGCTTTAATTATTTTCAAATAATTATATAATATTCACAAAATCTAACAAAACAAAAACTTTATTAAACCTTTTCTTAAAAAAACTGAATTATTTTCACCTGAGAAAATATAAGTGACCATTGTTTCAATTACTTTAGAAAAAATATTTTATTTAGTTCTTTCTTTTTACAAATAAAACCTTTTCTAAAGAGAGGAAAAATAGATATAAATTGTTATCTCGTTTAATTATAAAAAAAATATAAAATTTTTTTTGCTCAGTTTAATTTGTCTTTTTTTTTTCTCTTTATTTTAAAACTCTAAAAAATATGATAATTCTCTTTTTTTATTTTTTTTTTGTAATTAAAAGAATTTTTTTAAACCAACTACATTTAGTCACTTTCTCAGTTTACGTTATTTATGTAGCTTACACTTTAGTAAAGGTTACATCGCCCCCTATCAGGTTGAGAATAAAATGAGTCAATTTAAGAATTTGACATTGACTGATTTTATCTCTATGATAAGCTTTGTCATTAGTATTTTTTCCACACATAATCCTACTAGATAGAGATTCAAGTAGGGGAAGCACCAAGTTCAAAATCATAACTTATGATTCTCAAGTAAACAGACTAAATATTAACTAAATTTTTTTTAATTTTCCAAAGGATATCATAACTACATTGCAAGACAAATAGTGCAAGGACTCTTGATTTAGATAGATTTTGCCAATGTCAGCAAAACTCTTCTGGACATTCTTTTGAGTTATAGTTATTATTTATCATTTTTCTGGGAATTTCATACCACTAGCTAATGTGCAATGAGCCAGGATATCCTTTACTATCAATTCATATGGGAAGGTTATACACAAGCGCACACCTCCAATTCAGTCATCTCTGGAGAAAAGGTTTAATTATACAAATATTTCCAATTTACAGTTAACTTAGACATCCTATAAACCTTACATACCACCTCCAACTTTTCAACTTCCTATGACTTTAATAATTACTAATGTAAAACAATTTTGTTTTCTAAATTATTTCAACTGAATACCTAAGATTTGTGGTTTAGTAGTATTATATAGTATTTTTCTTCATATATGAATTCATTAATCTATTTAACATATCCTGAATTTTTGATGAGATGAGACAATCCTTATCTATACCAGGAAGAAACTTTCCCTTTCTCTAGGTATTTTTTTGAAGTGCTACTATTAATGTACTAGGTGACTTTGAATATCTGTAGGTTTAGTGTATTTGAATAATATTAGACCTACTCCCCATGCACTGAAATATTCTATATCTATTTTGCTGCCAGTGGATCTTCTCCTTTTTCTTTTTTTATTCTTGTATATTGTTATTATTTCTATATTCCAATGCATTTATCTATAGTTCACATTTGTCTATATGATTCTCTGGTTGGAGTTTAAATCCCTTCTCTTTCACATCATAAGTAAGCCTATTGCTATTGAATGCTTTAACAATTCAGCTATCTGTTCATTTTTTTTTTGTAACCAATGACAATTTACTTTATGTGATTAAAAAAATTGTGTCTCACCATCATAATAATTTGATTCTTCAATAGTAGACTGACTGTTAAAACCTTTACCTTCACCACCTGTCTTCAAAAAATGGAGTCAGTAATTTTCTAGGCCACCATTTTTTGATTTACTTGGTGCTTTATATTTTCCTGGTAGTTCTTGCTCCAATAATTTGATAACAAGATCTACTACCAAGCCTATGAGGCCCCTTGTATATGGCCATATGCAATTGCAATTTTAACTTCTTTGCCTAATTGCTTTAGACTAAAATATTCTCCAAACTATTGTTGGAGCTTTGCATGCATACTCTGAGAACATTCTTAGTTTTAGAAATTGATTAAAAAAATCACAGGTGTATTAGATATTGTATTTGTGTCAAAGATAATCTGTTCCTGTCTGATATCATCTGAATTGCTTATTTATTATTCACTTCATTTATGATTGAGTTTATCTTCTCTATTAGTGTTTTACATTACTTGTCATATCTTATCTCTATGTTTTTAATTTTTTTGAAATTGTATTGGTTATTTCTACATAAACTTGCTTTAAATTCATATTATTTTGTTTTTATTTTTTCTAAAATATGTAAAAATCTATTTTTCTTTCATGTTCTATTTTATTTTATTCTATTTCTTGGTGTGCTTTCTCTACTATCTTCTCAATTTGTGTTAAATCTCCCTCAAACTCTTTCATAATTTTTTTCCTTATTTGCTCATAGCCCTTTTTAATTTGATATTCCAGCTTTTCAAACATTTTACTTTGATTTTCAAATTTTGGACCATCTCTTTATTTAAATTTTTTAGTTTTTCTAATATTTCCCTTTTTAAAATTTTCAAACATGATTTTCAAACATTTTCATCATCATTATCACAATAACATTATCACTCTGTATTCAAGATTTCTGCTTGAACTGTGTCTTTTGCCTCACTGGAAACATTTACTATTTCTTTTCCTGAAGCCTGCATTTTTGCTCTTGATTTCATAAGCATATAACTATTTACAATCTTTAACTACACTATTTCCTTAATAACACTATTTTTTTAAAAAAAAAAATTTGTTTGTTTAATTGGTGTGCTAGTCTGTCCTTCCATTCCATGGTCCTGTTGTTTTATCTGCCTGGTTATTTTACCATCATTGCTGTTTTGTGACTATATATATATATATATATATATATATATATATATATATATATATATATATATATATATATATATATATATATATGAACTGGATGGTGGGTTTATGAGATCACTGAAGGAGTAAACAAAATCTATATACTTTAACTCTTTAATACAATAACTTTATAAAGGCACAATTATAAGACTTTTATATAAAATATGAGACATAATTTATTCTTAATATATTTGATCTACCCTAATACAATTTAATTATTGATCCACACCAGTCCTTTAGGCAGAGAAGAGAGTACCCAAAAAGTACCTATATCCAAGCCAAACTATATATATATATATATATATATATATATATCAGATATATAAATACGGTTATGTTTCCAGGAAATAGATTTCTTCTTGGCTGCAGAATTCAACACCTATCATTCAAAGCACTTTTTTGTTTTAGAGTAAACCCTGGGTGCCAGTCAGCTACAAGAACTAACGTGTTTTGAATGGTGGCCAACTAATTCAGTGCCTAAGATATATCCCATGACTAGCTCAGTCTATTGTAATACATTCACAAATTATTGTTTTAACTAGTGATAAAGAATTGACTGACAAATTAAGCTTAAGATAATTTATTTAAACTAAACATTTATTATTCTGATTTTAAATATCTTTATAAGAACTTAATTAGATTAGACATTGATAATTACATATGAATATGCACACCCTGTGAATTCATATAATAAAATAAAATAGAACACCAGCATTAAATAATACCTGGCATTTAAATAAATATGTGAATCAATATAAAATATCATAAAGCGCTCACATATATTATCTTTCACAAACATGCACATCAATAGTTCTTTGTGCATGCTATAGAGTCCATTATTATTTGACTCTGGGACACTTCAAACTATTACAATGGCTACTTTACTTAGAAATGGAAATAAGAAAAATGTTATTTGTTACCTAGGATTTTAGAATGTGGATACTTCTTACTGTTTGCTGCTTCAAATGAAACTCTTCTCAACCAGTTGGGTTTGAAGCCCTGTTGAGGTTTTTATGTTTATTATTTCCATGGTACTATTCTTAGATGCAGTTAGACATCGGGCAGCTTCATATTATTACACAGGCATCACTTTTATTAGGCAAATTGCTGATCTTTCTTTAGACTAAGGGCTGAAACAAGATCATATATTCCTAAAAGCTGCTCAATACTGCATGGTCTCTGATTCTGGATACATACCAGATTGCTTGATTGATTGACTGAACTGAATTGCAATCTGAACTGATTAATTGACTGAACTGAGCTGCTTAGGATCTGAACTGATTGTCCCTTGAAAAAACTGGACTATTTATATGATGACCTGTTGTCATTTTGATGTCCACTGGGTATATTTGCTGTTGAAATTCCTTAGATAAGCTTTTAATCCTGTTGTTGGAAATCTTTTAATTAGTGGCCATTGCAACTTGTTGTTTTATGGAGTTTGTTTAACATAGTAGCCATTGCTGAGTGTTTTTAATTTTTTAACTTTCTTATTTCATTTTAATATTTAACACGCACATATTTATTTTATCAACACACACACATTTTGCTATGTTTAAAGTCCACTCGTCATTTATGCACATATATACTTTTTTCAAATAAACTCATTATTTAGCTTTAAGATTACCTTTTCTTTAAATCGAATGAACAGAGAAATATTTCTATTTCACATAAAGATTTATATTTTAAGCTTTTCTTTTAAGTTATACATCCTACCCCCTTCTAATTAATTGATTTTTTAACAAACTGTTTTTAAAAATACTCTTTAAACTTTTAATCATTTCTTCGAATGAGAGATTTTTATTTCGATCATTTTTTAGACAAAATTATTATACTGTAATACTTGTACTTTTATTTCAAAATAGAAAAAAATTCTTTAGATTTTTATAAATAACTATCTCTCAAATTGAAACCTTCACATTATTTATGCTTTATTTTAATAATTCTACACAATTTTGATGAACGCTTAATAGCATTACAATATATATATATCATCAGTTTATTTATTTTTATGTACATCTAAATGTTAACTATTCATACTTATTTTTCTCTTTAATATTATTTAAAATCAATTATTTTTATATTAAAATCAACATCAGTTATAATTTTAATAGTTAGCCTCTTCTATGTTCTCACCAAATTATTTTTTCTAGATAGCCTCATGTTGGAAACCAAGTATTTAATAGTCATAAAAAGAAGGGATTTGCACCAACTCACATTTGGCCAGCCAAACATAACCTTCTCACTTATGTTAAAGTTATTCTGACCAAACTGGCCAGCAAATACAACAAAGTGTTATACATGACAAGAGGGAAAATATAATTTAATACAATTTATAAAATTATACTGATGGTTAGACTGGGTACTAATTATATTTAAATCTCATAGATCACAGTCACATTTCAAAACCACAACACTACACTGATATAATTAAAAGGGAAATCCCCCGTAAAAATATACATTTATATTAGATTAAAATCTAGATGCCATCCTGAATATTGGGAATATTCATGGTAAGGATTTGAACACTTTTCAGTACTACTGTCACTTAACTATGACTAGCTCTGTTGAGTAAGAATCTCATCTCATTTGCTATCATATTCTAACTCTTTTAAAATAACTATTATGTAAACAATATATTCACCTTATAGTAAAAAATTTACTTATTTGAATGATGAGAAATTAAGAGAAAAGTGAATGGAGACCAAATGAACAATAACAAAACAAACATTTATTATACAATAATAAAATTCACTAATTAATTTAATTCTCCAAAAACATTTAAACATGGTGTTTAAGTAATATATATTAAGGCTATAATCTTAAGACTATGCATCTAAAAAGTGACAGCAGGGACCTCTACAAATCTAAACACAAGATTAATGACTTAATAAATAGTAAATGAAAAAAAAAAAATTACAATACCTATTTGGATTTAGATGACAATGATATAAAATGTAGACAAGTAATTAAAATTCGTATCAAACTCTTTGATGATCAAAGTTCTTTTTGTTGAAACTCTTGTTGAGCTTAGTGTTTTTTTATTTTTCTATTTGTTCTTCTTCATTTTGTCAATTTGGAATTATAGAATATTCCTGTAGATTTAGTTTTCTTTTTTAGCTTGCTACACTCTGTAGATGTAAATTCAGATCAAGATCCATATATACATATATAACATTCTTTTTAACAAGAGAAAGCTTCCATTTGATATATCTTCAGCAAACAAAATACATAGTGCAGGTCAAACATTGCTTGGCAATGACAGGTTAGGTTTAGTCTTACTTTCCAGGCTTTTAGTGGATGGATGTTCTCTAGATAATTAACTGGGATTACATTGTGTGTGAACTAATGAACATGCATGGTAATTTTTAGCATTGTATTTTCATTATAACTTTGCAAGACATATGATTATTCATGGCATGGGATGTATGACATCAATAGCCTGTTACTCTAATATGACCGTCAAAGTAGCACTTTGCATTTTCAGAGTTTGAAGTTAGTTCATCAGCCAGTGGCTACAACAAATATACTTCAGATATCACTAAGCCCAAGAGAAAAAAAATGAATACCAAAATAAATATATTAACATTTTTAATGACCTTTTTATAAGAAAAACCTGACCATTGTCGAAGGCATATCTTCCTTCACTTCATCTTCTCTCATTTGTTTAAGTTTTTCATTAGTATTATTAATTAAAGCACATCAATTACCTAATCCAATTGAATTTTAAATCTATAAACTATTTAATTTGATTAAGTTTGTTTTGCTAACAAGTTTTACTCACTGCTTTAATTATTTTCAAATAATTATATAACATTCAACAAACTAATAAAACAAAAATTGGTTAAACCTTTTTTTTTCAAATTGAATTATTTTTACCCAGAGAAAATATTAGCAGTTCTTGTTTCAATTATTTTAGAAAAAATATTTTCTCTAATTTTTTTTACTTTTTATAACCAAAAAAAGCAAGGCAGGAAAAATAGATCTTAAGTGTTATCTCATTTAATTAAAATCTGAGATAATATAAAAACAATTTTTTTTCACAACTTAATTTGTGTAACTTTTTTTTCTTTATTTTAAAACTTTTCTTTGGAAAAAAAAAATCTTTTTTCGTTTTTTTTTTTTTTTTTTAAATTATTGTTTTAAACCAACTACATTTAAACACCCTCTCAGTTTATTTTATTCATGTAGCTTTCACAACCATAGAGAGAAATACAACTGTCATTAGAAATGAAGTATGGTTATATGCTCTATATGTGTGATGGATATTATTATTGAATCTCTTCCATGGAAAAATTAAATGCAGTGTAAAAATACTTTAATATATATATATTGATATGTGTCAAAAATAATCCTTTTCATATGAAGGCAAAAACTATATAAATTTAATTGTGCTCATGAATCCAAATAAAATGAAGTGGAGGTGAAAAGGAACATTTCAAATTTGTTGTAGAACTTAGCTTGAGAGAGAGAGAGATTAGAAAGAATGGTATAGTTATCAGATGATTGTCAAGTGTTATTAGCCGAGAGGTCATCGCAGCTGCCTTGCAAGCAAGTAGTTGGTTGCAGATGGTTGTGGGTTCGCCTCCCGGACGATGCTATGACATATGAAAAAAAAAAAATCTAAATTTTTTTTAGTAAAGTATGTTCTAAATCAATTTTAAAAAGTTTAATTTTGATTGACAACTATAGTGTATATAAATCCATTTGCAAGTTTATGAATAAACAAAATCATAGAAATGTTGATATAGTAAGGAAATCAAGTCATATATATATATATATATATATATATATATATAGTAAGGAAATCAAGTCATACATCATGTGACTTAATTAACTTGTATTAACAAATGTAATATAGTGAGTGTGGTAATAGTTCTAAACAAACTTTTTGGTAAATGCCATAAGAGAAAGCATTTAAAATCTCTATCTAGAATTATTCCTAGCCCCAAATCGGTTTCAAGCTAATGGCTCTCATCAGTCAGATGCTAGGATATTCAGACACTAGATCTAAAATGCAAACTCAAGCCCAAAATTTATCAAATAATAAATTAAGTAAAAAATCTGGAATTTTCAGACATCTACATGTCTTCAAATCCAACTATCTAACTTAAATATCCATATGGGACTGAACTAAATGCAGATACACCATATCACCAAAACCTTAAAAGTCAAACTATAATAGTAAGAAGACCAAGTCATACATTACATGATGTAATTAGCCTGTATTTACAAATGTAATCTAATGAGCATGCTAATACAAGCTAATTGAGTTATGTGATGAATGTCTTGGTTTCCTTACTATTATAGTTTGGCTTTTAAGGCTTTGGTGATGTTATATGGCTAGTGCTATTAATGTATTGTGTATCTGAATTTAGGTTAGTCCGTATATGGCTATTTAGGTTAGATATATAGATTTGAAGACATATAGATGTCTGAAAATTTCAGATTTTCTTCTTAATAGTTTAGTATTCGATAAATGCTGGGCTTGAGTTTGTATTTTAGATCTAGTGTCTGAATATTCTAGTGCCTCACTGATGAGAGCCATTAACTCAAAACTGGTTTGGTGATAGGAGATAATTCTAGATAGAGATTTTAAATGCTTTCTCTTATGGCATTATAGAAAAGCTTGTTTAGAGCTATTAGCATGCTCATTATATTACATTTGTAATCACAAGCTAATTAAGTCACATGATGTATGATTTGGTTTTCTTACCAATTGACTTTTAAGGCTTTGATAATTGTTATATGGCTTGTGCTATTAATATAAGGTGTATCTGAATTTAGTTCAGTCCCATGTGGCTATTAAAGTTAGATAGCTCAATTTGAAGGCATATAGATGTCTGAAAATTTTAGATTTTCTACTTAATAGTTTAGTATTTGATAAATTCTGGGCTAATGTTTGTATTTTAAATCTAGTATCTGAATGTCCTAACACCTCACTGATGAGAGCCATTAGCTCAAAACTGGTTTGGGGATAGGAATAATTCTAGTTAGAGATTTTAAATGCTTTCTTTTGCAGCATTTATTGAAAAGCTTTTTTAGAGCTATTAGTATGATCATCATGTATATAAATCAATACAGGGTTACATTTTATTACATTGCATCACAGAAAGACACATGTGCCCCAATAATTATATAATTTTGTTTTAATTAAAATAATATTGAATGTGAAGCTTAATAAGTCCAATTTAAGCAAGTAAAACTTTATCTTTAATATATTATCAAGTTCATATATGTGTCTACTTATCCATTTTAAATTCAAATCTGATTATTTTAAAAATGATATATATATATAAACTAAATATATATTTATATATATAAATCTGATTATTTTAAAAATGATATATATATATAAACTAAATCAACATTTTTTTTTATTATATTGCTTTGTTTCCACTCATATATGTTCATTAAGAATTATTTTAGATTCAAGTAAAAATATTTAAATTGACTGGATCACCTATTTGTTAAATCAGCACATGAATATGTTTATACTACTATATAATTTATTAATAGACTCTTATTTAGTAATGTAATTTAACAATTGTCATTTTATTTATCTAATAAATTTATTATATATTTAATTAAATATAGCTATGTGTTATGATCTCATGTATCTATTAGTTTACAAATCTTGATGATACATATTTTCCATATCTATCTCAAATCTTTTGCTTTATTTGAAGCTATGCATCTGGAAATAGTGATGAATTATGTTCATATGGGTGAATTATATATGGAGTTTCTGAGAACTATATAGAAGCTGTATATTTATACTTATCATTATAAAGACCGTATGGCATTACCAAGAATCAATTTATAGTCTTCATATATAATAGCACCTTGGTGGTTATAATTAAATAATGTAGATATTCTTAATATTTATTAGTGAGTACATATTTAATAGAATTTTGGTTTATGTAATAAGCCTTTGTAGTACTTATTTATTATAAATTGTCTACCATGATAAATAAGTGTACTATCTATTTATTTTATTTATTTGCTATACTTGTATGTTCATGTTTTTATTAATACCTGTGTAACTATTTCATAATATGTTTATTTATTAACAATACCCTCTTAAGTAATTCTTTTTCATCATTATATATCCTCACATTTAATTTATTACATATTTGTTGCATTGCAATGTGGTAAGAGGAATCCTTTCAAGAGTGGTTTAATAAAATATTGTAATAAAAACACAAACTAGCCAACAATCTAATGATATTTTCATAATATCTAATAATGTAATATAATGTATCATCTTAGTATACAAATGACTTACTATAATGGATAATTAATGGAAACCTATGAAGCAATAATATCAGAAAAACAAATAAATATAGTATATAGACAGATCTACATATCAATTATAAATTGTTTTAACAATAAGAGTGGTTAATTATTTTAAAAAGTAAAAATTATTAGTCAAATAAAATATTATCCCAAAAATAAAAATTATTAAACAATATTTAGCTAGATTTTTATAAATATTATAATTAAAATAAAGTACTTAATGACCCAATAATAATTAATAAATTAGGATCAAGTTTGAGTCTTATTAACAAAATACTAATTATAGATGTTCTTAATAATCTTCACACCACCACATTATCTTGAAACACATGAATCAAGGTACTGTAAAAGTCAAATGAACTGCCAAGACACACTTTGTGCTGAACCTGCATTCATCAGTTGGCCCAGATTACCATTTTTCATATATATTTTTATCATATATTCAGTATTTATCAATAGTAAAAATATTAATAATGAATTTTAATAAATACTACATTAACAATATTTACTGTAAGGAAATAAACCTAAATAGATTAACTTTATACTTTCTTATTTAAAATTTATTAAATATTCTATGAATTTAAAATTATTTCATTGCAATATAAACTGTGTGTGTGTACATGCAAATTACGTATTACTGACGTATGCACGCGCCAGACATTATAATTAAATAATCATACAAACAAAACAGACTTATTAAACAAGACTCTGAATTTCAAATAATGACTTTGCTGTTACAATTAAGAGCATAATAAATCCAAATATCAAAAGCTTATTCTGAATGGTTTAAATGTACAATATTGTAAATAGGGACACAATAATATTAATCTATGTGGTGCCAAAAAGAAACTATCATTTCAATCCAAATTCAAAAATATTAATTTAATATGAATAATGGCATAATGAGTTCTGATCTACCGTATAATAATAATAAATATGACAATATATTAAGAAGGTACACTCAACTCTGAAAACATAAAGCAAGCATTTATATTTTAAATATGTAAACATTCACTCCACAAAAACAATTTTTATAATGGGTATATCACATCATATTGTTATTAAAATGGCAAGTAAGAACAAAATTTATTATATGGCAAATATTAATGAAATGCAGATAGCTCTTAGAAACTTATCCAAACTCATATGGATTTTAAAAAATTACAATTTTATTATCTTTGAATTTTTTTTTTTAAAAATCATATTGATAATAAAAATTTTTTTTAATTATTCTTTTAACTAGGAAGCTTAAAGATATTTCACCGTAAAATTTTATTCACACCCTCTCACACAATTCTAAAAATTTTCTCTTTATTATTAAAGTTTGATTTGGCTGATGAAAGTTAAGTAATCAAAATAAATCTTGTATCATTGATATCTTAATAAAACAACAATGCTAAACAATATTTATAACATTCACTCTACTTTTAATATAAAAATATTAATAACTAGCTTCTCTCTTTTTTTTGAAACCTAGGATAATTGTCAGAAATAAAAATATGTGTAATAAAGTATATTAACAATACTCAAATCAAATTGAATTTTTTTCTTCCTTTCTTTACATAAGCAAATCTAAGATAGCCCATTTTTAGGGCAGTAAATAGTCTGAAGCATCATATTTTCAGCATAATATTAAATGATTATTCATTAGTAGTTCATTTAACTAATTTATGGGCATTTATGGAGTTAGGCAGAAAAGAAGACATTTTTTAAATTTTATTTACCATTTTAATTGGATGTGATTTTTTTAAAAAAATAAGATTAAACTTTATTAGTACAAAATGTTTTACAAGGTAAGCATTGATTTACATAATATAATATGGAGATCTAAGATGATACTCTTGTGTTTTTTTGTCCATAGCATTTCCAAAAATTGATCAACCAGTGACAACTCAGAGCATTAGTCCATGAGATGATTAATTATTAAAAGTAAACCTAGGTTACAATTAGGAATTATTTTTAAAGTCTAGAGTTCAAATATAAATAGCGTTTTAGGAGTACAATATTGAAAAATCCGATTTGCAGCAGATAAGTTAAGGAATAGGAGAACACTTGAGATAATATAAAATACAGGCTAAGTTAGTCTATTGTTCAGTTCTCTAGAATGGCCTTGAATATCTCCAGAAAAGAGAAATTCAGTATACTTTGGAAGACTTATAGTGTGCCGATCGGAAAATGTATGTTGATTTAACACAGTTCAAATACTAGGCGAAAGTACCTTGAGGCCACCCATACACAAGATATAAAATCAAGAACATGATGA
This sequence comes from Epiperipatus broadwayi, assembly GCA_028023455.1. Lineage (NCBI taxonomy): Eukaryota > Metazoa > Onychophora > Udeonychophora > Euonychophora > Peripatidae > Epiperipatus > Epiperipatus broadwayi. The sequence goes on along the minus strand of JAQFVV010006202.1, from coordinate 10,272,536 downwards.
TCTCTGCCCTATTCATCTATTTTCGAGTCCAGACATGAACTAACAACATATCCGAGACACGCATAAATTATTTTATAACCCGGCCCAAGCTTAGCATCAGGGTGAGAGAATGGACTAGAATACTTAAGGAACTAACTAAGTCAAATGTGCACATAATATAATATGAGTTGAGTGTTGGGGCATGCCTGGATCATTGGACAATTAATATAAAAGGTTAAGTTAATAAGAAATTGAAATAACATTAGGAGACTTAAGCTTTTTAGTTTAAATAATATATTTTAATGAAGGTAATTTTAAAATATTAGAAATGTTTTAACTATCTCTGCTATTCCCGATTGATTAATGATAAATAATTTTACAATAAGGCAGATGGCAATTATGTAATATTTTGCGGTCTAAGTATTACTTTCCCAATTTAAATAAAATTATTAACTCGTGTCCCCTCGATAAAACAAAATTAAAATAACTCTTTCACAAAGCATTCTCTACTTGCTTTGTGCTTTATAAACAATTTTATAATATTTAAAGACTTCTATAAATAACTAATATTTAAATGTGGAATAAATGCGAAATGAAGTAAGTGTTATCAAGGAGATCAAGTTGACAAACAAAAAGGAAACTTAACTAATATTTAAATGACAGACATTATTTCCAAATTGGAAATATTTTTAAATGAAAAATAATTTAAACCACAATAAAACAAGAAAGCATTTATATAACACACTAAAATGAAGAATAGCGAAGGGGGAAAATTTAAGTATAAAATAGATGATCAAATGACAGATAAATATAAATCTAATGTTAATCTAATAAGAGAAAAATGGTTACATTATAAATATAAATTACAGAAACAATTAGCAAAAGTTATTTAGAAAAAGGTAAAATAATAGTTCATGAGGAGATATATATACAGTTAGCAGTTCTTGTTCCTTTGATCCAGTTCCCTCGACATGGTGGCTTGATTATGTACATTGGGATTTGTCCGGACAAAGGAATTTAAAATATGCAGCATTTTCATGAAAGGCACAGACACCGCTCACAGTTCAGGTTTACTAGTGATTTAACACATTATGGCATTTTGATGGATTAGGATCCCGGCAGCAGGCAAAGCTGATGAGCCTAACCACCGTACATGGTTGCATCCACCAAATTAATATAAATTTTAACGGGTCGCATGTTTGAAATCAGATCAGTAGAAGTAAGAGGTAGAACTCTTCAAAAATACATTTTTCAATCTCTTCAATAACAAGGTTTAACAATGTGTTCAGAGTCAATCTCTGACTAATAATTTTAGAATGATAATAATCAGGAACACATCATGAATCAGTCAGGAACCAAAATCTGAATAATCAGTCTTGAAAGCCAAAAGTCTGAATCATTCAAAGCACAAAATCTGCATGAATCAGCATAAGAACCAAGTCTTTTATTCTCCACATATTATATACCTTTCTGGAGATACTCTTCTATTGTTTTGCGTATGATTTTAGATCTTGATAAGCCCCCTGTGCTCCTTTGTTTTGAAGTAACTTTTTGCTAAAAATAAACTTTAATTTATTATTATCGATTTCTGCATTTAACTTTGAATTTGATTTAATTAAAAAGGCCATCTTTAATTTGCCTTGAATAGACTACTAATCGAACAAATGTCATTACTTTAGAAATGCTGGCAGGCTTATCTTAAAATAAAATCATACGCCATATATTTTTAACAAAAATTAAAAGAAAAATATTTTATTCTTTCTTTTAATAAAATAACATTTTAGTTCAACAGAATTTTGCATTTAATCATATATAGACTCTTCCATATATATATGTTTGATTAATAAATTTTGAAAAGGAAATTTTAATAACAATTTAATCTTAAACAGAATTTTATTTTAAAAGAAATATTTTAAAATAAATAACTAAATTTAATAAGTGTTAAATGCACAAAATGAAACACGTTAATTTTATATTTAATGCAAAATCCTGTTGATACTTGGATATAAACTTAATCCAGGTTTACAATATTGGTAAGTTTATAAAAGGCTGTGAAACATGGATAGGACTTCCAGATCCATTGCTTCAGTAGAGAACTAGGAAAAAAACTAAGCTTTGAAATGTCTCTGCTGAAAACCATTCTAATCCATCACGAAGAGCCACATGAACAGCAAAGGGACAACCCTATAAATAATCCCATTTGAAATAATAGTAATAAATAAGGTGAATCACTTGTAATTAAAACCATTAGGTCAAACTGCAGCTTACTTTGCAATAATACATGGATAAAATCGTTTATAAGAATGACGCTAAAAATCACCAAAAAAAAAATGTTATTTTTCTTTTCCTATGAATGAGAAAATCAAAGTCAGAAATGATCCCCATAACACCCTCATCCTAGCTCCCATATTCAACAGAACTAGGATTTAGGCTTCCAAGACCCCTCCCGACCATCAGACCCTCTCATCCATGAAGCAAAACTAAGTGAAATGAAGAATTTTTATTAAAAGGCAAAATCACTGTAGTAATCTATTAAAATTTCAATGGCTGCCATATAATTTGCATAGCATTTTTATAAATGTTGAAATTATTATTACTTGTGATAACGTTTTGACATAACTTGTATATGAAAAGAGAGCTAAGAAACTCCTTTTTTAAATAGGAATAGTTTTAGAGAAAATTAATTCCCTAAACTAAGAAAAAAGGAACTAAAATGGGGAGCCAATAACAGAGTTAACTGGAGTCCTTGGCTTCCTCTAGTGGGCTGAAAACATTTTGCAGATAAATAAATGATTTATATATGTTAAGTAGTTTAACACATACAAAAGTAATTTATTAATGATAGAGGATCATTATTTTTATTTAATGATGATACGCTTTTCTAATGAAGACATCAATGTCTAATTAAATAAAGAAATGAAAAGTTAAATAGTTATAATACAATAAATCAATTCATCGTAACGATTATATGGTATTCTCTTCCAAAAAAAAAAAAAAAAGGAAATGATAAATATGAATTATTCAATTAAATACGGATGTAAAATGTTTAGGATAAAGTAAATTGATTAAAAATAAAGATTTTTGAAGCTTTTGTTCATTCTATCCAAAATATGACAACTTTAATATTTATCAAACTTTATTGAATTTAAGTAAAGCCATATAATGAAAGTTTATTGTACTAGATTAAGCTTCCCACAGTCTTCTCCTTTTTGAAGATTTTTATTTAACTTTTTAATATCTGGTATTACTTTTTTCTTCAATCACTAATCATTTTGTTATGACCTTGCTGTTACGTCGTTTTTAGGTATTTAGTATAATAGGTTTTATGGTTTACAATAACAATTTCATATTCAGCATACACATTTTAACTTTTAAATTTAATGGTAGGCAATTATTAAAATGAAAACATAAAACATAACAATTACAATAAACTTATAATTTGTAGTAATAACACATACAGTTTAACTACAAATTTAAAAGTGTGTAATTATTGAAATGAAATGCAGAGAATGGAGCAAATATGGCAAAGTTTGACATTAATTAACTAGTAATTACAGAATGTTGAAGAGATGGCAGATTTATAAAATTTTGCTTACAAATAGAAGTTTCCAAATAAACTTTTCTTCCCTTTTGTATTCATATAGTTTAAATTAGACATATATTTAGATGGTATCAGTGATGTTCAATTCTAGGAACCTAAAAAGTTATTAGCACATTTTATATAATACTGGCTACCTTCATATTAATAAAAATTATGCTCTTATTATCTTTCATAAAAATAGGGGTTTTATAGTAACCAAATGTAATATCAAATAAAGAAAAAATCAGAGAAGGCAATACCTTATATAATTTTTCATTGAAATTGTGTGACTAAAAATACAAGTAAAGATGAAAATTTCACCAATTTTGAAAGGAATTTATTTAAACATTTGTACAAAAAAATCTATGAAGAAAAAAACATAATAATTTTTTTTAAAAATATTTGTAATAGTTTTATTCATGGTAATTTTTTTTATATTTAAAACCATTATTCTAAAAAGTTAAAAATTCATGCAAAATATGCAACTCTATTGTTTTCTTTCATGCATTGTTTATATGTGCTTAAATGTACATGTAATTGAATATGTTCTGATAAATATATATGTTGACATATTAATATGTTAGTGTGCAGATATTTTCATGTTTTAAATGTTTAAATTTTGATTTAACCTTTTAACATCCGATGAACAAATGTTCGTGCACGTTCCCCCCCCCCCCACTAAATTAAGTTTTCAATGAATTCAAATACTACAATAAATATCATTAACTGATTATATACCTAAGACTTTTTTATAACTTCCAACTTTGGTATAATGTCAGATATCTACGTCATGTTTCATTAATCTTATTTATTAATTTAGTTTGCTTAACTATTTATTTGTACTTTTAGCAGTGAAAATACTGTATGTACATATATTATGTTACAAAATAGAATTAGAAAATTTATTAATGTTGCTATCAAGAAAAAAATAATTTTCAAATAAGAAAACTGAAGTTTTCAATATAGAATCAATAAGTTAATGATTTAGGACATTTTCTGATTTTATTAGGGTAAGTTTGTTTGTGCCTTTATGTGTTTAACATTAATTTTTATTAAAATTGAACTTTCAATTTTACAGATAAAGTATAGTTTTTAAAACTGAAATATGTATATTAATTAATATCTATCTATATATATATACACTTATATTTTTGATTTTATATACATTTTTCCTGTTACCTGAATGTATAGGATGATAATTTTACTCTAGGATTAAGATCTCAGTCTTAACTCAATGTATTCTAAAAATATGGGCTATGCAATAAAAAAGTTTTTAAAACCCAAAATGTTTATTGCATGAAACTCCACTGTATTTGTGATTTGAAAAATATTTTTACTTTAAATAAAGTAAAACTGATTTTTTTTTTTCTATTTTATTAGATCTTATTAATAAAAGGTATTGGGAGTAGGCAGATTATGTCATCTGTGGTTATTGCTTGCTATATATTAATTTTATTGTTTGAGATAAAACTAAGCCTCTTGAACTATTAATAATAAAATATTTTTTGCTTTAATTGATGCTTATTTGATTATTAAAAAGACAATATAATGAGAATTTTGATTTATATCAAAATTTTCACAATTGTTCTCATCATAATGTAATTGTTTTAAATTTAGCTGCACTTCATATTTGTAGAAGAAAAAGAAAATAGCAAACACTTGTAAATATATTGAGCAATATATTTGGGTCTATTATATTCAAATTTTGTCATAATTTATTTTATGATCCATATAAAAAACAAACAAATATTCAATGAAATATATGTATATCTGCCTCTTTTGCTGATTATTCTTAGTTTAATTTTTTTTAAATTTAATGTAAGTAATAATAATATTTAGTGTTATGATAATGAAATAGTTTCTGTTTGCTTATTATCTTCTTGTAATCTTATTATTTTTTGGTGATTTCATTTTTCATTCATTATTTTATCTAATTTTATTAGTTTACAGTTGAATAAAATCTTGTAATTTTAGTTTTATTATCTCGATTATTTCATTTATGTAATTATTTTTAATAACAATTACATAATTATATGAAATTTATTTTAAATGTTTAATTTATAAATAATTTATTTATTTATTCTAGTGGTCACTTCCATTCCAACACTAGATGGTCCAGAACAGAAGAAAGCCAAAGGCAAAGTTGAAATGTAAGAAGAACTTTTGTGTTTGCTTCTTTGTTTATATATATATATATATATCAATGCAAATATGATAATGATTATTTTAAATATATTATCTTATTTGTTTGCTTCTTTGTTTATATATATATATATATATCAATGCAAATATGATAATGATTATTTTAAATCCTTTATTAATGATATATTATTTGATTGCCTTAAAAATATTAAAACTGAATTAAGTTTTTGGATAGAATCTTACTTTGGTAAATTATATTTTTTATCTTCATTTTTATTTCACATTCAGTGCGTAATTTAGGTATGAGAGGAGGCAAGACACTGATTATTAGCAATGCATTTTTATGCAACATTGAAGATTCTGTTTATCAGAACATTGCTTTTAATGCAGTCATTTTACTTTCAATAAACTGATACAGGACTATAATATATAAATATTGCTTTAATCCTTCTTGTATGGTTTGAATTTTAAGGCTAAAGTACCTCTGGAATTGTTATGCAATATCGCTATTCATTATAGTAATTGTTTTTTTTTTAAATGTCATAGCATCAGCCGGGACACGAACCCGCAACCTGGGCAACTGCCTGCAAGTGCAAGACAGTCACGCTGACCTCTCAACCAGCATTTTCTTTAAATTTAGGCTTTAAATTGTCATACAGTGATTTTAATTTCCTAATATATTATCTATTCAAACCAAATTATATTTATTTATAGAAGTGATTTTATATCCTATACCAGAACCATTATACCAAACTAACATCTTTTGCACTCTAATGATATATGTGTGAAGTTAGAAAAAATGGCTTATTTTTAGATGAAATCAGAAATTTCCATACATAGATCATATGCCCAGAGATCTTGTTAATTAAGGGTTAAATATTTCCTCTCACTAAAAATGTTACACACCAAAATATTCTTCATGTTAAACTGTTCAGTTTACATTTACCAAACTGTTCTCTCAGCATGAATGACTACTCCATTTTAGTAAAAATCATTTTATTATTTCCAATGCACTACTCTTATATTGGCAATTCTTTTCATAAAGACAAAATGAAGTCTAAAACATTTATCTTTCTACACTCCTCACACAATTCTTTTTATATTCCAAAAATAAATATTTAATAATTTCATTTCCATGCTTATATAAATTACATCTACACTATAAATTCTTATCCCATTTTTACTTTCATTTTTTTTTTTTTTTGGTGATCAGAGCTCTTATATCACATAACAAAATGCTTTATTTAGTGTTATCATATATCTTTTTTATATGTATGTAATGCTAATCTATTTTTTATATGACATTTATTTTTCATAACTCTACTTTTTAACCAACTTATCTATCTTCTTGACTTTAAAATATTTTATACATATCTTATTTCATAAACAAAAACATAAATTATCATTTAACGTTGTGTATTGTAACATCTTTCTAATTTATTATGTTTGCTGACTTCTTTACACAATTCTTTCAAACACTATTTTATTAATCTACTTTTATTCAGAAGTTGTAGCCCTCCATTTTACCAAAAAAAAATTTTTTTTAATATATAGTAAGTTTCTAATTCAGTCCACTAAAAAGTTTGGTTACATATGTACTGTTATAAGTATGATTATTGTATGTAAAAAAAGAAATTTATTTTGAGTTTCTCCCAAGTTATTATGCTCTTTCATCCAAGTTTTAACTCTATCCATTTTTAGACCATCTTTTTGGATAAGCAAAGATGTTTTTTTTCATAAAAGGTCTGCCCATTCCTCGCATATGTATGTATAAATGGATTATTCTTCTGTACATGAGAGGTCAGAATGATAGGATGACAACCATGGCACTAACAAGGGCTTGAACATTCCATCATCAGATTTTCAATGAAATGGAAGGCTAAAGAGTTGTGAGTTGGAATAGATTGAAGCCTTTCCATTAAAATATAAAGATTGGCTATCTTAATATAAAGTTGAATACTGATTATATATATGTGTGAGGATAATAATCTAAACCAACTGATGATTGCTGGTTTAGCATGAAATACATATATTGGTGATTATTTATTTTTTCAACATGTGTCTGATCAGGTGGGTCAGCAATATGAGATGGCACTGAGAGTGGTGGGTCATGTGAAAGTCTGAGTTTGAACCCACATATATTACATAAAAGATTTAATAAGATTACAATCAGTGCAAATACTTTGTGCAAAAAGATCACAACTAAGAGTTTCTCATTTGTTATGTATAAGTAGTCTAAGTCTAATTCTCAACTTAATTCAATTTTCTTTAATCATGAGAAAAAATTTGAACATTATTGTTGTTTTCAAAAATTAACATTGTATGTAGTCAATCAATTGATAAGAGAAGAAAAGTTAAGGAGACATGGTACATTACAAATTGAAATAATGTTATATATCAAAGATTTAATATTGTACAACTAAGCATGATCAGGATTTAATCATTAAATAAGGTTTTTTTTTAAAAAAAATTGTTTGTTATGATTTTGATGTATGCACTGAAAGTGTACTCTATTATTTTTAGAAAGTCTGTTTTACACATTGATATACATGTGTTTATTATTTAAAGAATAAATATAGTGATTATTATTATATATAGAGTAAGTTAAAAACAAACTCTTATGAAGCTTCAAAAATACCCTGAACCTCAGACCACGGTTTCTGCCTCTAGCGTCATCAGTGAGGTGCTAGGGAATAAAAATACTAGAACTAGTCCAGCATTTTATCAATGCCTAACTATTGAGAAGAAAATCTGAAACTTTCAGACATTTAAATGTCCAAAAATCCAGCTATCTAACTCAAATAGCTGTATGGGACTGAACTAAGTTCAGATACACCATATATTAATAGCTCTAGCAATATAAAATTGCCAAAGCATTAATAGCAAAAAACTAAAATTAAATTGATAAAAATCAAGTCAGATGATCTAATTTTAATAAAGCTCCTATTTACAAATGTTATATATAGAGTAAGTTAAAAACAAACTCTAGTATTTTTATTCCCTAGCACCTCACTGATGACGCTAGAGGCAGAAACCGCGGTCTGAGGTTGAGGGTATTTTTGAAGCTTCATAAGAGTTTGTTTTTAACTTACTCTATATATAACATTTGTAAATAGGAGCTTTATTAAAATTAGGTCATCTGACTTGATTTTTTATCAAAGTGATTATTATATATATATATATATATACTCACCACTATTCAATTTTCTTGGCTTTGTATCCTTTACATACTAACATATAAAAAAGAAAAAGACTTTTGGAGATAAAATTATTATACATGTAATTTCGCAAATGAACAATCTTATTGCCACATTAGTACATGGAGTTGAAAAGCTTATTATAACTCATTCATCTATTCTTAGTGAATAGACAATAACATAAAAATAAAAAAAAAATTAAGAGAAAAAACACTGAAAACTATGCATTAGAAACAGTACCTAGCATTTATTGAGCCATCTTCATATGCTCTTCATAAAACACAATCAGAGCAGCATTTGATTATTTGAAACTAACTCTCATATCTAAAGATCACTTCATTATTTTCAAATGGATCAAAACTCATAATTATAATATTCTGAGTTTATTGCAAATTTTTTTTTTGCATTGAGTTCATAAATATATACATATCCATAAGAGTGTGTGGACAATTAGCACTTAACATTATATTAAAATGTAATTTTACATTTTAGTATGGTTTAAGCATTTTATTATATATATGTAATATAATTAAATACAGCATTTTTTCCAACATTTTTTGTAATTTCCAATTTATTGGCTAATTAATAAAATGTTATTCACTTTTAGCATCCCTGTATTTAGATTGTTTTGCCAATGGAAAACGATTCTTTGCTTTAGTAACTATATATATATATATATATATATATATATTTATATATAGATATATGATAAATGTTATATATATATATATATATATATATAACATTTATCAAGTTTCTAAATAAAAGTGACATCTAATGTATTTCAGATGTAAACATTATCATTTTTATAAATTATTAAATAGGAGAATTCATTCCTTACTCATTTTAATGTCGTTATAAACGAACAATTATATGTCAAATATTTGTAATATAATTAAGTTCAATGTTTTCCCAACATTATATATAATTTCTGATTGAATTACTAATTGATATATGTTTAGCACATCTGTACTTATTAGATTATTGCGCCAATACAACATGATTATATATATTAGAAAATCCAGATGTTTATAAGAATGGATGTGTAGTAATTTTTTAAATAAGGATAAAATCTATTGCCTTAATTCTGACTACATGATAGAGTTCATTTTTTTACTCATTTTGCATTGATATAGTAATCTAATAAGTAGAGGGTGCAATGAATATATTAATAGGATTTGGTTAATTAGTCAATAAGCCATAAATTATATATAACATTGGGAAAATGTGTTTAATTATATTACAAGTATTATAATTTTTTTACTTATATGGGCTTTAAAATAAGAAATAAATATTCACATATAGGTCAGAGATAACTCATATATGAGATTGATAATGCTCACACGTGGAAATTATTAAATTTCACAAATTTTCAAAATATATTACCTTTATATAATCCAAATGATCATTTATTATTTGCATTGTAGTCTAATAAATACAGGGTTGCTAATATATATGCATAACAAAATAGTAATTAAATGGCCAAGCAGAGCCCATTAAAAAAGAAAAACGAAAGAGAAGGCATTATTCACCATTAGTGCTATCAATCAAATTATGAAAGTTCATATATTTTTTTCTTTTTTATTCTTTAGAAAAGAAAAGATAGATTCCAATTTAATGATGAAAAATTAATTGGCTAGAGTTAATTACAAGCCAGCTGTGTCTCAGATTGCTAAATACCTTGAAAATTTTCAAAAGTTTTACCCAGATTTTATTTAAATTATATGTTGTAGCCATGGTATATATATGCACTAATCATTACAAAATATGAGCATTGTGTGTGTGTGTTTATATACATATAGTTGTTGTATACAAAGAGATAAACGAAAACGCAAAATATTCATTAAACAAAATGAATATGTAATGAACTAAAAAAGTAATAGTATTCAAATCAGCAAGAAAATTAAGGTTCTCAACAGATTGACCGTGAATATGACGTGAAAACGAGAAATGTATACTTGGTACAATAAATATTATTAAAATTTTATATTTAAACTCTATACGTGTATTATTTTACATTGTCATTTAGAATGGCAGAATATAGAAACGTTAGTTTATATATATATGTGTGTGTGTAATTGAAGAAAAATTCCTAACTTAAAAGTGCTACGGTATTTTAGTGCAACACTTTCAAATGTGAATCATTTTTTATTCATTTCCTAAGTTCTTATGTAGATATGTAAACAAACATAAACACTGGTGAGCATAAAATTTAAATTAGCAAAGATGCCAGTGTGATTTACATTTTATATTTGCTAATGTTAGAGTTTGTTTATGCATTTATATAAAAACTTAGAAATGGATGTAAAATTATTTATTTTTCATTCATTTCAACTTTGATACTTGAGGGCATTAATTAAATTAAAAAATATCATTATCACATCTCTTTTAAATTTAAAGTTTTTCTAATTATATATTATTAAGTGCTTTTTAATATACTTATTGCAATAATGATATGAGCAGTATCAGATACTTGCTATTAGAAAATAATTCGGGGGGAGGGGGGTATATCTTATTTCTGTGTTAATATGATTGAAACGATTTTATCTCTAATATGTAATAATTAAAGCGACCAATGCATTGCCCTCCATGTATTATACCTGGAAAATCATGCTTCACATGAGTTACTTTGGATAAAATGGATCATGGAATTGATGTATAAACCAGACAGTTTTTATGTTAAATAATTCAAACTGCATACTATTTAAATAAACAAAAAAAAATATTTACAAATTTTTAATAATATAATTGACAATACAACACATATATTTCTTTTCTAGAGCAAATATATTTTTCCTTAAACATTATTTACCAATTATGTACTCATTAGTTTATTATTAATATCTTAAATTACTTTCCAATTTAAATAAAATTTGTCATTCTATAATGAAATTTAAGCAATCAGCATTGATATTAAATCACTAAACATCACATGATCACATGATGCTAGAGAGTTGCATTAAATCCTAAGATCTAGGTGCAGTACTCTCAATACAAGGCTCCTCATTGATGAAAGCCGCCAACTAGAAACTAGTCTGGGATATTGGATGAGTAAAGCACTAGATAAGGATTTTATGCACAAACGTTCCTGCATCCATTGATTATCATGGCTTGCACTGAGTGGCACTACTGTATGGAGAGTTTTGTCTCTGTGCAGCACTGATATTTCTATAATAGTTATCTCTTAGTTATTATTTAGTTTATGTTTCAGAAACACAACATAAAAAACAACAAAAACAAATGTTCAAAGTATTAATTTTAAAATGTTGACCTTATAATATAATTACATGCTCAAGTACTGCTTGTCATTAAATTGCTTTCCATGCCTTTAATACATCACAGATATAACCTTAAGTTTTGATGACTTACATAAATATTTATTCAATTATCTTTAACCTCATAGTTGACATATATATATATATATATATTGAACTGGGTCTAAAAAATAAATATTATCTTTAACCTCATAGTTGACATATATATATATATATATATTGAACTGGGTCTAAAAAATAAATTTATTTTTGTAGATTTAAATTCCTTTTAAAATAATTCTTTATAGTATGGGAATGGACTGGCCCTTGTGTGTTTTTTTTAATTATTATAAAAGGTATTTAAACCCAGTTAATAATACAAAATGACACTTAACTTCTGGAGACCTGGTTCAAATGCTGTCCAGAAGGGGTGCCAAAGTGTCATAAATTGATTTAAAATAGTAAAATCGTAACTAAAATAAAAAAAAAAAAAGTTTGAAACTAAAATTCAAATAAACACTAAATTGGTAGTTTTATAAGTGAAATTAGTGAGTAATGTGACAAGAGAAAAGGTCCAAGGCAAGCAAATAGTAATATTATGCATATAAGATAATTATAATAGTTAGAAATATAAAATAAAAGAATAAAAAAGAGTATGCATTGTAAAAAAGGAGAGAATAGAAAATACGGTCAGAAATGATAAATAATTTATTACTGGGGGTTTGGAGTTTGTTGAACACTTTGTTTGATTTAAAATATTTAGTTGAACACTTTGATTTAAAAATAGAAAAAATAATGAAAATAAAAAAACTGCCTGACAAAGGTTAGGGGAGTTTTAGAGTTCATATTAATTGGTCAGATGGTTATACATTAATGAAAACAAAGTTAAATACATGAAATAAAGTTAAAAAAATAAAATGAAATGTTGTTTTGAGAATTAATAATGGTGATAAAAGAGTAAATAAATGTGAGTAAAATGAGAATTTGTTACTAAGAGTAAAGTAAAATAATAAAGTTTAAAGTAAATATACGACAATAAAATAAGTTTTTTTTCTTTGTATAAAATCAAAATACGGTAATAAAATAATAAATAAATAAATCAATAAATAAATCGAATAAAGCTATAATAAATAAAATGAAATTTAATAAAATAAAATGTTGCAAAATAATTTTTCATGTGAGTGTAGATTGTGTGTAGGTTAATAGTCATGGAGGGGGGAAGTGCAGATAAAGGTTGATAAGTTTTAAATGTATGGCTGTCACTATGTGAACTTAAAATCCATAATGGGCATAAAAAGAGGGATTATCTGATAGTATGAGTATCCAGTAGAAAGTTATGGGTTCATCCAATGCACTGGGAAGAAATCACCCCAGTCCAATATCTAAAAATATGCACCCTGGAAAATAGACCTACATAAGCTGCAAATCAGTTTGTTGAGAGAAAAATTCTCAACATCATATAGTTATAACAAATCTCATTTTACTATAAGCCAAATGGTAAATGGATGAAATACTGCCATTCTCAGTGACCCATATTTTTCTAGGATGCAATCTCAATGGAGAAAATCCTAGGCTCATTCAAACCACTGGAAGAAAAATTCCCAGCATAGCTATAAATAAATCTCATTTTTTAGCATCAGCTGAATGGTCAGGGATGAATACTGCCATTCACAGTGACCCCATATTTTCTAGGATGCAGATCCAAGTGAGAAAGTCCTGGTATCATTCAACCCACTGGTAGAGAAATTCCAGCACAGAAAATAGTTAAAGTATTTTTTATTGCATAAGTCAGACATAAGCCAGATGTGTTCTGCTATTAGCAGCATTCACCCTCTTCATACACATCAGAAAGATGCATGTTGACTCTTGTGGTTATATCATATGACATAATTATTGCCAGTTAATGTAGATTATGGCCTGGTAAGATAGAGTAGTATAAAAAGGTCACCCTCTGTGATTTGCTGATCTGTGTGCAATTGGACATTTATTTGATAGAAAAATATTACATAAATAAATAAATAAAAGTGAAAAAAATCAAATGGTAAAGCTAAATAATAATAATAAAGAGTCAGAGCTAAAATGGATCAAACTGGTGTATTTTACCTCTCAAACTAGGTGAACACTAGTGGATATCTGCATTACATGTTTCATAATTTAAAAAAAGGTATGATCAAATTTATTTGAAAGAATAATCAAAAAGTTATAATTAATTAAGGAGTGGTTTTAAAACATAGTTCTAAGAATAAAAAAAGATTGCATTTTTTTAAAAAGAGAATAAAGCTTTTATTGAAGAGTGAGTGGGGGAGAATCTAAAATAGAAAAAGATTTTAAAATTCATTCTTTCCTTTTTAAAAAATAAGTAAATATGAAAAATCAGAATAAAATTTTGTTTGTAAAAGAAAATTTTCGCAAATGTAATTACATTTAAAAGATTATTGGATGATAAAGAAGTAAAACTAACAATTGAATTAATTAAAAAAACTATATAAACTATTTATGAGATAGTAGATTAATCTAAGCAAAAGATTAGATTAAAGCAAATGTAAAAATAATTAAAAACACCTCTGATCAAAATTAAAAATATAAGGAAATAATGGGTGAGAAAAAAGTGTAAAAGTTATACCTTGGATTGTTCTTTAGTCAGGTCTGCAATCTGTTAGATTATTCTATTCTCAAGCCTGATCTTCAATCTGTAATTCAAGTCTCATCTGCATTTTGCAGTTGAATTATTCCATTCTTCATTTTGTGATAGAATTAGTCCAGTCTTCATTATTATTTAATTCAGTTTGGACAGAATGCAGAACACTGTCACAGATTTTTTCATTGAGAATTCAAACAACCAGAGATCCAGATATTCAGAAACTGTAAATGTAGTAGTAAACCAGTCAATTATTACTGTGATCAACATCAATGCAAAAACCACAGATCTAGCAATCACCTGAACCCTCACTGGAAACTAATGCCAAAATGGTGAAATAGATACTTCCACAAACTCTCATTGTTAAGACAAAGAATAGAAAACAAGCCCTGAAACATGATGGAGACCAAAAACTCAAGCAGTTGGAAACTGCCAATCATGAAAATCTAGGTAAAGATACTTTTAAAAAACAGTTTGTAGACACTTTATATTTATGAACTTTAATTAATAAAGGTCTATCATAATATTAACCTGAATGTAATCATTTATATTTTTATGTAAAATATTATATTTTGTTATTTTATATTATGTTAGGTATGTGTGTATGTGAATAAATATTAATGTTTGCTTAAGTATTATTTGGTCTGTTCTCTCTTTTTTCTCACTGCATCACCATTAATTTAAGAGCATGAGCTAGTGATGGCATATTTCAAGCACTGTATTGTGTGTCTGTTGTTTGAAGCATTCTGACTATATAATCTATGGTTTGCTGGCACCTGAAGTTGATTCTCAAAACAAATAAAATGCTTTGGATGGCAGGTTTGAATCCAGCAGTCGAGGTAGGCCATGGTCTGGAAATGTTATTGTGTTATGCTTGGCATAGCTTGATCTAACTGTGGGTATTGTTGATTGCTATGCTATCAGTGGTATTCTCCCATCTGCTTGAATGACCAGTCCATTCCCATATTATAAAGGATTATTTTAAAAGGTATTTAAATTGAGAAGAATAAAGTTCTTTTTTGGACCCAGTTCAATATATATTGTACCCTCACCTCCAGGAAATATAATATATAATAAAATGGGACTAGCTCAGATAAATAGTTATGCTCGGCTAAAATGCATATAATCGATAATAAAAATATTTTATGTTAATGTCAATTGTTTAACTTGCTCTAACTAATAAGAAATAATAATATGGTTCGATTTTATAAACTAAATAAATAAATATTTATTAAATCATGAGACCATGCAGTGAGATACAAGTGGTAATATGAATTACATTGAGCCAATATCCCACAGGATACCACCTCAATGGCATAAGAATACTATCCCCTCTATTATTATCTTAAATAATAAATCTATAGCATTCTTACAACTTCAACAATAATTAATTAATTAAGATAACACTGATAAATAAATCTTAATCTCTTTATTCAAAATAATATAACTAAAATAATATCAGGTTCTTAAGCTAATTCAATTCAATCAAAATTACTGTAGTCAAGCATGATAAGGGATTTAATATCACCCTCAACTACACCTAACTAATAATAATAATAATAATAATAATAATAATAATAATAATAATAATAATAATAATAATAATAATAATAATAATAATAATAATAATAATAATAATAATAATAATAATAATAATAAAGAAATAATATAGCATAATCTTTTATCTTGCATATATATGTGGTAAAATCTTATAATCTGAGAATATGTGGCAATGGATAATATTATAATTCTGTGTAATATTATATAATTAATTTATGATCATAATGATAATGTAAATAAAATGTCTTAAATAAATCATATGAAGAAAATATTATAATTCTTAAATAATACTCTTGTTTGTACTGAGCAAATATTATGTTTTAGTTCAAGATAATCTAGTCCTATGTTTACGATGTGAAAGAAATTTGATTCAACACATAAATTTATAAAAAACAAGTTTAACAAATTTTATTATAATAGCTTAACAAACAATAAATTATTTACAATATTTACAGTCAGCAAATCTTGTCTCATTACAATTTTCTATCATCTCAAAATAAAAATAAAAATCTAAGCATCTAAGCCTTCATTCATTCCAACTTAGAACTGTAATATATTTTTTCAAATGTATACAACAAATACTATCAATAATCATTATCATGGATATACAAGGAGTTTTACATGTATTAGATATAATGAAATAATACTATAATATGTTTCCATCAAAATATAGATCAATTATGAAACATAAAAATAAATTACAATAGGATTACTTATTCTAATATAGGTCTATTAAATTATTCTCAATTGTGTAAAATAACTTATCATGATAGTGCTGATACAACTAGATAAAATATATTTATTCCCATTTGTTAATAAAATAAGTTGACTCAATTAATAATAGACTTATCATATATTTTACATCTTACTTGGTATTAATCTAGTATAAAACGATGTGTATGTGTTGATGCATTTTCTTAAATATAAAATAATATTCATAACATATCATTTACTTATTCTATTCTCTATTGCTTCTTTAAATATACCATTCATTAAAAATATGCATTACATATAAGTTAAAAAAATATTTTTAAAATTATTCAAAAATTTCGTGAACAATTTTATTATCATTTACATGCTTCTTAAAATAGTTTACTAAATGTAGAAAACATTCTATGATTCTTTATTCTTATTTTAAGTTTTATTCTCAATCCCATTCGTATTTATTATTAACATCATTCAAAGTAAGAAAACCTATCTTATCCTCTTCCAAATAACAATTCTTCTATTCCAAAATTATTTATCATTCTCCTTCAAAGATACTGTTCTGCATGATGTAATACTTAGAAATCACGATAACAATCAGATGCATAGGTTTGAAGAACAAACTAGAGTATCAACTCAATAGTACAGATATAAGATGATCACATGGTAACAGTGCATAAAGAAAAGAGAAGCCTGACTTATCTGTCTAATAACTTCCACTAAAATAACAATGTCCTAGCTATTCATTCAGCTTTTTGGAACATTAATATTCAATACTAAGGGAAAACACTGCCCATGAAAATATACAAGTTACAGGGCTTCATTATCTGTACCTGCATAATTATTAAGACAATAAAAACTATTTCTATTCCTCATAAAAAACCTACAATAAAGCATCACTTTGGTTTCAATACTTCCAAGTCACTACCTATTAAAATTTCTTTATAGATTTATCAATCTACATTGTCAAAGAATTCTTAAAACATATTTCTAAAATAACAAATAAATTCAATGATCTAGATTATTTAATAAGAAAAGGTTACTTCACTTTTAAGGAAACTTCTTGAACACAAATACAAGTGACAGGTATCGATAATAAAATCAATACTTCAAAACATTTAAAATAATAAAGTTTTTTTTTTTACGAAAGAATCATATAATTATATTCCATTACATTGTACTATATCAGTAATATAATAAATAAAAGTATGCATATTTTTAAATAAAACTAACTCCTATACGTTTTATATGTGATCAGTGTATTCACACATACTCATACGTTCATACAATAACATTATAAAAAATACTTGACGATCTAAAAGAAAAAAAAAATACATCATAAAAAATAATCAAAATATTTAAACTTTAAAAATTATTAAGTATCCTTTATAGAAATTATAAATATTATATTAGTAAATAATCAATATTTTATATGTACGTTTCCTATCCATAATTATGAATAAGAAAAATTAATATTAAGGTTAGTTTAAAAATAAAAATTATAAATATATTAGTAAATAATCAATATTTTATATGTACCTTTCCTATCCATAATTATGAATAAGAAAAATTAATATTAAAGTTAGTTTAAAAATAAACAAAAACATATCTACGTAAACCTTTTAGTCCATGATAAATGTTCTTTTTAAAATAAAAATGTTTTTTTATTTCCTCGGGATTTCTTTACCATCTCCTTGTAGGCAATTGAAACTCCCAGACATATGTTGATATGATATTGTCTAAACACTTGATGACAAATTTTCTCCCCAATGTGATGCATGCTCAGTTAATTCCAACAAAATGATAAACGAAAATTAAAAAATAAATAAATGGAAATGAAAAGGAAAGTTGACTTCTGAAAAATCTGGATCCAGCTATGAAAATAATCACTAATCTGTTCTTGAGAGTTTATAAAAATAATAGTCTATTGTTTCTATTATTCAGAGCAGTGATTATTGAAGGTAATTTCAACTTATAATATTTAAAAATAATTCTTCGAAGTTTTCCTCACTCCATCAGGATCCTATGCTGGCTTATAGTGTCTTTGACATGGTGATATGAATTTGGGTGTCCGTATATGCAATTCTTGTGCATTTTTTTAGATATTCCCAGAAATTAATATTTAACTATTTCACATAATGCTAACATATAAAGTTTTACTGTCAGGATATTTTTTTATTTATCCAAGGATATTTTCTTTTCTTAATTAATAGTTTCTAATTATCGGTATTTTCAAAAGTTATTCAATACATGTAGTCTTTTTTTTTTTAAAGTAAAGACTTGTTACATAAGGTATTTTTCATAACTGTCTTCATTTTTTCCATCATTTTAGAATGACAGTTTTAAAATAAATTGTTTTAAAAAAATGTTTTCTTCAAAAAGAAACATCTTCTGCATCTCTTATTAAAATGATACTTACTTTCAAACTATTGAAAGATTTTTAAAAGTTTTTACCATATTACTTTAGGTCTTAGATAAAACTATTTTTCCAAATAAATGCATTTTTTTCTTTTTAATTTCTCACAAACTTTTCCGTTCAATTCCTTATACAATGTCCAACATGTTAACTTGGCCAATAAACTATTTGCCTTCATTATCAATATTAAAATTATATTTTTAATTAAGAAGTGTACTTCCAACATTTCTTTATACAAATATATACTTCTTCTTGGCACTTCCATGGTTATGTGATGTTAAAATTAAATTTTGACAAATTGACTTAGCAGGGAATTTTGTTTGCTCAACAGTGCATCTTTAAACCAAATAAATTTATAGTTTTTAAAATATACTCTCTTTTTTTTAAATAATTCAATTAGTACACTTCTATTTTAAAATAAATTATTAGAGAGTTATTATAGCACTGAATTGACTAATTTTAAAACAAACCTGACTAACAGAAGCAAACTTAACTAAATGAAAACAAACTCAACTAACAGAAAGCAAACTTGACTAACAGAAGCAAACTTCACTATTAGAAGCACACTGAAAATAATTGAGCATCTGTATTTATACCCAGATAAATCAATCATCAGATTGGTGGATTAGAATTTCACCTGATGGCCTAATTTACATATTCAGCCAAAAGTGCACAATTAAAATCAAAAATAAAATAATGACTCATCTTTTAAAAATATAATTTAAAAATATTAATTCTAAATTAATTTTTACACTTTATTAAAGATAACTAAATATTTTAAAATGACTTTTAAAAATAATGTTTTATTAATTTATTCCACCTTTAGTTTTTAATGTATCCATTTTTCTAAACAAAAAAAAATTCTAATTTTTATTAACTACATTTGCTTTAAAACTTAATTAAATATTTATAATAGCTAATTTTTTATATTTTATCTTGTGGTAGATAATAAATATTTTCAATTCTACAGTGTAATTTTAAAGCAATTTTGAAACTTTATTAACAAGAAAACTAGTAAGCACACATGTATGAATATTTACATGTCACATGACTTAAATCCAGACATAGCCTGTATCAAATTCTGTCTGAAATAAAATAAATGTTTAATTGCAACAATTATTATATTAAAGAAAATAATACAATATAATTTAGAATAATAATTTTGATACTATAAAATTGAATACACATTTCTCCACTACAAATACTACTTTTTTAAATAAATAATTTTAAATACAATTATTAAATATAATTTTCATTTTAAAATATATTATTTCTTTAATTGTAGGTTTTTACTTTCAAAATTCAGCTTTTAATACTTATTTAAAAGACTTATTAATACATTATTTTATTATGGCCAGCTTTTCCAACCATATACAAGTATAACATTTAGCTTTGTTTAACTGTTTTAAATATATTTAGCATAATTTTATACATTAAATATTCTCATTTTACTTTAATTAAACTTTTAAAAAGAATGTCAGCATAACATAATCATCATACAAATAGAATACTTCTTTAGTTTAATTTTTTTTAGTAAATTGATACAATAAATTTATTTTGACCTAAAAAGGGTACATATTCTCCCCCTACAAATAAAAATTTTAAATTAAACATCAATCTCAACATTTAATCTATTCAAATTATAATTACTATCTCTATTACTTTTATAGTTAAAATTTATCCTATCCTATTGCATGGAATAATAAACTATTTTGACATAAAAAATTTATAAAATATTTGGACATCACATCAAGGATCTCAACCAGAAACACTCCTAAAAATATATCTACACTTTCCTTACCCTTTTTTAAAAAAAGTCAGGTTCTAACATTTTTAAGTCTTATCTTTTTTCTTTAAAATAAGGTTATATTTTTAAATATATTGTCTCATTCAGGAATTATTTGTCTTAATCTTTAAAAATTTTCCTTTCTAAAAATAAATTTTTAATTCTCTTTTAACTTCTTTAAGTTTCACTAACCTTACTTTTTGGTTTTAAAATTGTGGTTACACTATTAGTCAAAGGCTGACTATTCTGACCTTCTATTCTATTTCTTGACCTATTATATTTACCAGAGTTTTTAGGATAATGAGATATACTATTTCTACTTCTAAAATTATACTCTCCACATTGCTCTGTAATTATTCTCAACCTGCTATTTGAAGATGTTTCAGCCACTCTTAAACATCATTATTTTTACATTGGTTCATAAATTCTAAATTTTGAAAGTTAAATGTTAAAATGACAATTTCATAGACAGTTTCATCACATTTGTCATAAATTGCTGAAAACAATGATATAGAATGTCTTACCTGAGATAATTTTTTAGTGAAAAAATTACAAAAACAATGCAATTGGTGACTTCCATTTTTACTAGCTGACCTATCCTGTCCTTCCATATCAGGATATCTGCTAGAAATGTTTGGTTGTCCTTCCATGCAGGGTATCTGTTACAAATATGTTTTGGTTTTTAGTGGGGGGAAAATAACAGTAATAGTTTACAAGATATTATGCAAAGAGAACTTTAGTAAATTGTAATATATTACATTATTATATTATAAATTAATTATTATATTAGTGAAAAATAGGGTGTGACATAAAATGTGTATTCTTTTCAAGTAAAAAGTGTACTCAAATAAATATCAAACAGTTAGAACCACTTATGAGATATTATGCAAAGAGAACTTTAGTAAATTGTAATATATTTAAAAATATAAATAATTATTATATTATTGGGGAAGAGGGCCACCTAAAATATGTATTTTTTTAAGTAAATAAAGTGTACTCAAAAAATAATTATCAAACAAAAATTTCTCCAAGATAAAATGAATAAAAACAAAGTAAAATCAATAAACATCAAAATAAACAAATTTATTATGAGCACATTATATATGTGTGTGGGAGATGATATATGAGAGTGGATGGCTGAGGGTATGTAATTGAGTCTGGATGTGTATGTTTTTATATCATTGAAATGTAAATTGTCTAAAATTCTATAACATATTTATTGTTTTCTACATATATTTAATTATATAAAAAAATAAATAATAAAAAACAAGAAATAAAAATAGGCAATAAAACTAATTGAAAACTCAAATAAAATCATACTATATCTTGCCTATTGCACTAAATATATGTATATGATCAAGTTTGGATGTGTATGTTTTTATATCATTGAAATGTAAATTGTCTAAAATTCTATAGAATATTTATTGTTTTCTACATATATTTAATTATATAAAAACATAAATAATAAAACTAATTCAATACTCACTGAATCCTGGCTAAATATTATATTCCATTTCAAATTTCAATCTAGTCATGAAAGCATCAGATGTGTTTACCATGGCTGTCCTTGCAGATAAAAAATGACTCCAATCTTTTTTTTTTCGACATTGCAGCTTCAAAATATGAACGGCCATGAAAATGAGCTTCTAGAAAAAGAAAGCTGATAAACACATATCACCAATTTCATATTTATATCAAGTGGTAAGAGAATGCAATTCAACCGTAAAAAAGCTTTACGGTTAATAAATCTAAAAACAATGAGAAAAAAATTAAAAATTGTATTTTAGAAAAAAAATTGTAAAAAAATCAAATTTCATCATAGAAAAAAAATACATACCTCATTTTAATTGTAACAAATTGGTGGATCAAATGATCTAAGACCCATATGTGTATGGTTTACTGATTCCTCACAAATTCAGTTGAAACTCTAAACTTCTGAACATGAGCTTCTGGGCGTGATTTGTACTTAAAGAGTTAAAGTGTTTGTGGAATCCTTTCCAGTTGCCATATTTAATTTCTTTTCAATTGAGTTTCTCCTTGAAGGCTTCTTAGACATGTGCATGGTTAAGGTGTCCTTTTCCTGGTCTGTAGCAATTCCAGTTAAACAAAAAAATAACAAATTTTGTCCATTGTGATTTTCTTGATTTTCCAGATGAGACTGACAGAAACTTATGCTCTTGGTTGAAAGTTGGTTGCAGATTACTTTAGGGGGTATCTTCTCCACATTTTTATTTCAGTGAAAGTAGGTTACATGGAAGAACATGATACCTAGATTTTGGATGAATCTAGCTCATGGTTTTTATTGTACAAACCATTTTTAGTGATAATCTCATATTATGCTAAAAGCTTGATTAGAAAAATGTCTGCTATTTTATTGAATAGCTTGATAAAGATTTCTGTTATATTGTGCCACAGCTTGGTAAATACTTCTGCTTCTTTCTTTATTAGGAGCTAGATTAAAACTTCACTGCTTTCTTTTCAACAGCTAAGTTAAGAATCCTTCTCCAGACATTTGGGTATTATCACTTATTCACACCCCCATATATATATTCTAGAACAATCTTGCTTATAAGCCAATTACAATCTGTCTCTTACATGATAATTTTGATGACAACCAATTAGATAAAATTTCATATTGTTCATCCAATTCCCTCCCCAATCATAGATATTGAAAACAAGTCAAGAACATAAATTAATATTATAAAATTGTTGACATTCCTTTATGATTAAAAACCACATTTTCTTGCAAACAAAAAAACAAGATAATCAGTTAATTACATTCATTTGATTTTTCTTTTTCATTAAAGAGAGTTAAAAAACATCTTTGATTAATTAAAAATAAAATTTACAAAGGTATTAAAATCTTATTTTTTCCCTCTTTTTTTAAAAAAATATCATATTGGGACTTAAAATATTTACTTAAATAAAGACCCATTAAAAATATGTATAGAAAAATTAAATATTTCCCCCATTAATTAATTAATTATTTTTTATTCAAACCTGAGGAATATGCTGACAATTATCTAATTATTTTTTAGTACAGCTATGTAGCCAACTGGGTATTATATATATGATAGACATCTGTTTTTTATAACATTAGTGACTGCTGTTTTAATGACTTTAGATAGCTTAATTCCATCTAATTACAAGAAAACATTTTAGTTATCTAATTGATTAACTTTTTAATTTTGAGTAAGCTAGATTATCTGACTATTCTTATTCATTAATCTCCAAACACAATAAATGCAACCTTAAAATTAAAATCAATCTTAATCTTTTTAATCATTTTGTTTAAAATCAAAATTTAGATATTTCAGTTAATGTACTTTATTATTATGTTTTTGAAGTAAACACTCATACCAATATAAATTCCAATATGCATTCTTTTAAATGCACTAAAATCTTAATTTCTGATAAGAAAAGCTATTACATTATTTTAAAACAGTGGCTAAACTCTCCATACAGTAGCATCATCAGTGCAAGCCAGAGTAATCAATGAATGCAAAAAAGTTTATGCATAAAATCCCTATTTAGTGCATACTAAATGCCCAGACTAGTTTCTAACTTGTGGCTTTCATCAGTGAGGAACCTTGGATTTGAGAGTAGTGCACCTACATCTTAGGATCACGTGATGTTTAGTGGTTTAATTACATTGTTTTAGCTATATTATAAAATATTTAGTATTTTTTTCTTAAAATTTAAACCCTTGTATTTTATTACTAAAACTTTTTGTGTTCATTATTTCTAAAAAAATATACAATATTATTTTTAAATAATGCATTTAATAAAAAATTACAATGCTATTTTTCATTATGCAGCTTCACAATTATTGTTAAGCAGCTCTTTTCCATGTGTATGACCACATGTCTGGAAATAGATGACATTTATTTACTTATGCATTAAGTTTTATTTAATATGAAGTTGAATTCTGAAATTATGTGTGTTTCTTCTCTTTTAGTCTACCCCAAGTAGAAATTATTGAAAGGTTAATCAAATCGTGATGCAAACTGATATTAAAGCTTAATTATCTTGTTCAAATAGTGACTATCATTTCAGCTGAATATAAATCCACTAATTTGTAAAGCCTTGACAGGTACAACATCATAAGATGTTTTAAAATGAGATTAAATTGTTACTGATGAGCATTCATCATCAGCTATTAATTAGGGGAATTTCAATTAGATATTTTAAGCTAAAAATATGTTTTTTTAGTATTATTTTTTATTTAAGTGTTTAGTATAATTATTATAAAATAGTTTATTAACATTTTTTATAGTTGTTTATATATATATATTATTTATTTATAGAGATCCAGCAAGTTTTTTCTATCCCCAAGTAGCAGAGTTAACCTGTGCTAAAATGACTCGATCGTCATCAGCCCCACTAAAACCAACTATTCCGGTAAATTATCTTTAAATTTATAATATTACATAATAATTTATAATAACTGTAAATAAAATAAAAATGACTGAATTATTTAGTATATGTGATGATTTTTATCCTAATAGATGACATTTGGGACAAAAAAGTGTGGCAGGGTAGTTTCTCATTCAAGTTTTTTAATATTTAATTCCTACGATTTCTAAAACTATTTTAAAGTATATGTGATAAATTCATATTTTTTTCTAGTTTATCTATAGTATATTATAATGTGCTTTTTGAAATATTACTTTTTTTTGTTTTAAAATGAATTTATTTTTTGATATGCTTAGTTTTATTTAAGAATATGTTGTAAATCAATCTATTTTTTAATTCCTTTCATATTAATTTGTAATTCAATAAATAAATAAGACCCACCATGCAGGAAAGATTATAAATTTATAATTCCTTTTACATATTTACAACTTAATACTGCTTTTGACCAAGCCAGTCATATTTATAATACCAAGATAGGTATATAGAAGAGAGAACTTATAAGTTATTTAGTATGCAAGTTTGCAAACAACTTGCATGATAATGCAGTGCATGAGTCTTTTTTATTTATCACATGGGTGTTATTTTCAATAAATCATGTCTCTTTGTATTTTCTCTGCCAATCATTGCACTCCTACAAACCACTTTGATGCTGAGTAGACTGAAATTGTGTCCTGGGTTGATCTCATGCTCTAAACATATCAACTTTTTTTGCTCAAATGAATTCAACATTAGCTTAAGAACCTCCCTAATCTCAATCAATTATTGAATAACACCAAATACAAGTTTCTTTCATATTAGGCTCTTTAAATAATCTATAAAATTGGCAGCAATGAACCAACTTGCAAAGCAGTTTACTATGAAGAGTCTTGTTACAACAGCACTACTAGACTAGCACAGCACACACACACACACACACATATATATATATATATATATATATATACACACACACTAAAACAGAACCCAACATAGTATTTTTAGAGCATGAGATCAACTTGGGCCACATTTTTGATCCACTTAGCATCAAAGAAGTTTGCACTGAGTGTGATGAGCGAAAGAGAAAATATAGAGGCATGGTTTATTCCAAATAACACTCATGCAATAAATAAGAAAAACATATGCATTGCATTATCATGTAAGTGGTATATGTAAATTCACAAACTTGCATATTGATTAATTCATAAGTTCTCTCTTCTACATATCTATCTTAGTGCTATATATATGACCAACTTGACCAAAAAGCAGTGCTAAGATGTAAATCTGTAGAGAATTTGTAATTTTATAATCTTTCCTGCATAGTGGACCTTCACTATCTAGAATTAAAATAACCTATAGGTTACCTGAAGGCAGATGTAATAATTATTTAGAAAAGTTTTATGATTAAGTGATGAAACACTATATTCACAAATGGCTTATTATGGGTTTTCATTTGTTAACCATTAGGAGACTGAACTTTTCACAATTGCTTTGATATAATTCCAGTTATTAATCTCAGAAACCATTTTCTTTTCAAAACATTCTTCATCTGGACAGCATCAATTTTGTAATTTTCTTCATCCACATTATTTTGCTTTGATACATTTTTAGTTGACATTAGAACTGACAAATTTGTTCAGAATTTTTGATGTGTTAACAATTCAATTGGTGTCATTTTAGTAGACATACAAGGGATGAAATATTAGTAAAACTTAAGCACTGGTTAAAACTTCACTAATATCATTGTATGATGTCTTATTTAATATATTTTTTCAAATGCTGCACACTTTATCCACTAAGGCATTAGACTAAGGTGATATGGTGGTGTTAATATATGGCATATTTCGTTATTAGCTGAAAACTCTGAATAGAGTAGACATGAAATCAGCTCCATTATCAGAGACTATAGTTCCAGGGTATTTATGATAGACAAATATTTTACTCAAAGCTTTCATAGTATTTTCCATGATTGTACTTTTTAACATTTTTATATTGTGTCTGTTTACAGTATGAATCTATCAGTGTTAACAAAATGTTTGTGTTAAATGGACAGCATGATCTAAGTGGAGTCTCTGTCATGGTTGAGTTGCTTTAATCCAAACTTCTAATATTTTTGGTAGCATCTTAGTAATAGATTGGCAGACAACATTTATATATCTGCATAATCTCATTATTCAAGTTTGGCCAGTGTGCTACAGTTTTTATATTCTTAGTGTTATTATCTCTTTTACCAATTCAGTCCTTTCCACTACAATTTGCAATATCATCGCAAAACATCTTTATTGTTTTTCTCTTTTTGAATTCCTAGTCATTGAAACAAGTCCTAGAATGTGAGTAATGTCTCACTTGATGATGTATGAGAGTTTTATTTTAGAGTTCAGCTTTACAGGTTATCATTACTTTTTTGCATGTTTCAATTTTATTGCCATTCTCATTAATGGCCGTCACCCCTGCTTTTTTAATAATAATGCTCTTTTTAATCTTCTCTATTATTTTTGTCCAATATTTTTTGTGAGATTAAGTACAAACCTATTCTGCTATCAATTTTTATATTAATTTTTTTTTCTGAGAATACATATGTTTAGCAAAATATATTCATTGTTCACATTGTTTTCAGTTTTTTTTAACTCTTCCTCCCTGTGATTTGAAGTTCATGTGTAAATTCTTTTTATTATTTTTATTCTTTGTGCAATAAACATATGATAAGTATCTGGTTTTCCTGTATGTAAGACATTTTTCCTGTTTAAATTTACAGGTTTTCTTTAAATTATGCTTTTCTCCACAATTTAGCATATAAAGACATTCAACAGTTTGTAGTTTCAATGTTTGTTTTACTTCCTAAAGGTTGACTTATGTCTGTTGTGTATGCAACATTTTTCATAACTAATTAATGGGTTATGCACTTGTCAATTGCCTTCTTATAAGTCATCCAGGAAAACTTGCTATAGTTTGTTGTTGAATCACTTTTCATAAAGATTAAGGAACATGTCATTCAACTCAACATTAAAATTACACTCTTTTTCTAACTCTTGCAGTATTGTGTCATATACTTGGTACTTCTCATTGGGTGCTTGTTTTCTGCTTCTGAAATGTGTGTTACCTATCTAAACATCACCTGTTGAAAGTTTGCAAGTTAATTTTTCTTTTAGTTCAACATATGCTACTTCTTCTGGGGGCTTTGGTTTCCAAAGTCTCTTCACTACTTGCAATATATTGTTGTCCACCAACCATATCAGCATTGCTACTTTTAGTTTGTCATCTTCTATCCTTTATCAGCATATATTTATTTATATACTCCACATACAAGCATCAACATACTGCATTATTGCCATCAAATTCCTTTATAACATTTTTTTGTAATGCGATTATATTGAAGTTTGACTATTTGATACACAAAGATGTTATGAATCTTTCAATCTTAATTGTACCAATATATTATTTTTTCACAGATTTTGCATCACTTGTAGCAATCTGCTACTGCTTACTGGTTCTTCTACCAACTGCTTCAAATGGCCATATTTCCCAAATGTATCTCAAAATACTAGCCAGGTTGCATCCATAATAAACCAACAATAATAACACAGTTAAAACAACAAAAATTATTTATTCATAAATATATATATGTATATAATATCAATAATTATTTTGATTTTATATATATATATATATATATATATATGTATATAATATCAAAATTACTCCAAATTTACAACTCAATAAGACTAACCAAAAAAAAAAAAAACAACTTTAAAACACTACAAATGTTTTCACTGCTAGAACCAGACTTCTCAAGTATAAAGAATTATAAAATAACAACATATTTAAACTAATCATTATCCACAATTTACTTACCTCCAATACATCTTTAATATTAAAAGAACTTTTAAATAAGTTAATTGCTTCAGAGTCATAAATTTTTAATATTAAATAAAATACTTTTAACAAATTTATCAGAGTAGTCAACACTCAAATAATCTTTATAAAATTGACTTTCCCACTAGAATTATTTAATTTCTTATTTCTATAATAATGACTTCTGAAAGTACCTACTTTATGATATACAGATTGATAGCTATCAGGTTTAATTATAGACATTAACTCTTTATTCTTAAAAAAAGAGATGGTTTTCTTTTAAGATTTATTTTCGATTTTACAGGTAGTTGTAGAGGGTATTTCTAGGTTCTTAAATAATTTTTTAAAACAATTTGTTGATTTTGATCATTACATAGAATCTTCTTCTTTTGAGGCTTTTGGTAAGATTAATAATTTTAAAATGGAAAGTAATTGGGTATTTGGTAATTTGGATATTGAGAATATGTATCAATCTCTTAATAGATTAAGCAGTATTGATGTTCGTATGTCTGTGTTGGTTAAACATGGATCTTTGTCAAAAAATAAAATCAAAGTTATTAAAACTTGCTTTTATTATTTGACGATTCTATATATTTTATTAATAATGGTAATTTTTAAAAGATTAAGGAAGCATGGATAATAGGTTATATTATTTCTCCTTTAATTTGTTCAGTTTTTATTTATTACTTGGAAGATAAAATTATTATTAAAAAGATTTATATTTAAAGTAATTTGTTAGATATGTGGATGATTGTTTGTTTGTAGTTGAGAATGATAAATTGAAAGAGTTGGTAAATGAGTTTAATTGATTCCATCCTTTTATAAAATATGTAGTAGAAGGAGGGAGTTAGATTTTGTTAAATTAAATTTTTTAGATCTATTGGTGATTAAAAATGTAAAGACTAATTGTTTGATATGTATTAAGAGTAAAGAGTTAAGGTCTATAATTAACCCTGAGAGCTATCAAACTGTGTCTCATAAAGTAGCTACTTTAAGAAATTATTGTTAGAGAAATAAGAGATTAAATAATTCTAATGGGATAGCTTTGTTTCAGAAAGGTCAATTTTATAAAGATTATTTGAGTGTTGACTACTCTGATAAATTTGTTAAAAGTATTTTATTTAATGGTAATATTTGTAATGATGTAAAGAATAAAGAAAAATATGATTTTATTTCTTTGCTATTTAAATCTTATAAAATTGTATGTAAAAATAGTAATTTGTTTGGAAATAAGAAAATTCCATGGAAAAGAGGTATTACTTTGAATAATTTATTAAATAATACAAAGGAAATTTTTGATAGAAAGACTATTTTTGGAGTAGTATATATTATCTCTTGTTTTTGTAAGAAGGTATATATAGGTCAGAGTAGTTTGATCTTAAATGTAAGAATAAAGGTACAAAAAAGTAAGATTAAAAATAAATATCTGCGTTCTGCCTTGTATATCCATGAAAAAGATACAGGCCACACTATTAATTTTGATGAAACTCTTTTTTGAGAGAAATAAAATAAAAAAAAGAATTAAAGAATCTTTATTATTAAAAATTTATGATTCTGAAACAATTAACTTATTTAAAAGTTCTTTTAATAATTAAGAATGTATGGGAGGTAAGTGGAATTGTGGGTAATGTTTAGTTTAAATATGTTGTTATTTTGCAGTTCTTTGCATTTGAGAAGTCTGCTTGTAGCAGTGAAATTATTGGTAGTGTTTTAATGTATTTTCTTGGCTAGTCTGGTTGAGTTGTGAATTTGGGATAATTTTAATTATTTATTGACTAGTTTAACTTTGTGCTTTTAATGTTTACATTTTGATGATATATATATATGAATCAAAACTAAACATTAATTATCTGATAAGATAGTCTATATTTGTAGAACATCTTTGGTAATATGTGTATAATAATTCTGTATGTGTATGCATGCACAAACAATTCATTTCCCTTTGTCCATTTTAACAGAACTTCTTGCATGCTGTTTATATTAGTGTGATTTCTGAATAATGTAAATAAATTAGCATATCCATGGACCATTGGTGGTCTATGATATAATTTTAATGAAATTCAGATATTATTTAAATTTTCTAAGCTCATTTAATAAAAATTTTAAATAAAAAAATTAATTTTGTTTAAGCTGTATTATTAAATGTAAAATAGAACAAGAACATTATATTGCTAATTGTCTTGTTACAAAATACTACTGTGACTTGCAAAACATCTACCTCAAAGGCGTTTAATTAATTCCTACTTGGTCAGCAGCATATAAAAAATAACAAAATAAGAAAACGAATTCTGTACAATTGATTAGACATCAAATTTGACTACAGCGCACCCTTGGTAACTGGGTGAACTAAAACTCAAAGTTTTATTAAGAATTTTGAAGGAAAACACGTATAAAAATTATTTAAGAATAGAATACTATTCGTTATTAATTTTAAATAATTTTTGTAGATATAAATTAGAAAATTACACATATAAAATAAAACAAATACGTAACAAATATGTATTTATACATTCATTTATGTTTATGAAATAAAATGAACATTATATTAACAAAAAAAAAACCAAAATAAAACGTAATTCTTTAACAAATTATAAAACATATAAATACAAACTTAGTTCTACTTTCATATAACTCAAAATGAAAACAAGTAATTACAAAAAAACTTACACAAAAATTATATTAATATAATTTTCTAATTTATTTTATACTTTAAGTTCAATATTACAATCATTTAAGTATTTCTTTATATTTATACTATTAAATTTGACTCCATTCACAACGACATACTTGTGTGAAAAAAACATTCTCAACTTAAACAGCTATTTAAAAAAAGTATTGCTCTCGGTTTGAAATAGAAGCTCCTTTAATGTTGCGCTGACATCCATTGGAGCAAAAATAATTTTAAACCAAGAGCAGCAAATGTCGCACTAATTTTTTATATATACTACTATTATTTATTTTTGGGTTATAATTAAAATTATTAATAAATATATATGTATACCTGTATATTATACTCAATGCTCGTATTAATTTGTATCTTGAAAAATTATGTTAGTGGTCTGCAATATCCAAAAGATTGCTGACCGCTGGACTAACATACTAACAATATGTAAATTTTCTGGAGTGATGCTTAATGAAGGATAATTTATTCATGTGTGAGCGGTGATAATTACAATAAATACAATATTTACTTACAACCATCTGAATATACATCTACACATATATATACACACCCACTACATTATTTTATTACAAATAGTTCAGTAGATATTTTTGAAATAAAACTTTTTTTTCTCAATAATTTATTAAATGTAAGATGAACATGATATAAACCATAGAAACAAAGTGCCTCTGAACATATGTAATTTGGAACAACATACACATAAAGGTGTTGTACAAAGCTTAACTACTATTTACCCTTGAGGTTTTTTTAAAAAAAAGAATAGAAATATCAGCAAATGTTCAATTAGGAAAATCCTTTTGCATTTGTCTACTGCTACTGCGCAAACAGATCATTCAGATACAAATACCTCCCTGCTGGCAACATGTACACCTCAACATGCATTCAGGTACATCTAAGACTTTCGAGTCCACCAGTGTCTAATGATTCAATTCCGGGAAACACCAATACACCTGGTAAGGCAACACAAATCAAACTGTGAAAGTCAACCACCACCCTGCCATTGTCCAGTAGTTAATCTTAGTTCAAGTTCAGAGACAATCCAGGGCCTCCAAATACACCATTGGGCAATGACCCAGAGCAGGGCACCATAGGTGCATCAGGAGAGCAACACCAATCCAAGCAGGGAAACTGGTTGAAGGCCACTTTTTTTGTTAAGTATTCAGTCAATAATCACTAATATGTAAATTGTTTTAAATTGGATTATTGTTTGATAAATGCAAAAAAGATCAAACCTATGAATTAGAAAGTGGCTTTGAACACTTATCAGAAATTTTAGAAAGTGGCTTTCAAAATAATTTTAAAAAAGAATGGAAGGCATTTACTATTTTAAATTTTGATTTTTGTCTGTGTTTTATTATTAGCTCAATTATATATGTAACATTTTGGAAATTATATAAAATTTTGCTTATCTCTGAAATATTTTTTTGTTTGTTAAATCCTATAATATAATAATAAATGCATCTGTTTATATTCATAAAACTAATTCTACAATATAACAAAAATGCATTTATTAATATTCATAAAACTGAATATATAAATACAAAACATAAATAATTTTATATAAATTTTATATTTTCATTCATCTTACTATTGAATATTAATCAGTTTATATAAAATTTTATTACATACCCAACTATATGTCAGGATACATTAACGTAATTATCATAACTTGATTCTGATTGTAAAATATGACCTTCAAGACAATCTTATAAGCTTGTTCATAATCATTTTACAGTTCTCAATACATGACATATCAAACCAAATGTAAATGTATATTACAAATATATCAAAGATTTAACAATAATGAAGAATTTTCAGGTTTCATGTTTACATTAAATGGTCTTTACTATGGCACAATCTATATAGTAATTCCAAAATTGTATATAGTACACACAATTATAGAAAATCATTGGAGTAATAGTGGAGATTTATATCTAAAATCTATATAAGTTTATCTTATTACCACTCTAATCATTTGAATACTTTATTCAAAGACTAACCTAAGATCTCTAATAAAATATAATTTTATGCTGAACAATATTCCAACATATTCTTCAACATATAATTTTAGACACTAAAGTGCTCATTGCATACTGCTCTATATTATAAAGTCCACAAAATACATTGCATAAATAAATTCCATTCAATGAAATAATACCCTAGTTCAAAAATATCTTATGGAACTCTCTTGCATATCTGAGATTGCACATTCTTTTCTAAATGCAAAATAATAAGCCAAATGGTTGTTGCTGATTCTCCCATATGTTCATTCATATTATAAGTTGACATATTTTCCTGCTATATTAAATTCTGTATCTGCTGTCAATATTTGTGTATAGCTAAAGTTTTAATAATCAAATAGATTAATAAAAAAGGCCTGATGATCATTTTCTTTTTCTTTGGACTTCTGTTGCAAATTTTTAATTATTTTTATATATTCCAGAAACTAAAAAACCTTATGTTATCAATAAAGCTCTCCTAAAATACATATAACCATTGATTAGTAAAAAAAACAACTATCAAACACATCAAACATATATCAGTTTGAATAATAATTTACAGTTAAAAAATAGAATGACTTAAAGCAGGCATATCAAACTCATTTACCACTAAGGGCTACATGAACTATTTATCATCAAGTTTTTTTTTTTCATATGTCATAGCTGTGGGCCACATTGCTACAAAATACAAAATTAAAAGAAAGCACATTATTTATTATTAACATTATAGTTTTACATATAAAATAACATATGACAAAATATAACTACATTAAAAACACATGTAAAGTATAGAAGCTGTTTTCCAAACCAATATCAATTTTTTTTTTTAGAAACATGACATTAACTTTTTATTAAATAACTTTTCAAAATTTGGTTGAATTTGTTGAGCTGCAGATACTTTTAAATTGACTGTATGTGCTGATCCATCAAACTTGATCTTTCCACAGTCTTATTGTTTTTTAAAATTGAAAATAATTATTCACACAAATATGTGCTCCCAAACATGGCTAAAATATGCCTAATAGCACACAATATATTGGGAAATCAGTCGACTAATAAATAATTATAGAAATTAAGAATCCCAACATCTATAAATTTTTGTTCAATTTGGGATCACATTAAATTTCAGTTAATTCTAGTTATAAAATCACCATCCATTCTTTCAATACCAATTGATAGAGAAATAAATATATAAAATTGAGTTTCACATTTTTTGAAATCTGAAAACCTTCTTTCAAATTCATTTCCTAATATTGCAATTTAACTAGTATATTCTGAAAATGCTAACTCCTGGTGATTTTTGTGATATTGATTGGCAACATTCAAAATGATATATTTTCATTTTGAAGTGTTTTTTTAAAGGAATCATTTTTATTTGAAGATATTAATATTATCAAATAACATTGTGCTTATATGATGTTTGCTTTGTAGTTTAAGATTAAGTTGACTAAGATGATTTGTAATGTCAACTGAAGAAGTCAAGTTTTTATCCATTGATCATCTCGCAGTATTCCACATTCATAACTTTTTGATTCTAAAAAAACAGTATTTTCATCCAGAAATTTGAAGAATCACTTCAAAATATTATGACTGGAAAGCCATTTAATTTCATATAATAAGGAAGATCAATGTATTCACTTCCTACGTCTTCTAGAAATTTAACAAACTGGTAATGATTAAGGGCATGTGCACAAATATAATTTATAAATTTAGTGACATTTTTCTGCATATGTCCAATATTTAAAACTTAGGAGCACAGTCATTACCTTCTTCTTTGCATTTTTATTTTAACTTTGTAGCAATTCCTTTAAGATCATCAGTGGAGATATGAGAATATCAGTTGCAAGACAAACTAGCTTTTTTAATAGTAAATTGTATTGAATCAGAAGTTTGTCAAAAATATCAACACTT
Source organism: Epiperipatus broadwayi (assembly GCA_028023455.1). Lineage (NCBI taxonomy): Eukaryota > Metazoa > Onychophora > Udeonychophora > Euonychophora > Peripatidae > Epiperipatus > Epiperipatus broadwayi. Next base: position 10,236,441 of record JAQFVV010006202.1, on the reverse strand, counting down.
ACAGTTGTCTCATGCATAAAAATAGATTCTAGAAGCCCTTCACTAACTTTCAAGTTTACTTCACATCCATGAATAAAAACAGCTAATTGAGCAGTATCCTATGCATCTGTACTTCTATAAATTGACATGGAATAAGTCATGAATGTTGGGATTATTGATTTTAGTTGATTCCTTAAATGCTTGGCTGGATCATCAACTCTGCTAGCAATGCTATTTTGAGATAAACTTATATTTTTGAACTTTTTTAATTATTCTGAATATAACACTTCTACTATTTTAGCAATGCATTCACAAATAAATTCCCCTTCAACAAATAGTTTTGACATGCTTGCAATTAAGTGTACTAATAAATATCTAGTTTTAGCAACATTTTCATTATCATCAGTAGGCCTGGTAAATACATTTTGTTATTTACTGAATGCCAGTTTTAATTCTGAAATTTTACCTTCTTGAAATTTCCCAACATATATGTCAGTGTTTTTTATGACTTATATCATAGTGCCTCTTGAGATTATATTGTTTGCAAACTCAAATGAAGCTTCTACATATCAGACTAAAAAAATTTTCTCCAGTAAAAAAATAATAATTTCCATTTTTCTTGAAAACTGTGATTTTCTTCTCCAATGCATTGTTGTTTATCCATACTGGTAGAGGATTTCAATATTATTATGAATTTTTAATAATTTCAAAGAAAACCCTATTGGTATATTTTCATTCACATTCAGAGACCAGTTAAACTGTCAGAGTGACACAGATGTTACCAGTTTTTCTAAATCTCAGAAGTGCCTTGCATGTGCAAACAATAATGTATCTCATATGTTTATAATTCCATTGCATAACATTATCTGAAATAAATATCAAATCACCTCAAATGTTAAGAAATTTCAAATATAAAATTACCTCAAACATTAAGAAAATTTTAATTACACCTTCTACAAGTAAATATATTTATTCACAGAGGGTATAGTTGAAAAATTTTTAGTGTTTGAAATAATTTGATATCTCATATGTTTAATACATTCTGTAGTATAACATTGAATAAATTTTGTGGACACATTATATAAGCAATAAAGCATTTATTACAATATTTAATAAAAACGAAAATTTTTTGAAAAGTGTTTTTGGCAAAATGATGAAAGTTTGGGATGTTCCTTTGATAGAACAGCATGCAGTGAAGTATTTACAAAGATATGAGATCATGTCTTCTAAAAAACATGTGACATGACCCTTTACATTTTTATATTAATGTTAACTAAATACAAAAAATAATAAATTGGAAATATTATAATTAATTTTTTCTGAAATTTTTTTTTTTAAAAAAAAAAAAAAAAAAATAATAATAATAATAATAATAATAATAATAATATTAAAAATGACTGCTACTTGTCAGCTGTTTTCTTTTTTAACATTTATTGTATACCCCTGGAACTATATTTAAAAACAAAATCATCTGCCAAGCTTGGTAGATAGGAAAACATACAAGAAACATTTATTTAATTGATTTATGTATGTATAATCATAATTCAAAAAATCCAATATTGTCAAAAAATATATGACCATTATGGTTATCAATCTAGCGAGCTGCAGTTTTTTTGTCAGCAGTCAGCATGAAACCAATGGCCCACATGTTTGACATGTCTGTTTTAAAGATAAATATATTTATTTTATAAATGCATTTAAAATATTGCATTAGTATATATTGTACCCTGCCAAATGGATGATAACATAAATAATTTTCCAAATAAGTAAATTAAGTTTTTCTTTTATTTTCTCTATGTATAATGTTTATTCTCTTATTATTACAAACTATTTTAGCCTCATACTATGAGACTTACTATTCTATTTAACAAGATCACAAACCTTTTAACATTAAATAAATACCAAAGTATTCAATGGCACAAGAATACCAAGATGCTTCTCATTATTAAGCCTTCAGATATTCCCATGACTAACACTAATACTTAATGAATCTAAAGAGAATACCTATAATTATTACAAACTTTATTTAATAATATCTACAATAAAATTTAATTTACTGTGAATTGATTAATCATATTCTACCATAACATTATTGATTATCTGTTTTTCAATAAGTATTATTTTAATAATGTCATTGTTAATAATAATAACAATAATATTATAAGATCTCGTGTTATCATTGTTTCTTAATTAAGCATTTAGTTAACATGCTAGATGCAAAGAAGATTTTTATTTACATCTATATGTAAGGGATTAATCAAGAAAACTCTTAACTATCATAGTCATAAATAATACTATTTTACCATTTTATAATTATATGATCTTCAATGCCTCAGACCAAATAAACAATTTTACTTCGAATAAAATAATAATAATACATTATATTATCAATAAAAATAATTAATCATCTCACTATTTGAAAAATGACATTTTTTTCGACATATAAAATACAATCATCATTTATGACTCATGTGATCATAGCAACTTGATATTAATCTATATATCTCTTAAAATATTTTACCTTTAAATAATTATTATATGTTGTCTTCTTATTATGTTGATTGTTATGCAATATTTAAATTTTATAATTCAAACTAATTTGTATATATAATTATGGACCATTAACAATCTGGGAATACGATGTAGTGGTGATAATTCAGAATAAAACATGACTATACTACTTAAACAAATTAATAAACATTAAAATTTATTACCACATTACTTACAATCTTTATATTTATATTTTACTTAATAAATAATTTTATGAACAACAAAATTAAACAATAGAACAATAAAATTATTTACAAAATACAACTATTTTTATTATGCAGTAATAATTATTATTAATCATCTACCTTTGAACCACCATCCTTTAATTTTATTCCATTTACCTTTATTAAATAAATTTTTGATTATAATAATATAATATTTTATAAAATTATATGTTTCTTCATTCTTTTTATAAAATATAAGTATTTTTTATTAACTTCATTATAATAATTTACTGTCTATAAATGAATTTTTATGACTAAAATTTACAATTATTATTAGTGCTTTTCTTAACAAATATAAGCTATAATAATAATTTGACCATTTTAAATCTATATGTGGATTTAATAAATATATACATTTAAAATAAAGAATATTAAATTTATATTATTAACACTAATATCACCTTTTTTATGTTATGATACTTATTCTTTTGATCTCTAATATTTTATACAAAAAATAATTATTAATTATTGAACCATTTGCTTTATAATTATTCCCAATCTTTAATAACAATTTTATTAACTTAACTATTTTCAGAAATTCAGACATTTTATATCTTATACTTTCGGATCCCAAAAACATTACTGAATCCTTACTTAAATAGTTGCTTCCATAATAAAGAGTAATTATTTATTTAACTTAACTGCTAACTTTGTATGTCAATGCTGATAAGATCAAGCATCTATATATCCACTTGATATCTTTTTATAGTTTTTTATTAATAAGCTCTTGTTAATTTAAATAAAATGTTCTTCTTTATGAACATGTGCATTACACTCATCATCAAATTTATCATCTATTTAGATAAACTAAATTTTTAACTTCACCATAATATTCTGAATACAAAGATACTACATCTCTGAATATCATTAAAGCCAAGAAATTCCTACATTTTAGTTATATACCACAATCTTTTAAAATAAGCATCTATATTTCTGATCTAAATATCCAAATTTCACTGCTTTAATCCATAACCTACAAGTTTTCTAAAGATAGAATGATCACAAACAAATAGTACAACGGGGCAGCATTAAATATAAATATACTACAATTATATTATATTATAAATGACATCAAAATCAAATATCATAATTAATATTGCGATATTATATTATTCTACACTTAATACTTTTATCGCATTTAAATTAATGTTATTAATTTTATAATTCTATTTATCTATATTACTATCGATTTCTATTTATTATAACTCATAATAATACTAAAACAAACAATAAATACATAAAATATATTTATTAATAATGTAATATTCAAATTTCTAAATGCCTTCAAAAGTTAATGATTATAGTTTAGAATATTCTTTTCTTTCTTTTTTTTTTAAAAAAAAAATAAAAAACGAAAAACAATTTTACAACATTTTGACTTCAGGAACGAAAGTTTCTCTGACAACGAAAATTGTTTTAAAAGTTCTAAACAATTTATGTTTGGCATCCTCTTCTCCTTACACAATAATTAAATGCAGCAATTCCAATACATGAAATTATTTTCCTTGTTGACATTTTTTTCTTTTATTAAATCATAATGAAATTTTATTCTCATTTTATTAAAATGTTTTTAATTCTTCTGTATAACATTTATCATTGATAAATTATTGCTATTGTATCCTGCTAATAGGACGACGACCCAACCCCTAGACGATATGCCAAATCCTTACATTAGGCTATCCTATGACTTCATCTAAGTATCATTTAAGACTCTTACCATTTTCTCAATAATCTTTGGTCAATATTAACAAGTGTGGACTCTCCTATTCTATCAACAAGATTGCTAATATCTAGACATTCCTCCTTATTTAGTATCTACATACTCTCATGACCAACAATCGTGATTAAATAACTATAATAAAACATCTATAATTATTAACTTTCAGTTAACTAATAAATAATATTCATTAAGGCTGTAGCCTCAAGCACATGCGTATAAAATGCGATAGTAGGGACCTCTACAGGTCTTAAAACCACAAGCTTACTCATTGGAAGAAAAGTGGGGAAATTATACTGTCATATTATGGTATATTGAATGTTATTATTATTACTTCTATAGAATTATAATTAGCAATAATCATAATAATAATTTTATACTAAAGAATATCTCAGGATAATCATTGATTTTTAATTAGTTATTTAATCCATCTATAAAATATCAAGAGGGATTTTACTGAACTCTATGGGTAGTATATCAATTAAGAAAAGAATTATAACCTGAATCTATAATCAAAATTGTACTATTTTATATTTATGTTCCCTAATACTTACTCTTAAGCTAGTATTGTTATCCAAATTGTAATTAGATTTGATACTTTTAATAATAAGTAATTCATAATTTAGTTCCTTATAGATAAGTATACTTTGATAATTTGCAATATCATCAATAACTTATGTGATCAAGGTACTTTACAGTAAGTTAAAATCTCTTTTAAGAAATGTGTGCTTAAATGATTGTTATATTGTTCTATACTGGATTATTTTCTTATTTCAATCTCAAACTGTACACTTTGTGTTTATGTGATGTAGTGACAATGACTCCTACAAAATAAATGCAACATTTAATACTCAAGTTTACTTTCAAAACAACAATCATATTATTTACAGGATATTATAGTATATAGTTTAACCAACAGGTAATTTAAAATAACAATAATAAAATTATATACCAATATAATATAATAACACTATAAACAAATGAAAAATTTTCCTTCCCGTTTTTAACTTTTAGATATTCACAATAAAAAAACCAAACAACAAATATTATCTTTTCATGTAATATGGTGCTATTGTGATATCATCATGATCATCATCAATCATTATTAATCCACTGCAGGATGAAGGTCTCTCCATGTTCAAACCATCTTCTCCGATCTTTAGCTTCTCTTCTCCACATCACCCCTGCACATTTTCTTATTTCATCTATCCATCTCACATATGTTCTCTTTCTGGGTCTTTTACAATCTTTTGAAATCCATTTTAAGATTTCAATTGTCCATCTTTATTATCTCTTCTAGCAATATGTTCAGCCCAACTCCACTCAGTATTTTAATTTTTTCAATGAGGTCAGTAAGACCTGTTTGTTCTCTTACCCATATATTGCATCTTCGATCTCTTCTTGTTACTCTCAACATGCATCTCTCCATATTTCTTTGAGTGGTCTGAAGTCTCTGAATTGCTCTTCTATTAAATGTCCAAGTCTCAGATCCGTAAGTAAGAACTGGTAAAACACATTTTCAAACTCATAGGCATATTTCCTTTTAGTATCAATTTTTCACTTCTTTTACAATTATTAACTCATTATAAGTTAGGTTTTAACTTATAAAGACAAAAGGAAACAAATTAATTATTATATTCCTGCTTCAATACAATAATCTTATAATACAGTTTTGTGTATTTTTAGATACTATGATATTCATCCTTTGATCTTTATTTTTTTTTTTTTAAAAAGATATTACGATAATAATTATAAAATCATCAAGTAGTTTTTTTTTCGATCTTAAACTCCCACTTCCTATGGTTTTATTCTCAACATATATACTAAAATACAATCAATAAAGATTTTATATTGTGTACTATTAAATCTGAACCTCTATATCTCCCTGCAATAGTTTTAAATCTACAATTTATGAGATTCATTTAAACATTAATAGACCACCCTTTGGTGTATTCTAAATAAACTATTTATCTCTGCTTTATCCAACAACTTAATTATTATCTTCATATTTCTAACTTATATTTGTTTGCTATCTTTTTTATTATTAATTGTTCCTACAAATTACAAACTAAAATTACTCATAATTCCGTATAACTATATTAAATTGTTCATCATCGTAAAACATAAGATCAATTTTAAAATATCATTTCTCTTTTTTCAATATTGCATATTTAAGCACAAACCCATCTCCTTGTTATATCATACATATTATTAATTACTTTTATGATATATTTCGTTAAATCATTAATTATATTTATTCATTTTAATTATCTAACAATATTTGATAAAAACATAACTTTTAAAATAAATAATGATATAAATAACCAAATAAAATCAATTATTAATTCCACTATCTATTGAACTATTCTCTCCCCCACCCTATTGTAAAAACAACTATATTTAAAGTAAAGAATTAATATATGTGTCTTGCATTGGTGGTCGAGAGGTCAGCGCGACTGCCTTGCACTTGCAGGCAGTTGCCCGGGTTGCGGGTTCGCGTCCCGGCCGGTGCTATGACATTAAAAAAAAGAATTAATATATGTACAAATATGATGTTGCAAGTTTTTTTCTTCTTTAAATATAAGTTCCTAAACAAACAAACAAACAAACAAACAAAAATTTTTTTAACTTTTACTGGCATTACAATCATTCCACAGGATTCAGACTGGTTGCACGTCAATATTATTATCACTTTTGTTTCAAACACATTCGTTAATATTTCAATCATTTTTGCTCCATTTGTTCTCATCCGAAGATTATTACAATTATCAAAATTTACACGATGTCAGATTATTGACAATGTAGTAGGTTTTTATTTTCCTTTAGTAATTAAAGATTATCTGCAACTTGTCTTATACATTTGATTTAAATATTCGATTCAACATTCGATTGATTCCTTGCTTATTTTTGGTTACTATTATTATTAAGAAGACAGCATTTCCCCCATTTTTTGTAACAGTAAAATAAGATTACCTTCCACAGACATTTTATATTTCCTAATACATTAAGGTTTATTTAATCTGTTATTCAACAATTTATTCTTCATGCATATTTATTCTTTATTAAATATTTTCTGGGATGGTTTTACTCTCTTGCATTTATATTTGTTTTTTCCAATTCCAGATGATAAATAATGCTTTCATTCCATACACATTTAAATATAATCATCATTCAACGTATATAACGCTCAGTATAATTTTTTAAACTTTACATAAAAGTAATATTAAAATTAGTACTGCTCAGTTTTAATCATTTCTTCAATTAAAATTTTATTCAAACATGCTTTAAGATTTATCTTTGATTACCTTATATACTTTTCTATTCACACATAGTTTTGTTATCATCTGTTACTACTTTAGTTCTAGATAATTTTTAAAATGCATACTTATCTCTGTCAGAAATAATTTGCCTTTTACTTATCTCTGGCTGATAACTTGATCTTGTCCAGTTATTTTGACTCATATGACACATGAATACTTCATCTAGTTTAACAATTAAATCCAGTGTAAATACAATACTCCCAAGGTTTTCCTTTAATGAATTTCTTCCTTGGTCACAATTTGAGATATACATACAATTTTTCCTCATCATTTTATATTATTTTCTCCATATAATGATTTCCATAAAATTTCCAAGAACCACTAATTGTTGAGTTGCCCGTAGAGATCAATTTAATTTACTCTTGTATTTTAAAGAAGCTTTATAACCTATATTACTTAAATTATTATGTAGACAAAATTCATTACTTTTTTTTTTTTTCAAAATAATATTTAAGTAATTTTTTGCAAATATTTAGGATTAAAAAAAAACCAAGTTACTTGTTCCTTGATCTGTGATTTTTTTTCCTCCAATTTAATATTCCCTCAATTTTTCTTAATGATTGTCTGCAGGCTGATTATTGGTTAATTTTCCCCTCTTCTTTGATTCTATATTTAATGAATTGTTAGTATTTGATCTATATTTAAAACAAATATTTTCAGTTTTGAAATATTTCTCAATAATATAATACCTTTTAGAAACTGAATCAAATACAATTTACTTTTTTAATTTAGATCATTTTGGTTTTATTTTTATACAAATTAGATTTATATTACTTTTATGATTTTTTTTTTAGTCACAAAATTCATAAAAGAAATATTAATCATTTATTTGTAAAAATAACTTAAGATTTAACTAGAAATAGTAATTGCTTTTATAATATTAGACACACATGGACTAACGCATATTTGTTTAAAAGATTAAATTTGAACTTTACTATAATTTTAAATGCTATCAAATGTTTACTTATTTGTAACTATAATAAATTTATAGTTTAACTTTTTATCTTTTGTATACATTTGTACCCAACTATTTTATCCAGCATTTATATTCTCTATATGACTTTAAATTGACTAAATCTAACTTCAAACCTTATGATAACTAAAACGACAATCACTCTTACTAGCTTAATAAGTACCTATCTCTTTGATTTAATAAAATTTAAAATTATACATCTCAAAATTTTATTCCCAATATATTTTATGATGAGATGTACCAATAAAAAGTGCACGATATATATCCTTTAATATAAGCTTTACCACACTTTACAATCCACTTCATTTCATTGGCATTAACCCTCTCACCATGTTTGTAGCAGTGAAACCATTAGTAGTGTTTTAAAGTTCATTTTCTGGGCTATTCTGGTTGAGTTATGAATTTGGAGTAATTTTGATTATATATATTAAGAATTGAGTGCATAAATATATTAGGTTTTAAAAAAAGGAAAACTCAAATTGTCTATTGCAGGGCAAAATGTTCTTAATATTTTTCAAAGAGAAAGTTGAAAAAGTGTTAGTCAATAGGTTTTCCAACTACTTAGTGGTGAGGGTTTTCGCAATTTTTCATCCTTTTCTAGCTCCTAGTTACAAATAGATACATTCACAAATCACTGAATGAATGACTTTCTGGGTTAGATGAAAACTGGCTATTTGGGGAGGGAGGTAAATTTAATACTATTTGGAAGTTGGAAAAATTGTGCAGCTATTTTATACTCTCAAATTAGAATCCCAAGTTATGTCATTTTAGGAAGATACAGTTCTTTATATACATGTACATGAATTTTAAATTAAACATAGCTCAGTGTATATGTCAACAAAAGAAGTAAATCACCAACAATGTTGACAAAGGTATGCCTATAAATGTCAGAACTCCCAGGAATAGGTTCATTCATTCTATTCTTGATTTCTTTTTCCAGCATTTAGTGTGCTTTAAATCCATAGCCTGGGGAAGAATTATTTACTCCCTTTGTTTATATATATGCACTACAAACTTTTATTTATTAAAATTTTCTAAACACTACATATGGTTTTCTATTTATAAGCCTTTAAAATTATTGAAAATTACATTTTCTCTTTTTTTAAATAAAAAATAAAATATAATTTTGTATAATTTTATATAAAGAAACAATGCAATATATATATATATATTAATATAAAATATTTTTACATAAAATAAAATTATAGTGTTGCTTTTACAGTCGTAATTAAATGTGGTATAAATGAATAAACCCATTAGTTTGATTTTTATTTTGATTCAACTAAGTTTTCCCTTATTGACAAATAACATGTTTGCAATTTGTGATTAAGTTGACACAAATTTATGTGCTAGTGACAAAAAAATGAATGTTAACGTAATTGAAATAAATATGCTAATTTGCATTGACTAATATATGTTAAACTTATAAATGCAATTTACAAATAAACAAAGGGATCACCATATTTTTGGTATTTAATTCCAAATCCCTCTTTCTCTGGACAACAAAAATCTTTGAATCATATTAAATGTTATATAATTCCATTTTAAATCCTTTCACAGTGTAGATGTTTTGACACATACACACATATATACAGTATATTATTTTCACCTATAATATGTTTCAATTTAAAAATTATGCATATACACAGACATTAAAAATATATTTTTCTATGTAATAAATGAATTTTTAAAAATGTTTTATATTTAATAAAAACTAAATCAAATATGAAAAACATATGTTCAACTGGGTTAACATTTTCTTGTTACTTGCTTATAAATTCATATCATCTTAACAGCAAATCACATCAAACTAGACCAATTATATGTTATTAAAAGAAAAGCCATCATCATCAAAACAAAAATGAAGTAGTAATTATTAATTTACAACACATTTAATTATACCTGTAAAGTCAACACTAATTTTACTTGAGTTAACTTTATTTTTGTTGGTATTTTATGTGTATTATATTTTTTTTAATTGTTACACATTAAGATAGCAACAAAAATAAAATTACTAATATTTTTCTTTGTTTTACTTGTGTTAAAAATTTATAATAACAAAGTGAAAAAGGTTTTGATGTCTACATTTAGCATTAGCCTCCATAGACTTGCATTATGATGGAATATAATATTTTAAATCATGACATCAAAAATTAAAATTTTGTTTTTCACTATTTTTATTTCATTATATTTTTTTAACAATGGGTAAACAAATGAATGATTTTTGAATGTATAGTGTCCTTTATATAATGTAGCAACATTTTTTGATACAGGAAATTTAAGATTAAAATTTTCATATCTAAAATTTTAAGAGACTACTATTGAAGAAATAGTTTATTGCTTGGTGTAATTTTGGAGGGGGTTCACTGGCCCAACTATTGTATTATATGATTTTTTCTATATATTGCTTGTAACATAAGAATGATGATATTTTAATCTATCCTCTAGATATAAAATCATATGTAATAGAAGTAGGTAATAGAAGTGAGTATTTTTTAATACACATTAGATCGGTGTTATTTTAAATTATTATTTTGTAAGTAATTTTATAGTTTTTTTAAAAAATATATATATAATTGTAATTTATAAATGTATTTTTTTAAAGAAATATAATTCTGTATTTAAATTAATGCTATTGTATTAGATAAATGATCTTGTAGAATCTTTATTACTGAGATTGAAAGTTGGGAAAAGTTTTAATATATTTGAATCTTTTGGCATTTTTTTTTTTCATTCTTTGAAAAAAATATTTTTTTAAAGCATTAATAATATATTCTTCATTAGTGCATTCTTTAAATCTTTCTTTTCTTTATTAATAAATAATCTGCTTTCAGAAATAGAATTTAGAAATATACATCTAACTTAAGAAGTTTTTTAAAAAATCATAAGTAATGATTATATGTAATGCAATAAATCATGGATATTTAAAATCCTATATATATATAAAATAAATAAAATATCCGTTAATTGAAAACAATATTGTAATTATAATTGAAATAATATTTTTAACGGTTTATAAATAATTACAAACAATCTTAAAATCCGCAGAAGTACTTTCGGTTACTTTTTAACCTGCCTCAACTGCTATTAAATTCAAAAACCAAAAGCGGAAGCAAACGTCATCAATTCAAATTCCACTAATCTCGTATTTTAATGTTAGAAGCTTGTCGATTTATTAAATGTGTTTTATTCCTGTTTATAAAAATTGCCTCTTTAATTTTTCTTTTACTATGGTTTCTCTCTTCATGAAGAATTTTCACATTTTCAAAATTAATTTTAAATTAAATTAAATTAAATTTAATTTTGAAAATGTGAAAATTCTTCATGAAGAGAGAAACCATAGTAAAAGAAAAATTAAAGAGGCAATTTTTATAAACAGGAATAAAACGCATTTAATACATCGACAAGCTTCTAACATTAAAATACGAGATTCGTGGAATTTGAATTGATGACATTTGCTTCCGCTTTTGGTTTTTGAATTTAATAGCAGTTGAGGCAAGTTAGAAAGTAACCGAAAGTACTTCTGCGGATTTTAAGATTGTTTGTAATTATTTATAAACCGTTAAAAATATTATTTCAATTATATATATATGTATTTGGTGTCACTCTTTTCTAATTTTATTCAACTTTAATGTAATACTGCTAGATTTCAAAAACATGCCATATATATTGTATGGAAAAAAGAAGTAATTATTTTTCCATAAACTCTGTCAAAAGGTTGGGGTTGAGTGGAGTGAACTCAGGGGACTGGGGACTAAAATTCACAGGGAGCTCCACTACTGTAATAGATATCTTACATCAATTAATTTAAGAACTAATTTTTAAATATCAAAATTTAATATATTTTGATTTTGTTCTTTTTATGGCAACATACATTTTTTCTACTGTTTAACTGAGTTGTTTAGCACTCACATATATATCTTTTGGTAAGTTATTGTAGTTTGCTAATGTATTATTTATCATGGCTTAGTTACTACAATATTGCTAATAATCTATTTTTAAAAATCCAATTCAATAATTGTTTATATTACACATTCAAACTTTATATATATCAATTTTTTTTGTTTTAATAATTCAATAAATAGCATAAAATATATTTCTAATACTATGTAAAGAATTATTTAACCTTAACTTTTTCTTTTTTGCATTGCCTTAATTAATTAATCCGTTTTTTTTATAACAATTCTTTATTTCTAGATGGATGATATGTAAGCATTGTACTAGAAATAAAGAATTGTTATAAAAAACGGATTAACTATGTAAAGAAAGTACATACAAGTTCATCATTTATTTTTAACCTTGTGATTTATGAAAGATGCCATAATAAGCAAACATATTGCATAAATAATATAATTTGAAATTAAGTTACTATTTTCATAATAATATTTAATTTAAATTATATAAAAATATAATATTTTACTTGCCAGGAACTTAAATATTAAGCATATATAGTTATTGCCATTTAAAAAAAAAAAAGAAAGCATATACTTGAATTTTTTAAAAAAATTATTACTTTTATTAATGTTATTATTTTTGAAAATATTCCTTTTATATTTGTTTGTAAAGTTCTAAATTTTGATAGGTAAGTTATTATTTTATTTATCATATATTTATAATTTTAAATAAATATAATCACTGACACTTCAAAAATAAAATTAAATAAATTAATTATGATAAATTAAAACTTGAATGTGCAAAAATATAATATTATCTATTGACAATAGCAATATATATAAATACACACACATTTGCACACGTATGTGCACACACTTACAATCATAGAAAGATAACTTTATTTTTTCATACAAATAGTAAGTATAATATAATTTATAAAAGCATCTATAAATTAGATATAGTAGTTATTCTGATATTGTTATGGAAAAATAACATGAGTAATCTTTTGTTAGCAAACTTCCTTCACTTATTAATTGTTATACTGAGTTGGAAACAATTTTAAAAAATAATTTTAATAACATTTTACACACAATTAAACAAAAAATTAAGAAATGTGTTCAACAAATCAGGTTAAGTAATTGTAAAGTAATTTTGTTCATGATTTTGTGATGATTTTGCTTATAAGAATTTAAACAGTGAATTTAAAAATATAATTTTGCTTTTGTTAATCTTTTTAAAATACAATCTTTAATAAATTATCATTTAATATTTGTTTAATTATTACATTTCTGTATACTAATACGTTTTTTGCGTTAGAAGTCTATTTTTACATAATTAGGCAGAGAATATTTTAGGAATCATAACTTCCAAATTATATGTGGTTGATAAAAAAAAAAAAAGATGTTGGCTAACATTAATATTATTTTAAAAATATATTTATTGACATAACAAAATTTGTACAGATGAATATTATAATACACTTTGATAATGTTGGCTCAAATCCATTGCTGGTATTGGCTTCTTCCATCAAGGCTGGCTTGGTAATGTGGGCGTCCTAGGTCTGGGAGATATAGGGCAGAGCCATTGCACTAACAGATTGATGTATGAAGTGGAAATATTTAGCCTTCCGATTAAGAAAATGCATGAGAAAACAAAAAGATCATTGACAGTATCAACAAAATGATTTTGAAATAAGTTCATTAAAAAAACTTCGAGATATTTTTTGGCTATATAACAGTGACATTAAATGGCACAGTTTATTCGTAAAAGTATACCTCCAAAGTTACATGAATATGAAACGTATCATTGCTATTTAAAATTGCTACCTTTACATTTTTTTGGTATAAATCAGTAGAATAAATCTTCCATGAGTTTTATAAAAAGATTGATTGTATAGTTATATATATATATATATATATAAGAAATGTAAAGAATCCAAGTTTGACATATATATAAATCACAATCAAAGTTATAAATAATGTCTAATTATTTATACAAATCAAACATTTCTAAAGAAGGTTTACATTTCGGGTGAAGTATTATTCAATAAAGTAAGATGCATTTTCTTAATCGGAAGGCTAAATATTTCCACTTCATAAATTAATTAATTAATATCATCACTGTTGTCTTCTTTATTTTGCTCTTGCATAGGATAACAAATTATTTTTGTCCAACTCTTAAAATAAAACAACATTAAGCACATTTATCAAGATATAATATATTATTCATTTACTTACAAAACATTTAGCAATTTAATCTATTACATTCAAATATCAGCCTTTCAAGCTAATTGAGCACGCGCCTTATGAGAGTGTTAAATAAATGAATACTTTCCTCTTCAATCCAAGATATAGTATTTATGCAGGAATAAAAAGAATCTTTTTTTATTCCTGCATAAATACTATATCTTGGATTGAAAAGGAAAGTATTCATTTATTTAACACTCTTATAAGGCGCGTGCTCAATTAGCTGAAAGGCTGATATTTGAATGTAATATAATTGTAAACACGGCGCTTGATAAAAATAATTGCTTATTTACTCACAATTTAATCTATATAATTACAACAAAAATATTTGTACTTTCTCCTGTATTATAACTATAATAGCTTTATCATCAATTAGTTCTATGTACAGTTATTGTTTATTCACCTTTCATCAATAGTCCATGCTGCTTGACAGTAAGCTCAGCTGACTTCACCATGTTTTATAAAAGCTGATTCGATTAAAAAATAAGTTATATTAGAAACTAATGATATATATATAATTATTTCTAATGATTCAGTTATTTCAAAACTGTATTTTTGAATATTTCTTTGCCCCAAAAAAACTCTAAAAAAAATGTTGCTATGCCAACATCATCATTTTTAAATATTGTCATTTTACTGCAATACGGTCTATATAAGTTTTAATTAGTTTATTTGATCAATAGCTTATCATTTCTCTATTATTCAAGTACACTTTCTTATCCATTCACTCACATATGACTTTTACAATCCTTTTGAATTTAATTTAAAATTTCAGTTGTTCCTTTCAGTTTTCTTCTCTAATCATAACGTGCATATTTGAGAACTTAATTTTTTCACTAATGTAAGAGATACCTGTTTCTTTCTTTGTTTAGAGATTTTGATTTTTTAATGTTAATGTCAACATATTTCTCACCATACTTTGATATGTTGTCTGAATGTCTTTGCATTGATTTTTATAATGTACTGAAGTCTCAGATTCATAAGTAGGCATTGGAAATTTATTAGAAATTTCTTTTACAAGTATGCAGACTTATTTCCTTTTTGGCACCAAGTTATCTAATAAAAGTACTCCATACAAATTTACTTTTGTGAATAATTTTATTCATAGTGATACTCAGTATGATGAATTTATCAAATATTTCTAAATATTCTGCAAAATCTGAGGAAAATAGCATACATTTCACTTATTCTCATATATGTCTTGATTACTGGTGAATATGGTTGCATAAAGAATTGAAGATCTTTATATAAATTTAATCTTGAAAAGATTTTAGAAGGTAAGCTGTTAATGACATATTCTTCTAAAAATTCATCTGACATATTGTCACTGTTTGTTACAAGTATACATTGTTATATTTTTAAACTGTATGCAGTGAAAAACTTAATGTTTCATTATCATGGAAGCATATAGTGCATAATTTTTTTTTATTAAAAATAACTACTTATGACAGATTTGCCATTCATATTTTAGATGTTATACAATATTGTGTATTATTATATTATGAATTACATTATATATATATTTTAGCAATGAAAGTTATTTATATATTCTATTTTACTAAATTTTTCAATGATAAGTATCAAATTACAACTATCTTTATTTGCGGTGTTAAATTTTCTAATGGTGGAATACTTTTTTCCTCTATTTTCGATAGATTGTGGCTCTTTCAAATAACTATGATCTCATTTAATAATGAATCTTTGCAATAATTATAGTGAAAAAAAATCATTATTTTCTAGAATTTCCAAAATGTTAAAATACAGTGAGGCTGTGATATCCACTAATTCAACATATCCATTACCTAAAAATAAATAAAATAATAGACATAAATAAAAATTTGTAAACAAAACAATATTTGAATATTTTAGTTCTTATTAAAGCTTCTTAGCAGAATAAACCATGCATATGAAATTATAGTAATCATTTTGATGTCATTGAAATATTATATTTTTTGCACTTATCATTATCTGTTTTGATTAATCCATTATTTGTACAAAATGTGTGCATATGTTTAATTTAAACATATATAATTAAAGTGCTTAAGCACATCTTTTTTTTCTATTTACAGTATTAAAACATTGTCACTAACATTTGTGTAGCTTTATTTTTAAGTTTTCCCTTATCTATCACTGGTAAAGTTGGGGAAGAGGGCATTACTAAATTAAGATAAAACAAATTCAAAAATTGCTCCTAGAGCTTTTTAAAAATCTTCATCTATTACTACAGAATTACAATGAATTTTTTTATATATAAAATCTGTTAACTAAGTCAATTGATTATTTTATTTACAAGA
The DNA here is from genome assembly GCA_028023455.1 of Epiperipatus broadwayi. Classification (NCBI taxonomy): domain Eukaryota; kingdom Metazoa; phylum Onychophora; class Udeonychophora; order Euonychophora; family Peripatidae; genus Epiperipatus; species Epiperipatus broadwayi. The sequence goes on along the minus strand of JAQFVV010006202.1, from coordinate 10,219,244 downwards.
TAAATAAATTATTAAAAAACTGTATTCAAACACAAAAAAGAGAATAGTGGAGCACAAACTATGCTGTATCCAACTACATGACTTCAATTATAAGCAATATAAATAAAAATATAAATAAACAACAGCAAAAAAAACATTAAAATTTGCAAATTTTATGATATTTGGTAGCCATTTTTATTTTTCTGAGTCCATATATGATTATATATATCAATAAAAAAATTTGTTTATGTTGAAATTATCTACATATTTTCTATTTATTATTCTTTCAAAATTTGATGTGCTGTACTTTGCATTACAGAACATTTTCCGAGTGTAATGTTAAAAGTTTTACAAAACTTTAGAACACACTAAAAGTTGATTCTGTTTTTAAAATGTCAAATTAATTAGAGAGATTCTAATTTTTTGATAATAAGATGACTATTATGTTTCTGTAAGAGAAAAGGGAATATTGTTTAGGGCATGTTTAATAACTATGAAAGCCAGATATTTAATTATTAACCTTCTTTTAATCCTCCTATACTCTGACAATTTTTTTTTGTTTTCACTAGATTTAAGATTTCAACTTTCATTTTAATACTAAACCATTATTATTTATCAGAATATAATAAATTTGATCTTATTTGATAGATATTTTTTCTTCAGAATTTAAATAAAATTTGAAAGATCACGTTTGATTTTCAGAATTATTTTAAAAATTAGATTTTAATCAAAACAAAGCACTATCACATCAAATATCAGGTGGAGCAGATTCAATTTGCAAAATGAATGAAATCTTATTTGTTTGATGTTTGTTTTAAAAATCTGAAGAAAATTATTTTTAATGTCTAGTAAATATATCAATTTATGCTTTAAAAGTTTAATTTTTTTTCATAATTTTTATAATATCATTAAATGTTATAATAGTCAATTGAGTTACATCATTTTTAGACAGTTCAATTTTCCATGACTCTAATCTCTATGTTAATGTTACACAGAAGAATTTAAAAGTAAACATTTCTGAAAAAGATAAGTATGTATTGATATATTTTTGATTTCTAATAATTATTGCACAATTACGATATAAAAATAATCATAAACTTTCCAAAAAATCAAGTTTTTAGACCATCATAATATTTTCTCAAAGCAATCTCGTAAATTTTGAGATTGCAAAATATACAATGACTAGGCATCAACCTATTGTTTCAGATACTTTGAAATTGTCATTTATTCAATTATCCTAACATCTTTTGAATTTTTTTGAAATTAAAATATTAGAAAAATATATATGTGAATTTTAAAGCTGTAAAAAAAATGTTAGCAAAATTTCTCAATAGAAGGTGAAAAACACAAGTTTAATATCTAGATTTTTCAAATGCAGGTCCATCACATAAGTAAATGGGTTGGTTAAAAATAAAAATATCATAATTTTTCTTTCTTATTCTAATTGCTTCATTGAACACATGAGTAAACACAAAATATATGTAATTATTGTTTTAAAATTTTATTTATACTGTTGTCTTGATTTATATTATTGCTACATGTATAAAAAGTATCCATTTATATAAATATTGAATTAAATATTTCCATAAATTGTTATTATAATAAAGAATAGAACTGAGGAGATAATATCCATATAAATAGAAATGATCTTTAACCTTTGATGTTACCCAGAAATTATCAATTACACTTTTGTTGAAATAAAAGAGGTTTTCTTTAACTTCAAACACAAGTTCCTATATGGTGTGAGAATGTGAAAGAATAGTATTTTTTTTGATAGCCTGCAAATATTTTAAGCTTTTATAGAGAGTTGTATATGTTGAATCAAATATTTTATGGTTTATTATTATAATAAAGAATAGAAATGAGGAGATAATATTCATGCAAACAGAGATAACCTTTAACTTTTGATCTTAATAAGAAATTATCAATTATTACTAATTAATAATCACTGAAGCTAACCCAGTTTCTCATTAATCTAAAGTAGCTTTTTTATTGAAGTAAAAGGGTTCAAATCCTAAGTTCTTATATAGCTATATATATATAATATTTAAATACAAGTATATTGTCTATACTGACACTCCCCACAGCTATCCATTCTATATTATACAACCAATACACATGACCACATACATGTGAAGAAGATAAATAATCAGAGCACTGATATATATATATATAATACATTTTGCGGGTTCATCCGTGTTAAAAAATTTTAAATAGTGATATTCCGACGTTTCAGCTTGGTCACACAGGTCATCCATTGGGTGATAAGAGGTAGAAAGATGGTTGTAGAGGCGCTACAATCACTGATTTGAATAAACGTTAAAATTCCACCAATAGCAAAAATGTTAAATTTAAAAATGTTTTTTTAAAAAAAATCTTTCCAAATAGGAGGAAGTTTGCATGTATCATCTCACTTATTGATACAATTTGGCCTTTTAAGTATCTCAATGGCTTCTGTAATTTTGCACTGGTAGAGATTATCACACCTGGATATGATCCTGGTACTAGGAAAATCAATTTTATATCACTATTTAAAATTTTTAACACGGATGAACCCGCAAAATATGGCTTTTATATATACAATCCGTGAAAATCTTCATTTCAACATATATATATGTGTGTGTGTGTGTGTGTCAGAGATGTTGATCTGGACCAACTGATGAGTGTTGGTTTAGCATAAAACACATATATTGGAGAAGGAGTGGATAGCCATGAGTAGTTTAATATATATATATGTTGGTAAGTACTATATATTTGTAGTTCAATAAACAATAAGTAATCTAACCTAATCACTGTTTATCAACAAATGTAAGCTATATGAATTGAACAAAAAGAAGGCTTGGGACAAAATATAGTGTAGTTCATGGCTCCACTGTACTTTTAAAATTGTTTTTTTTTTTTTTTCCATATGGCGAACCCGGGCCAGCTGCTTGTAAGGCAGCTATGCTAACCACAAGGCCACCAATGCTTGTCAAATGTTTTGTTTTGAATTTAAATACAAGCGCATTCTCTATTAAGAATGTGTATACTGTACTAATTTTTAAATAATAAAATACAGTTGGATGAACGTATACACATTTATGTTAAATTATCTGTACTTACTTACGTATGAATGTGTGTGCTAAATATTTTTATTTATGTAGCATTATGATGATCTCATTATAAGATTGTAAATAAACAAAGTATAAGCTATTGTCTATTAATTTTACCATTTATGCTAGAAGTTTTAGAATAAAATATAGAAATTTTTTTTTATAAAAACAAAATATAGAAAATGTAGAATATTATTTATCTTTATTATTTGGGCTTTCTGTCTCCCTTCTAAATACCATTACTGTTATTATATCGATATTACAATTATTTCTACTAATTTAATAGGCAATCTATCTGGTGACTTTGTAAGAGTTTGGATGCCATGCTATTTAAAAGTCTATCTTTTTTGGTTTTTCAAATTCAAAGTATGCAGGAGAATGAATAGTCATTTACAGAGTAAAATTTTTGACAAATTTAATTCCAGTGATTCGTCATTAATTTTACTGTCTTCTAGAAATTTACAACTAAAAGACTCCGTCTTAGCATGCTAAATTTATCCATATCATTGCTTTCTCAATGCTAAGAACTTTAAATAAAAAAAAGTGGATGTAAATGTGATTGCTCAAATATACTTACAAACTTCTTGCTATATATAGTTAGTGTGTATATATAATTGAACGACATTATTGCTTGGCAATTCTAATGTTCAAATATTAAAAGTGTTAGAATTAGAATTAATTCAAAAGCTTACACTCTAGAATCTGATTTTCTATAATTGAACTAAACCGCAGAGCATTCAGTTAGTGCAGTAATGGCTGATAGCAAGAGAAACTCGTATAATGGTTTTTTGTCAGCTTAAATAACTGAAAAAAGTAAGATAAACTTTAAAAAATGGTAATAAAAAGAGACTGAGATAAAGAGTGTGAACAAAAGATAAAATAAACTTTGATATTATATACATATTGTCCAGTTTGATAAATCAATATTTTATTCTATAAAAGCAATATGAGATACATGCAGTGCTTAATGGTTATTTGTAATTAACTCTCATATTTAAAGATTATTCCATTGCCATTTATCTATAGATTCAAGTCAATGGTTTGAATTCAGCATATTAGTTTCCAGCATTTCCACATCTTTATCTTAACAAATATCTTTATATGCATATAATGTAATAAACATATATGCATAACGTATAGAGCAAAACTTTAATAACGTTAATTGAGCATGTTTTGTAGCATGTTTGTCCTTCTTACCTACAATTGAACAATGAACTTAATAGTGGTTTTAGTTTTTTAAATGAAATTAGAATTTTTAATTTTGTAACAAACAAAACAATACTTCAGTTTGCCCAGATTAATTTAAACCTAGTATTTTTACAAGCAGACACATAACATATTTAAATTTTTATAGTGAAGATACTTTTCAATAACTTGTAATATTTTTTTAAAAATGTGAATTAAAAAGGGGAAAATTAATAATTATCTTGAATTGCAAGGACCATGCTAGTGTAGATATTAAGTTACCATATTAAACAATGATGGCAAGTGGGTTACAACAGAAATATTTGGGTCATAAAAATGCAGTGATAACAAGAAGCTGTACATCAGAACAGCTTTCCAGAGTCATACGACACTATGAGGAATGCTGTAAAGAACATATATTGGTGAGACAAGTCTTCCCATTGAAAAGCACTTGCAAGAACACAAACTTATGATTAGAAGAGAGAAAACAGATGTGTTTAAGGTAGCAGACCATGTATGTGCCAATGAATATATGTTCAATTGGGAAAATACAAACATATTGAATAAAAAAGAAAAAGTACAAAGAAGAAAATTTAAAGAAGCTGCTCACATAACAATGGCAAAAAATCTCATAAGCCAATCTAATATGACTATACCCAATGTATGGAAACCACTAATCAAATTTGCTCTTAGGAAAAAGTGGAGAAATGAGGAGGAAGCTTATAGATAAGAATATGGAATTTCTACTGACTGTTACCTTTGCTGATTAGAGTGTTACCTTAAAATTCAATTACTCAAGAATGGTTCAAATCCAATGCTCGTTCTGTCACTGGTCAGGCCAGCAACACCTAAGAATAGCACCTCTTGAAATGTTGTGCATATACTAATCTGTTTGATGTGCTATTACTAACAGTTAAATGTATTTGGAATATTTAAATAAATGTTACATTTTTCTAAAGACATTCAATACTCATATTAGATAATGGAAATAGTCCAATATAAAAATCTAATCTTCTACTCTCGCTATTCCATGGAATTCGAACTCAGGAAAAATATACATGAGTTCTAGTTCAGGGGTATGATTATATCTTGTTTGCATACCAATTATATATATATGGTGTGTTGGGATATGATGAATTATGAAATAGATAATCACAAATGATTTATAATAATTACAATTTAATGAAATCACATCAATTCAATTTAAATATAATATAAATTATCTAACAAAAAATATAAACAAAAATGGAATAAATATGATCATTCTTCATTTTTGCTTCTCTACTATATAGTAAAGTATATAATACACTGTTATGATGAATGGTTGTTCCTTATATGAATATACTAATTCAATATTCTAACATAAAATACATTTGGCTCTTCTTTCAAACAGCGATCTATACATTATAATTGACTTGCCTGTCCCTATGATATAAACCATAAAGATATAAATTGAATAGTATCTTATTTTAAAGTCTGTTATTGATGATATTAAAATATGATAGAGTAGATCACTTATACAAGAATATTATCATTCATTCCAAATAACAAAGAAAAATATTAATTAATACTTTAATTACAACAAACAAATTACATTTATAATAAAACTTTACAATCATCATGGTGTGTATATTTAAAATTAGATTGGGTAATAAATTTTACCCTTTTAAATCTATAGATAGTCACAATGCTTCTTAAGTTAACTTGGGCCTTTTGTTTTTATATTTTATTAATAATCAGTTGATATCAATAAATTTTGCTTATAGTTGAATGAAGCTTGCCTTATTATCAAAAGAAAGAAAATAATAAAATAAAAAATATATACAAAAGAGAATCATAAGTATGATATTAATCTTGTGCAGTTGAACTTAAGATTGATTTATAAAAAATTTATATTGATGAATGAAAAGTTGTAATTATAAATTTATTAAACACACATTGATTACAAAGTAATATTTACTGAGGCTATAACCTCGATAATATGCGTATAAAATGCAATAGTAGGGACCTCTACAGGTGGACTTAATCAGTGAAGTATTGAATAGCTTCACGCTCACAGATCTAACTGCTTCAGCTTCACCTATTTAAATAGAAAGTAGGTTGAAGTAAAGAAGGGTTCCCCTCTTTTCTTCCATAGCATAAGCTTGTGGTTAAAACACCTGTAGAGGTCCCTACTATCGCATTTTATACGCATATTATCGAGGTTATAGCCTTTGTAAATATTGATGAATGAACTAAATTTTAATTTTAGGGATCCTATCTTTTTCATCTTTTAAAAAATATTATTCCATGTTTGAATGCTATTTAAATTTCCCAATGGCAATTACAGTCTTTCATTTGCAATAATACTTTCCATCTCAGGATTTCTTCTGGTTTGTGGTAGTTCATTTTAATCTGATGTTTAACACAGATAGTTAATAATTGTTTTTCATTACAATCAAATTTGACATTATGGTAATATGGTCAACATTTCATCTGTACAATGTTTATTCTCTTCTAGCCGATCATAAATTATAATTTTATTTAAAGTTTTGGTTCTATTGAAATTTGATAATGTAGTTTTATTTTACATGATCCTCTAAATAATGATGAAGTGGTTGATTATTTTTAATGTTCAGATTCAATCGGATTACAAAAAAGATTTTTGATATTTGTAAAGTATATTTTTACGTCTATTAAGTCTATTTGTAATTATAAGCACAATTTTTTCTTTATTCTCCGAAATTATTATCTTCTTTGGAAATGTGATATTTTACCAATTGCTGTCGAATGGCTTTGAATGGTGCGTTCAAACATATATTTTACTCGAAAACGTTATTGCTCTCTTTCTGTTAACCATTCTATATAACTATTTATGTAGATTTAAGTTCACATTTTTCTCGTTTCAATTATGATATCATTTTATTATCTGTCTATTTAATGACAAATGACAATTAAAACTTAATGGTGATTTCTTTCTTTTCTTTGATAATTTTGGGACTTATATATATATTTATATTTTACAGTGTGATTATCTACATGTTGGTATAGTTAAGAATCGTTAAAGTTATAATTTTTAAATGACCAGTTTGCACACAATTATTATTAATGTATAAAATTAATAATAGATTTTAAATAATTATTAGTAATAATTATATTCAAGATAGGTGTATGTGTTGCATTTTTTTAAAAACGGTTTGATTGCATTCTCACAATGTATTATAACCAAGTTAAAATAATTAATAAACAAATTTTAATTCATGTTCAGACAATATTTTTTGAGATACAAAAATACTTTAGGACACTATAGCCTTAATACAAGTGAGATTTTATAGAAACATAAGCAGCCTACTTCTGTGGATTGGGGGTTTATATTTGTAGATGGAGACCTTTTTAAAGTCTTTAAATAATTACTCTTTTATTACTAATCATAGTAATTTTTTTTTCTTAGCATAAATGATTGTTAAAGGCTATCTTCCCACCCTCACTTTTAAATATTTTATGTAAATAAATTTACACATATTCATTTTCTATATATAAGATAAATGTAAACATAAGGGACTTGAACACAGATTTTCAAGCCCCCTTCAGCAATCTTCTCTATGTCATACAGTCGATATCACATGCCTACACTCATATGAAAAAAGATAAATGATCTACAATATACTTATTTTGTGTTGTACCAGCACTCATTACTTGGTCCAGTTTATTACCTCCCATACATATATGTAATCAATGCTTGGTTTATATTAAGATAGCAAATCTTCAAACTTTAATGGACAGGCTTCAATCGACTCCACCTTCCAAGCCCTCAGCCATCCATATCATTGAAAATCTGATAATGGAATGTGCAAATCCTTTGTTAATGCCAATATTATTGTCATTGCCATGTTAACTTTAAGTCAATCTGACCCCTCATGTATATGATCTTATCAATTTAAATACAAAGAAGAGGGATGGGCACAATACAGATAGTTGTATGAGATAGAACAGATAGCTGTAAGGGACTTGAAAGTCTGTGTTCAAGTCCTTTATGGTTACATCTAAACTCCAAGTATATTAATTATACTTGTATTCAATCAAATATTACATCAGGCTGTATCCTGCCCATCCCTCTTCTCTATATTTAAATGGATAATGTCCTATACATGAGCGGTCAGAATGACTTAAAGTCAACATGGGCATGGCAATAACATTGGCATTAACAAGGGATTTGGATATTCCATCATCAGTTTTTCTATGGTGTGGATGGCTTAAAAGGGTGGAGAGTAGAGTACATTAAAGTCTGTTCATTAAAAGATTTGCTATTTAATATAAACCAAGCACTGATTATTTATATATAATGGAGATGATGATCAAATGATGAGTGCTAGTTTATCATGAAATATGTATATTGGTGATCATTTATCTTTTTCACATATGTGTGGTTTGTATATTGAATGTATGAGATAGAGCAGATAGCAGAAAAGGGCTTGAAAGTTTATGTTCAAGTCCCTTATGGTTACATCTAAACTCTAAGTTTATTGATTATACTTGTATTCAATCAAATATTTCCAATTCAGCCTGTAACCTGCATCTCTCTTCTGTATACTTAAGTGAATAGGTCCTATACCTGACAGGTCAGAATGACTTAAAGTCAACATGTGCATGACAATAACATTGGCATTTACAAGAAATTCTGGCATTCTATCATCAGATTTTTAATATTACAAATAGCTGAAGAGTTGGGGGATGGAGTAGATCGAAGCCTGTCTATTATAGTTTAAAGATTTGCTATCTGATATATAAACCGAGCACTAATTATATATATATGGGAGATGACGATCTAGACAAACTCGTGAATGCTGGTACTGCATGAAATACATATATTGGAGGTCATTTGTCTTTTTTGCAAGTGTGTGGTCACGTGTATCGGTTGTTTGAGATAGAGCAGATAACTGAAGGGGCAAGTCTGTTCGAGTCATTTTTAGTTACATCTAAACGCCAAGTATATTAATTATACTTGTATTGAGTCAAATATTATAAATGTAAACGTACATTGTGGGTACCTATTTGTATAGATTTTTTTATTATTGAACTGTGAAAATTTAATTAGTTTAGTAATGTGATAAAATATGAAAATTGCATTACTTTATATAAATATTAAATGCGCAAATAATTGGAAAACTACATTTAAAAAAAAAATCAATGATTCAGTTTTATTTATTAAAACATTTTTTTATTTCTATACATTATTTTCTAGTTAATTTTTTTTTTTACAAATTTTACTTCATTTGTAATTTTTATTGATGTTGTAAAAACTATTTAAATATTTTTTTAAAAAATACATATTAAGAAAGTTGGTAAAACGGTTGATCAAACATATATCAAATTAAAACCTAGGCTATGTATTTCCAATGGCTTGGAAATTTCTCTGCTGATAATAATGACTTAGTTTAAAGCTAAACTTGCTCTTAAGCAGATGCTATGTTATCTCTTTTCAGTACATTAATATAATAAACTTCTATAATGACATTATAGTAGTAAAACTGCGCGCACATTTTTTTTTCTGAAACTACATAATTCTTACTAACATTTATAAAACTGAAATAGACTAGCCACCCAAAAAAGTCCTTTAATAACATATTTTTCAATTATCAATGTAAAATTGATCATATTAGATGTTGTTAGCAAATATCCTTAAGAAATTTAACATATAAAGTTGCCACGCAAATCTTACTAGAAAAAATAACCAAACTGTTCTCTAGGGCAAGTTCCAATCATTTTATGGCTAACTAGACTTCGAAGTTGTTTTTGATGTTGGATATTAGGATCACTTGTTTACACAACACTTCATAAAGTCATGATTCAATGCCTACATGTAATGCTCGTTTTATGCAATTATCTTGTAAGTGACCACTATTTGGCTAAAGAATTATATACATTCATTTGAACGATTCAATACAAGTATTCTTCAGTGTTCACTGTTTACATCAATCTCATTTAAAATCTGTTTAGAATGAGAAATTAGACAATAGAATGAGTCATAGAAAGACTTTTCTTGCCTTATCTTAGTAGCACAGGGCATATAATTTTTTTTATTGATTACCTCTCATTGATCTTTAGAGGTTTACCAACATTTCATTTGTTCTTAGAATATTTATTAATTTCAAATTCCATATGAGATTTCTGCTTCCATCCATTTTACTATTTTCAGGTAATTCACAAAATTTCTCAAAAAAAAATAAAAGAAAAAAAGGTACTTAAATCAAGTATTACTTAACAAATTAATAATAGAATAAGCCATTTTCTTTAAAGATTATACTCCATAATGAAAGTTTAAATAATTAATACCATCCTTAATAATCTATTTGCTTATTACAGTCATTGGATACATTTAAGGAATACTGTAAGAGATATTAAACTCATTGGTCAAATCATTCATATAGAGTTCTTCATATCATCTGTTATCTTTTTTTTTTTTTTTTGGTATAATGGATTGAACAACTGTCTCAAACAATTTTTGTGATTTATTAAAGTTTGAATGTATATCTCTGTATTATTGTCTGATAAAAGAAACTGTCTCTTAAACATGTTGATTGAATACATAATTATAAATTTTAATTTAATCATAATGTAAATAAAATTACATCTCTACATCAGAATCTCCAAATATTACTTCCTATTGCTAAAAGTTTATCCAGAATTCAAAATATTTATGAGCCAAAGTCTTCACTAAAATTCTTATTCCGTTTCCATCAATGTACTCTATCTAGTAAATAATATCTTGCTTCTAGATTTAAGTATAATTTTGACCCTACACATTTTATATAAGAAATGTCTAGATGATATGTTTTATTTATTCCAGAAATATACATACCTTTCACAATCAAATAATGTCAAAGATTTTAATCGCATAATGTCTCTGTTATTTTCCATAATCTTAAATTAAACTGTGCTTTTTATTTGACCAGCTACGTATTCATTGTATTAAAAATGAATAATGAAACTTGTTTAATATTCATTTATTTGCTTTTAAGTAGCTATTTAGAAAAAATTAGCTAAAATATGGTTTTATAGGAATTATCTCCTAACCTAATTCATCTCTGTTTATAAGTTTGTAAAACAACATCAAAATATTATTATATTAAGATATTCTTAAAGCTAACAATAATAATATTTGAAGAATAGGTGCTAAGGAAAATGATAGATTTTATTTATTTATTTATTTTTAAATAAATAACATTAATAATAAAAGTACATTTTTTTGAAAATGATTGAAGTATTCAATATAGATTTAAATGTAGTTCAGAAAATAATTCTTTTTTAAAACAATGAAGCAAATATGTTCTGGACTGGAGCTCTAAAAAATAAAAAAACATATATTTAACTCAAAATATAAACATATACATATAAAACAGTTCTGGTCATATGACTTATTTATTAAAATAAATAAACTAATGATTACTACTTGGAAGTTAATAAGGAGTTTGCATACAGAAGTTGACAAGCTTATCTGCTTTATTTCTTTATGTAAAAATATTTATAGAAATATATAAATCAAGAGATTGGCCAGTCTCACTAGTATTAAAGTACAATAGATACATAACAATGTACAAGATTAATAAATAAAAAAGCAGTAATCAATATACAAAACAAATGAAAACAAAAATAAATACAGCTTAGTTTGCTGCACAAATCATGAAGATATTTGAGCATCATGTTTTAAATAGCTACTTAAACCATATAAATGAGTATTGAACCAAGTTTGATTATTATTTTTAGAGCCATGAACAAATTAAAAGCACAGTTTACTGCTCACATTATTTTAAGATTGTAGAGAACAATAGAAACATTGCACAGAATAAACATTTTTGACATAATTTTGTAGAAGGCCTTGAGATTAATTCACTGTGTTTGAATAAGTAGAACTTATCATCCAGGCATTTCTTGTATATAAGATCAGAATTAAACTTAAATCTAGTGACACAATATTGTATAGTGGGTACGGTATCTCGCAGAAGACTGAATTAGAATTTTTGTGAAAATTGTGATACATAAACATTTTGAGGTCTGGATAAACTTTAATCAATAAGAAGTGATATTCAGAGATTCTGATGTGAACAGGTAACTTTCCTTATATTATAAGTAAAATAAAATAAAAGGATACACTTCATTTGGAATAATTTAGTAAAGTAAATAAAAATTTACATTCTAATTAAAATAGATATTGACACCAATGTAAGTGACAGGCATATTACAATCTATATTTGTACCTGTAAAAACACTGACTAATTTACCCAAACATATGTTTTACCACTCGTGTTGTGAAACATATTCAATGTCAGACACCACATATTTCCCAGTGATTAATTTTATTGATTTAATTTGCATAATTTTCAAAAAATAATTATATGTGAGATGTATTATAATAATTTGTGATTTCATTCATAATAAAATTATTTTCTTTATATATATAAATTTTCACCAAATTCATTATTTTCATTTATTTTTTGTTCTTATGCTTTGTGAAACAATTTTTTTTCTACCATATTGAGAAAAAGTAATTGTGACATAGATTTTTTTTTTTTTAGAGGTGTTACACTTAAATATCTATGATAATGATTTAATAATGATTTGATAACGTAATTGCAAAACAGCTTTTTAGATTGATTATTTTCGTCATTTATTTATCTATCTCGTGATCAATGGATTGACATGTCATTTTATTTTATGACGTGAATAATTTCCAGTCTAAAGATTTATCTCTCAAGTAGTCAGAATGGTAAATGAACAAGATGAATTTATACACATCTGTCTATCTATATTTTATCATGCATCCATTTATCTTCTAATATTATTATATATATATATTATTTGTTATTTTGTAGTGTTTAGTCCAGCCAAAATATAATAAGAGACCGGCTTTAAAAAGATTTATTACTTCTGTTATTTAGAAAAATAGTACTTTATTTCTAGTTTTAATTTTTTTTTAACTATAATTATTATATATATAATAACTGTACAAAATGAAGTATATATGCAAAAGTGACGTCAATCATTATCATCCCAAGCTTTATTGTCGATGAGCATGAGTAAAAATCAGTATTGGAAGCAATTATAACGATTATAAATAGTAAAAAAAACATGATAATATAGAATCACCAGTGATAGTCATTAATACTCAACAATTAGCCATGTGATTGCATTTACTATTTCTAGTATATGATCACTAATGAGCACAAAATGCCATATGATACATTGTTAATATACATGTTATTTTCCAGAGAGCCAAAACCATCTTCAGTTAGTACAAAACTGAAGTCACCTAAATAATTATAGATAAATCTTAAGCCAATCATCATCTGATCAATCCCAAACTTAAGATCTATTATAAAAGCAATCATCAAAATGTCATCTGCACATACATATTTAAGTTCTAAAATATCTACATTATTAAACATAAAAATTCTGGAATCATAATATTAATGTTTATTATCATCAATGCTCTGCTTCATCAGTTTACCATAAATGTAATGGTTATCAATAAACTAATTATTCAAATCTACAAAGTATGTGTGCTTTAAAGGTGATGTATCTTTGCACCATCTATAGAGAATTTTCTCAATGCCTGCACAAACATAAATTCCTCCTCCCACTGATATATATGTGCCATTATTGTACAAACTTGCATAGGATCACAAGGATTTTGGTCAAGGATATAGTGAACAAGAGCAAATACGCATATATGCAATTTAATCTACTCTTATATCAAATGATTTCACTGAGATAACTTTAAAATATTGACTAATAAATTTATTGATTAGAAATAATAAAATTAAAGATTTGTTAAGTAATCTAAAAGACAAATATATCATTCTGATTTTGATTTACAAATAAACACATTACTTATATAAATTGAAAAATAGTAGGATAATTTTTTTTATATTAAATGCTTTTATTGGCTGTGCATAAAAAAAAATAATTGTTTCTTCAAACACAATTGGAGTTTTTAGATTTAACTTGAAATAAAAGTATGAGTTTTAAAATAAAAATAAAAACTTCTAAATCATTTTAAATAGAAAACTTAGTTACTGATTTATTATAAATATATAATTATGTGCATATACTAAATATGATATATATATTAAGAATTTAAAATGATTTTAAAAATGTTATTAAATTGAAAGAAAAAAATTATTTATACCACCTTCTCACAATTATTATTTAAAACAAATAAAAGTTCCAAGAATAATTGTTAACTATGATATGTGAAGTTATTGAATATTTTAAATATTTTCTCGTCTGTTCCATATTTATTAAACTAGTTGACACACTGAAAACATAAGTATTTCAAATGGATTAAGTTGGTATAACTTACTTATATATCAAATTTCAAACAATTCTATTGAATTTAAATACATTAAACTCCGATTTTAAAATTTCATTTCAACTTGAAAAAGATCAAGTTAATAAACAAAGAAACTGATTTTCTAACTTAAATAAAAGCATTTACTAACAAACTAGTCTTCCAATATACAAACTGTAACAAATATTAAATAATCACACACTATATATATTGAAGCATTTTGCCCATCTGACTAGGTCTCTGTTACACATAAAATGCATGAGTTGATCAAGTTATATAAAAAGAAAAAAGGTTTATTCCTATTGCTAAAAACATAACTATATTTCTTGATCAACTCTACCTAGTAATTGTTATGAATTATACTATTGACAAAATCAGCTTTTATTTCTTTTTATAAGGGTGCCAGGATTCATATGAGAATCTGCTGAAATCCGTCGCATCGCATCTCGAAAATTAAAAAAAAAAATGTTTTTAAAAGAATCGGTATCGTATTTTACTGTAACTAGAGTTATTTTCTAGATATTATTATTCCTGGGAGCTTAGTCAACACATATTGGCAAAGGTAAATTATATTTTCAAATCTTATTAAACTAATATTAATAAATTTAATAATAATTATTAATAATGCACAATGAAAAAGTTGATATTAGAAATAAATATTTTTATTCTAACAAATTAAAATGTTTAAAGATAAATTACTAATTAAATACAACTGGAGAGAACACACGCTAATCCAGACATGAATCCATTAATAAAAAATAACAGTTAAACAATTAAAAAGTTCTTGGGTAAACAAGAGTCTCTTGAACAATAAAATTAAAGTCTCTATCGGAATTATTTTAAGCTTATTTTTTTAAGAGTTGTTTGCAAACTTTAAGTCACAATCGGGAAAAGTTAATCTTAGCTTACTGGTATGTTTAGTGAGAAGATTGTAGATTACTATGCATAATTTTTCCTGAGTTAGAATGAGCTCATGGCCATTAGTTTTAACTTGTTCTTGGTCCTGGTTCTAAAGGCTAGTCACAAAAGCTTTTCTGGGTTTGACGGTCTTCATGATGAATGATGTCAAAAGCTTCGGTCTACCCCCGCATGAAGAATTATTTCATCATAGTTTGGTCCTGGATTCCATGATCCAGAACCAGCCAAATGAAAAACAGACAAGCCAAGACCCTGATCAAACTGGTCTCTTCCTTTTTATACTCGAGGTCCAGTTTTCAGACTTCTGTGCATGTTATTATTATCATGGCATTTAGGTTTATAATCTTGTACATTCTTTATCATTTTTCAATTACAAAGTTCTCTTTTTTATAAAGTCTTTTGGCCATCTTTAATTAACCAAAAAGATTTTTCTTTTAGCTTATCTGGATTAGTAATTTGTATGTCTTTTGTTCTCTCCAATATTTACTTTTATTATTTTAACTAGATAAAAAAAATGTGGATGAAAAATTTAACTTTCATTGTACATTTAAAAAAAAATTATACTAATCAAAAAAAAAATCTAAATTTACTTTTTTTTTAGCTTTTACGAAATGCCAATATATTTGTACCATAAATAAATAAACGGTACAATATATATATATATAAACCATTATACAATTACAAATATCCAGCAACACCCTCTATAACTTTATATATATATATATATATAAAGTTATATATAACTTTCTTTTTATATATATATATGCACACACATGCA
Source organism: Epiperipatus broadwayi (assembly GCA_028023455.1). NCBI lineage: Eukaryota > Metazoa > Onychophora > Udeonychophora > Euonychophora > Peripatidae > Epiperipatus > Epiperipatus broadwayi. The sequence goes on along the minus strand of JAQFVV010006202.1, from coordinate 10,202,965 downwards.
TGTCTAAGAATGCAAATTATCTTAATTGTTAATAAACACTAAAACTATTCTATTGTAATACATAAATGAATTATTTTTTATATATTTGTATTTATGTGGATATGGCACACACATTATGCATACTATGATATAAAAGTAATATTGCATTTGTTTATAATAAATTCATTAAATGATAAACATATACAGAATATTCATACACATTCATGCTTGTTCTAATATAAAATATTTTCAATATTACTTACTAATTTGCATTGAAAATTATTTTTTTAACAATATCCGCTTAAAAATCTGGAGTTTCATCCATCATTAATATATATATAAGCCAATTTATTATAATTTTGTGTAAGTCTTTTATGAATTTCTTAATAGATTTCTCAAAAAATTCTATCTCATTTTTATCTCCAGTGATTTCAAATCTTATCTGAGTTTTGCTTTTATTTTTTCCCAAATTCTGTTTTTCATTATTTGGAAACTTGATTCAAAAATCTTTTAACTTTTAGAACAAATCATTATAAAACAATCTTCTATTATAGAATAATAATTATTATTTTTTGAACAATAACAGAAATAAATCTTTGCTAATTTTCAAAGTTAAAGTTTAAAATAATGGCCATATATAATTTTACATACAAGCCAATGGCATTTATTTGTATTCATGTATTGGTGAAAGAGATTTTATACATGTACAGTATACATGAAAATTTAGAGATTTCTTTCATATGAGTTTCATGTATATATAAAATAACATATGTATAACACATAGCATAGGAATCTCCAGTAAGTTGGCTTCTTATTGTCATGTAGTATAATATATAAGATAAAAGCTGTCATCCCTAACTCCTTTAATTTCTGAATTTCATCAGTAGGAAGTACTCTACTTCTTACATTTTGCAATATAAAATCTACCAAAGAAGGCATCCCTACTTCTATGAAAGTTCAAACCCAACCAACATGAAACTAACACATTTTTCTTTGAAACTGGTATACACATCATTTCTGCATACTCTGTCATTTAATATAATAACTAAACTTTAATTTGAATCTATTATTTACAGTATGGAGTATAATTTAAAAAACAAAATAATGAAAGCAAGGTATTTTCCATCTTTGATTAATAATTTATTTACATTGTCTTGTTTTTCAATTTACATTTATTAAAACTAATTAGTAAAAAAAATCTTTAACTAAAAACTGATCATAGGATTAATGTACATTAAGAAAACACTTTTATTTTTTAAAAATATCTTTTTTTCCTTATATTAAATTATTTTACATTTTTATCAAAATTAGTTACACTATATAAGAGATTTTTATAGTTGATTTTAAATAATATGCAGTATCTTCACAAATAACAATCAATATTTTTGCTCAATCAAATTTTTTTTATTATGCTAGATTTTATAGATAATTATATATCTAATTTTGTCTGTGGTTATTTCTACTTTTTCTTTTAGGCTTTAAATATATTGTAATATTGTAGGCAGTGACCATCTGTGGCCATGGCAATATTACACAATTCTTAAATTTAAAATTATGTAACTAAATGGGAAATAATATTTAATTTTTCCATGTTTTTTTACAATAATAATAATGGGTGTTTATTTAAATATTTTTTTCATCATATGATAATATGAGAATTTTCAAATATTCTTTTGAACATAATATGAATATTTAAAATGTATTATAATTTATAAATGTTTGTAAAAGAGAGAGAAAAGTATAAAATCAGATAAATAATTTTTTCTCCCTCTTCAATAATTTTATCTATTTACCAGTTTTAATAAACTTAGTTTTGAAAAGTACTGAGAGAGAAAATTTTTTCTTCAGTAAATTGCTTAACAGTTTTTAATTTGAACATTTAAGAATGATAAAATAAATAATTTTTTTTTATGTTTATAAAGTTTATTTTAAAAAAAAAGAAAATAAAAAGTTTTAACATTTTAATAAAATTTTATTTTAATTAAGAAAATTTTTTTTATCTCTCTCCAAAAGAAAAGGCTGTGTTTTCAAAACCACTTCAATTAATCTGAATCTCTTGTTTTTTTTTGTCAGAAAAAAATGGTTAAAGGAAAAATTCAAAAACTATGATTCTGCTTTAAGTTTTTGACTTGTTTCCAATTTTAGTTTTGAAGGTGTTAACTTTTATCATGTTGAAGACAGAATTGTGATTGGTTGGAGACAGGATTGTTTGTGATTGGTTGGAGACAGGATTGTTCCAAAAATAGGGGAGAGAGTTAAAGAAGACCTCAGAGTCTTGTAAGAAGTGTTCAGTCTTAATAAAACTATTGAAAAGAACAGTAGAAGTTTTAATCAAGCTGTTGAGAAGAGCTGTCATTCTTAATCCTGTTGAAAAAGAAAGAAATAGAAATTAGTTGTAAAAAATTTTTTAAATGAAGATAAATATGTGCTAAGTTTGGCTAATGCTAAACATCATCTATCTCCATGTAACCAGCTCACTAATAAAATGTAAAGAAATACCCCTAAATTAATCTGCATTAACATTGTCTCCGCCCAAGAGCATGAATATCTCTGTAACCTAAAACATTATTAGAAAGAACAATGGATAAATTTTTTCTGTGTATTAAGGCTGAAAATATTGTATGACAGAATGGATAAATTAACTCGGTACATTATCTTGGATTTGAGAATCCTTTAAGGAAAATACCTATATAGAAATTGGAAATTTCAAATGTCAAAGGACTAAAAAAAAACCATGGTTAAAGGCATTTTTTATAATATAAAAGAGCTTTTATATGTTATTTTTATTTGTGATGATTATATGACTATATTACAGCTATTGTTATATATCATTTTGTTGTTAGTAAAGATATTTTATTATATCTATCATTTATTTTTAATATACACATTACATTTAAATTTATAAAGGAGTTTTTAAATCAAGTAATCATGGATAATAATTAAATTTTTATGCATCTTTTTCAATTAAACATGCTTTTTTATATTATTTTCCCTCTAAAATTAGAAGGATTTTAGCCAATTAAAAATTTTATCTGTTAAATAAATTTTTGTTTTTACAAATAATGCTTAGTTATAATGAATATTTTTAAGGCAATTTTTTCTTTTAAAACATGTTTTTTATTCGGTTATTTTCCCTTCAAAATTATAAAAAAAAATGGGTTTTAGGTAATTTAATTTTATTAAATTACATTTAACAATTTTTTTTAAAACATTTTATTTATTTTATATTATTTCCCTTCACCCCTAATTATACAAAAGGTAAAACTAAGTTAAAATGCCCTTATCTCTGATTGAAAAGTTGTTTTTCAATTTTACTTATTAAAAAGGAAGTAACTTAATGAAAGCAAAAGTTAATTAATTTAATGAATATATTTTTTTATCAAATTATATTTTTTGATAAAAGTTTATAAATTTGGATTATATTATCATGTCATTTTAATTTTTTAATTAATCGGTTTATTAAATAACTATTAAATAATATTTTAGGGTTAATCTCTATCAGAATGTGTAATTTTATTTCAATACAGTTTAGTGTTTTAGGGATTATTAAATTATCCCAGTAAATCTATTTAATTATACTAAACTTATAAATTATTTAAAATAAAATAAAGTAAGTTGTTATATTTATCTCCAGTTATAATTTCTAGAGTCTTATGATCTTGAGCTAGCTCGTAAGAGTATAATGGTTGGTTGTATGAATGTATGGGTTTATCATTGTGTTTAGTCATTCTGAATGGTGCATTATATTTGCCAGTAAATGCAATTTATCCAAACCACTTCAAACACTTTTTAGCAAAACCCTTTATATATACATATATACATACATACACCTACATTTTGACTGTCCTGCAGTCTTCTTCAGAGCCAAATTGGCTAATAAAAAAGACTGCAGGACAGTTGAAATGTAGGTGTATGGATTTTCTAAAAAGTGTTCAAACTGGTTAAATTGTGTTTATATAAGATATTACGGCAAAATACAGAAAAAGATGATTTTGGTAATATTTGCCAGTACACTAATGGTACTATATGGGAAGAGCATTGATGATGATTTCCAGCATTATTTTTTATATTCTAATGGAAATTTTGGCATCTAAATATGTGTATCCAGATTACTGTGTTAAATTTGATCCTATATTTAGCAGGGGCTAAGTAAGTAGCCTGCTTTATAGTGCATCTCTTTTAATTGCAGTCACAAGGTTTATTGTTGATTTCTGATGAGTTGTTGATTTAATTATTCTTGCATAATGCTGGTTGATGTAGTTTATAACTTATTATTACTGTTATAACTATATATTGTTTAGTTCATACTGACTCTCATGCTCCATTTTATTTTAATCCTTTTATATTTTCTCATTGATGATTGTGACCATTCAATGTGGAAGGTGATGTTTTCCCATCATGCCATATTCACTTCAAACTTTCATACCATTACAATATATACATGCACTCATATTGTGTGTCATGAGACCAATTAATTCATCACAATATATGTATACATAATATAATGCTAATTTTGTTATCTTGTAGTTTATAATTATTTAAAGTCTTTTCAATTTATTTTATTCATATCCTTTTATCTTCATCACTACAAACATGTTACTAGTGAGAACTATAAATAATTATTTGAGTATAGAAATGTATACATAAACAATTTGATATAAACACCGTTCATTCAGTGTTTGACTGAGGGGGAGATGTCCACCAATCAAGATATTTATGATAATTTAACTTAATGGATAAAATGATAAATTTAAGGTATAAAATGGTTTTGCATTAATTCCATGGTAGGGAAAATAAAAACAAATATTTGAGAAAATGAATGGAATCATTGTGTCCAGTTAGCCGATGACTTCCTAAAGAAGTGTTCATATACTAACAACTATAATATTATAGTAATGTAGGCAATTAGGAAACAAAAGAAACAGTTACATCATCTAACAGTTTGATATAAAATTTTACAAATGTAATTTTGACATATGAACCATGGCCTTATTCTTTATTTGATAACAAAGACACATATCTTTCACGATTCTTCTTGTTGATTTTGCCTGGGAATGTTAGATGACATTTGATCAGTTTCTAAATATTTTCTTTGATTTTTGAAATTTTAAAATCAATTCTTTGGATAACATAATACAAGTAAAATCCTGTTTGGTTTATCATAATGGTAGAGTGATAGATTTGAGAGCTAAATGGCTCTGTATTAAAGTTTAATATTTATGTCACATGACATTTTGAGTAGTGAATTATTTGATATTTTTCTGAATAAAGAGACTACTTCTGGATAATAATAGAATTCAGCAATTTATTGTCATCTTGTGTTCACTAACTGAATTTGTATTTTTATTGTTGATTGTAAATGAAAACAATATTGTCTACACCCATTACACCCACAAAACATTTCCTGATAATACAGATGAGTCTGATTTGGAAACTATGACAATACTAGGCTAACAGGACTGACTTCAAATAAATCCTATTACCATTTGTATCAGATTCTTAATATTTCTGATTATAATTACTTGTAATTTTATTTACTTAACATTTGATTTATCTGAATCATGTAATCATCATTATTAACAAGCATTTCTAACTTTACAAATGAAAAATTAAAAATGAGCTTTGTAATGGTTATGCAAACTAATCTATGGGAAACAACCATATGTATCTAGTATGCCTTCTAATTCTTTAGTAAGTTTATCTGACATCTTGTAATGCTACCTAATCATAGCTGTACATAGTATTCTATTTTGCCATTGAAAAATTTCATTTTGCACTTCTTTAAGATGACTTTGAAGTAAAAGTGGAGTCTATACCTTTCACAAAGATCATTCTCAAGTTTACTTTATATATATATATATATATATATATATATAAAGACATAATATATATTTCATATATATATATATATATATATATTATGAAAGTCTATCATTTTGTCTGCTTCATATGTCCATCCAATGAAGATGGATCTGTACAAATGTAAAAATGATAAATTTTAAAAACTGAAGATTATATTGATCAAGCTTATATATATTTTCAGAATATTGCAGTGAATTCTTTAATGATTTTTTCCCATTCTTTTATATATTACATAGATAGGCGTCTATCTCTTATTTGCATATAATAAAACTGACAAAGTAATAGCTGTATATATAGAAAGTTAATTTCATTGAAATAGTCTCATATTATAAATATCTTTTTTAGATGCTCATCTACTTTCAAATATTGCCACAAACCAAATGCCATAAACAAATTGATAAAACCATATCTTTGCTATGATATTTTCTTTGCAATTAACTGGCATTAAAACCCATGCATCTTATTCTTCTTGATACAACTCATCTTTGATTAGGAAAAACCTACTCATTAAAATCATTGTCTATATTTTTTCTGTAATCAATAACAATTATAAATATTTCATGAAAATTACTGCTGTGTATTGTAGGACCATTTTTAAAATCATGTGCCACAATTTGACTGGTTTATTATTGACACCTCCCCCCCCCCCCACACTTTTAACGCTATTACATGTCAGCATTATTTTTGAAAACTATTCCTGGATTTCCTTTAAAGCATGCAGCTTTTTGTTTTTAAGTTTGCAAAGAATTGTTTAACCTGATCAAATTAGTATCTGTCTAAATCTAAATGAATCATTAAGTTGATATATTATTAAAAATATTTCTGTATTAATATTTATGAGATCGTAAAAATATGTATTTAATCAAAATATCATCATTATTATATAAAGATGTATCACTGAGTGATTTAATAAGATTATGATATTATAAGATTATGATATTTTTTAAATTTACATATTATATTTAATGCATCAAAAAAATCCATTTATGATTACCAACAATAATGCCTATTTGCAATTTCAGTTTTAATCTGATAACCAACTGTTTTAAGTCAATAAACATCACATGATCACTATTTCTTATGCTTGCTCTTAATTGTTATTAAAACAGGCAAAACTCTCTATACATATCACCACTCAGTGCAAGCCAGGGTAATCAATGGATGCCAGAAGGCTTGTGCATAAAATCTCCATCTACTGCCTACTCATCCAATATCCCCAGACTAGTTTCTGGCTTGTGGTCTTCGTCAGTGAGGAGCCTTGGATCTGAGAGCACTGCACATAAATCTTAGGATCTAATGCACAAGCCTTCTAGCATCCATTGATTACTCTGGCTTGCACTAAGTGGCAATATATATATATAGAAAGTTTTGCCTGTTTTAATAATCAACTGTTCTAATACTATATCCTTTTTGAACTTCTGTTTTTAATTTCTTATATTGCTTATGAAAATCCATATTTTATTAATCTGCCAAGCAGAGAATGCTATATTTTTTCTTTGAATCAAGCCATCAATACAAAAGAAATTATTGGCATTCCTTTTTTGAATAAATTCAAAAACAGTTATTTATATGCATGAAATTCTTCTTAAAAGAAATCTATGTCTTTGTAAATTACAAACTTGAAAATCCATGTTGGAAATTATTAGTGTTTAATAGAAATAATAGTTGTTATTAAAGAATCTTTGTCAAACTTTATAAAATGAAATGTATTTTTAATGCTAATATAAATTGTGTTGAAGTGTAATATGTTCATTCCATTTGATGTGAATCTACAGAAATTGCTCATGTGATGTTGAATTTTTTTTTAACTATAATATAATTCATAAGTTATCATTGATTTGAGTGTGAACATATCTATTTTCTTGTTCTTTTATATTTTTCCTATTTATAAAAATGTTAGGTGATAATCACCATATGTTGTATAATAATTTATAACAACAGATTATTAGGTCAAACCAATGTTATACATAATCATTATAATACGTTATTATTCATAATATTCACAAATATGATCTAGATTTATTTAAAACTATTTCAAGATTCATAGCTGTGCTAAATATTTTAAACATTTCTAATTCAAAAGTTATCTTTAATGAAAGTTGTACTTTTTGCAATTTTATATTTATGCAATTTTTATTATTGTTGTTGTTCTTAACAGTTTCAACCATCTAACTATCATCTTCAGAGTCTAGACATCCTTAATTGTTTTTTTTTAAATAACTTAAACTGGAAAGTAATACAACAATTATAAAAAGGAATTACCTAAATCAAAAAGTATCAAAAAAAAAAGAGTATAATATTTTTTTTACTTATAAAAACACGGAGAAAAATGTTATTATTTTTTGGAATCATATAAAATAAAATTGTATAAATATTTTTTTGACACATTCGCCTTATTTTAGTTCAATATTATTTTCTCCATTTTCTTTTATCTTATTGACTTTAGGCATCTAGAACAGTACAGGATTGTTACAAAGACCTGGTTATTGTTAATAGGTCATCAAGTTATACTAACTATAACAATGAAATTGAATGTTTGTGCAATCATATTTTCTTGTTTTAATTGCTGATACTGAAGTTCTGACTCAAATTTTTTCTTACTTATTCTTTGTCTTTGTTATCTTTCTCTTTACATATTTTCTGGCATTAGAATGACTACATTAGTTTATGAGTACTATCGTTTTAATGCATATATATAGTGTATTTATGTGTGTATGCATATAGACAAAATATATGATTTATCACACTAAACACTTGCAAACATTATAATCGCAGTTTTACTTCTTTATATATCATATGTTTCTTTCATTAATCTTTTTCTAAATTATTTTGTAGTTATATATTTAAATTTAACAGTATTTTTCTCTTTTTGTATTTATTTGAACTTTTATACAGATCAGCAACTCATATTGGCAATAGCTTTCAATAACAGTTTTTTTTCTTTTCTTGCTTGGCTTAGCCTTATACTATAAGACGCCAGATCCAAGATGGTCCACTTACTTATGTTTGTTTATCCTATCCTTGCTTGAGGAAGTCTTCAAGGCCCTCCTCCCTCTGCCGAGAAGATCTCAATCAATCTGTAATTATCCATTTTAAACATTAGTGTACAGCTAACCGTTTGCTTTTTTTTACTCTTTCCTCTCCCTTAATTATTAATGAACTTGTCCGAATGAAAGCTGAAAATAAATAAAATGGCAATAATTTTTGTAGCATTTTTAGTTAGGGTGTAATTTTTTAATAATGTTTTTTTTTTTTTTGAACATACTTTTTTTTTTGATATTTATCTTTTTTTTTCTTCAAAAAGAAAATATCAGAAATAAATAGCGGAAATAGTTTTTAGTGTACATAGCAGCTTGACCTTTTATAGTGAAAGCATTTAGTAGTTTGTAGATCAACTTGGATTAATTTAAAAGTTTCCTGCTTTTTTTTTTATGCCACTGCTGGTATGTTTACGGACTTTTTCTTGCTTAGCTGTGTGCGATTTTTTTTTCTAACTAATTATCACATAGTTTTGATTCTCAGCATTTCATCTTTTTTTTTTTTTGCAGCTTCTTCATATGCCTAAAATTAGACCTCGTAGCCAACCAGGACCGATGCAAGGGACCACGTATTCATCAGTAGAAGAACGCAAATTGTCCAATATTTCAGAATTGCCAAAAATTAATATTGAATCACATTTGTGTGCTTCAGCTAGCAGTAAGTATTTTATTGGAGAAAAATAATTTATAATCGATACAAGAAAATATTAGTAAATATTTGTGCTATGTATATATAATCTATATGAGTTTTTGGGTGTATATGTGAGAGAGACAATGTGTGAATATATCCCAATTAATTAAATTTGAATCATAGGTCCAAATTTATTTATTGAAGTTATCGATGATAGTGATATGATTATAATTTGTATGTGTGTAAATAATATGTGTATAAAGTGGTAAACTTTTTAGAAACATTTGCATATATACAAATTCAAATATGAGAAAGTTACATAAAATTGAATTTGTAATTAATAATTTGTAAAGCGCATACTCATTACGTAAGTAATATATATATATATTAAGGCTAACCTTAAGACTATGCGCCTAAAATGCGACAGTAGGGACCTTTACAAATATAAACACAAGATTAACGACTTTAAAAGACAAGAGATCTAAAGCCTCTATTTTTCTTATATTGAGAAACTATGTAAAGATTTAGATCAGCATTAGGAACCTATGACCTTCAAGTCACCAAGTGACCCATTTGATAATTTCAAATAACCCATTTGATTTTCTCAAATAAAGTATAATATATAAAAATAAATTATAAAACATAAGCATGAAACGAACACTTTGGAAAATATAAATAATAAGATTAATATTTTGGTTTGATTAATAAACGTAGGCAGAATACTGTGACATTGTTTGAACAAATCTTATCATTATTTTTTTGTTTAGAAAATCTTACCATTATTCTATAAGTTTTGTCATTCTCTCAATTGTAGCACTTGTTCAATAGTGTGAGAATAATTACTTAAGTGAAATAATTATTACACAGTTATCTAAATGAAAATAATTATTAATTATTAAAAAAAATTATTACCATGGACAAATAAAAAGCAAAAAAGAGATTATTTCAAGATGTGTGAAGTGAAAAGTATTGATGTACGAAAATGTTGACAAATTGATATGTATTTTATGTACAGATATAATTACCACCAGGACTTATACTATTGAGCAACATTTTTTTTCAAAACATAAAGATGTGAGTGAAATGCCAATTGAATAAAAATCTGAATGCATTGTTAAACGTGTATTAAATTTTGAAAAACAAAACAAATTGTTAAAGAATTTATTACAGCCCCAGCCATGCTACATCTGTTAGCTTTGTTGCAGCTCTTACTTAGCATTGGTATCAATGGAAAACCAAATGCATTCATAAAATGTTTCAGACACTTATTTAATGGTTTCACAAATAAGCAACAAATAATTGAGAGAATTAAAGAAATGTCATTGTCAGCCAAAACAGTTCAGTGTCCCATTAAAGATAGGGCCTTTCTTTTATTGTTCTTTTTTGAGGGACTGATGATAAAGCCTCTGATATGAAGTGGATAATATAAGCTGTTTATATCTTATCTTATAGTAAAAGTTATTATTGCTAATTTTTTAATATTATAAAAAAGTATTATATTATAAAAAAATTAAAATAGATCTTTAGTTATGACAGACATGAAATGATTATTGCATTTTAAAATCGTTGTGTGCATTATTTTTTATTTTGTGAATTAGGCATTGACATAGCATGAATGAATATTGTTAGGAATGGGAACTGTTGAGTCTACATTCTACCTTATATACATTCAAAGATCAGCATTTCAAGCTAATTGTGCATGCGTCTTCTGCGAGTGTTAAATAATAAATGAATACTTCACTCCCCAATACAAGATATAGTATTTATGCAGGAATAAAAGGAATCCTCTTACTCCTACAACTCAAATTCTTTTATATGAGCAAATCTGAAGTACTGTTTAGTAAAGCGTGAGAGTATACAATTAAATGTATACAATTGTATGCATAGCGTCATATAAAAATAAATGCTTATTTACTTATAATTAAGTTTCACTTAGAGGGACGTCTAGTAAATTCTAGACAATTTCACCAACATCATTCATTACAACATCGTAGATAGTAATTTAAAGTGAGAATTCTACTCTCACGCTTTACTAAACAGTACTTCAGATTTGCTCATATAAAAGAATTTGTGTTGTAGGAGTAAAAGGATTCCTTTTATTCCTGAATAAATACTATATCTTGTATTGTGGAGTGAAGTATTCATTTATTATTTAACACTCGCAGAAGACGCATGCACAATTAGCTTGAAAGGCTGATCTTTGAATGTATACAATTGTATGCATAGCGTCATATAAAAATAAATGCTTATTCTACCTTATATTAAATTGCCTGTGAACTGAATCTATTATTTAATTTGATCTGAAAAATAAAATTTTATATCTATAGATTAAGCTAGGTACTGATCTAATGTTGTTCTAGCATGTTATCCAATAAAAAAATGAAACAAAAAAATACACATTTAAAACAAATGATATCACTATGTTGGTGATGAAAGACAATTAGCATTGAAAGTTACTGGATAGCTGAAATAAAATCAGAGTTATTTTATAATTGTCAAATCTTTTTTTTTTTTTGGTATGAAAATTATGAATTAGACTTGTTAATATGATAATTGTTATGCAAAATTAGATTTGTTAATATAATTGAATTATTATGCAAAATTAACTTATTAGATTGGTAATTAAAATATATGTGATTAATAACTGAAAAAAAAATTAAGATATGAGTAATTTAAATATGAATTAAGAATAAAACGTTTTAAAAAATGAATTATAATGAGCTGTATAAAATTTGATATTGTTAATTTAGTTAAATTACTAAGAATAATTGATTTTGAATCCGGTTTATTTCAGATCCATAATATGAAGATAAACTGATAAGTAACTTTAAAAGTCAAATAAATACTGTTATTCAGGCTGTCCTCATAAATATATCAAGCATCAGTTTGGTGACACTTTCTTACAGTTTATACCATTCATGAGATGAGTAATGAAGGTATAATATAAAAAATACTTTTTGGTGAAATATGGTTTAATCAATCATAGAACAAATGAACTAATCTCTGAAGAATTTTATATATGTATAGAAAATGTATTTCTATCAGAAATCAATTTAAAATATTTTAATAGTATGCATTTTTTTTTCTCATGTGTCATAACATCAGCCGGGAAGCAAACCCACTAACCGGGACAACTGCTTGTAAAGCAGTTGTTGCTGACCTCTCGACCACCAATGCATTTTATTCACTGTAGAATAGCAATTGAATTTTCTAGTGGAATCACGACTTATTACATTAACCTGTTTGTTTTTTTTCTATTAAAAATTTAATTAAAATATCTTCTTTCTGTTTCCAGAAAAGGATTTATCAAACAAAGAAATTAATGAGATTATCTGAAAACTTCTTAAATATATTATCTTATTTTTTCAATAAACTAAGTAATCAATGCTATGTATTTAACATTTTGAATCAGTTTTAAAAGAGCTGTATTATTACTAGATACATTATGAATGTAAAACTAAAAATTTCAATTGAATGAATGCTTAGGAGATTGTAGATGACTCATGCGCAAATTCGAAATGACACATAGGAAGGATAGAAAGAGAAATTGATTTAAAAACTCATCAATAATTCACAGTGCAATTTTTATTGTAATTACTGTAAAATAAAGTTATCTAATCACTTGGCAAAAAATTTTTAAATGATAACTGAAGTTCAAATGGTATTTTATAAAGCTTTTACATAAATTAGCAGTAACTAGTCTAATTGAAAGTGTAATAAAAAGTTTGTTAAAGACTCGATGGTGACATGTGCTTTTTGCCAAACAGTGTGCCTTTTAAGAAGTTTTTTTATTTTTTTAACATAATTCAAAATACATTTTCAATTAAGCTGGTCACTTGTAATTTATATACCGTACATTCAGACTATAAACCTATATGTTATAATTAAATATGTGAATTATTCATGCAAAAAAATATGTCAAAACGTCAAATAGTTTATTGCTTAAAAGTACATAAAAAGTTCATGTCTAGAAATGATAAAACTGGATTATTTGGGAGTTCATAAAAATGCTAATAATCAAATAGTTTATTGCTTGAAAATTCATAAAACGATTGCCTATTATAAAAACGGAACTGGACCATGAACCATGAATTATGAGCTCCAAACCATGTCATCAGAACAGAAGATTCATTATAATGAAACATTGTTTTCTTCAGACTTGAGATCTAAAATATAAAATGTGTATATTGTATTTATATATATACAACAATAACACAGATATGAGGAAATATAACTCTATCCAAATTTAATTCATCCATTTAAGCTTTTTGTATTAGTACTCTTTAACATAATGTGTATTAACATGCATAGATGAACCACAATCCATGAATAATTACAATTAGAAGCCGAAGTTGATGATACTTTATCGTATTAATTTTTTAAATTAAAAAATGAAAGTGGAAAATCTCATGTTGCTTAAATGTAAAATATATTATATGGTGTATTTTTGTTGTTTAACAAACTAAATATATAGCATGGCGAATAATGAGAGGATGTATTTTTTCTATGCGAATGGGTAGGTTTATCATTTATTTGGATTCAACCACTATTATTTGTAATATTCATGTTAAGTAAAAAGAAAAAGAAATCAAATTAAATGTAATTGTATAATTTATTAAAATGTATATTTAATAATTAAAACTTAAAAGATTGGAATACTGTACTTCTTTTCTCTGCCGTGTAAAAATGGATATATATATTATTTGTAATTCAATTGTTACTAATTTTTTTATTTTCTGATTTTAAAAATCATTTTATCTTACACAAGAGAAAAAAAACATTTGTTTACTTTTACCCACTTAGCAAGGATAATTGGTTCCCCAAAACTCATCATAAAACTAAAATATTGTATAAAAAGCAAAGGACTATAATGGTTTTTGTATGAGAGAAAATTTAACTCTTTACTGCGAATAAAAATTATATGATAAATTGTGAATCTAATATATATAGTAATTTTAAAAAAAAACCTAATATATGTATGTGTAAACTGCTATGTGTGTGTTATGCAGGTTATGCACTTGAAATATGTATGTATTGTGCCAAGGCCAATTTGGCACATGAATATAAAATAATTTTGTCTAAAAAAATTATTAAAATAAAAAAAAATCTTTCGTAAAAGAGTTTGAAATAAAAGATTAAAAGTGGGAAGGGGGTTTTCTTAAAGTCAAACTAAAAGTGTTATAAAAGAAAGTAAAGTTTTTCTAAATTAGTATTCGTAAAAATAAGTAATTTAAAATTTAAAAAAATATATCTCTTTTCATTCAAGCTTATTATAATAAATTATATATGTGCATGTGAGTGTAAATAAATGTATGCGTGTTAGAATAATATTAAAATATATATATAAATGAAAGTTAAAAAAGAAATTATATTTGGAAAACATAGCGATGGCTATTAAGTTAAATAAAGATTTAAAAAAACCACACCAGCGGTGGGTTACTAATTAAAGATATAAAAACAATACGTTTATGAAAGCTACTACTAATTAAATAATCTTCAAAAACACATTGTCATAAGCTAATTACTAAAGGAATTTCAACAACACCTATAGCACCTATTGCCGGAGGATATTAAAATGAAAACAATTCAGATATACATAAATAGCCAGATTTTTATCGGAGTTTGAGTATTATTCAGTCTAGTTTCTAGTGACAGTCTTGTTTTCGTTCAGATAACAGTGCAGTTTCTATTATGTATCCCGAAACAAAAATGCATTGTTGA
Organism: Epiperipatus broadwayi; assembly: GCA_028023455.1. Lineage (NCBI taxonomy): Eukaryota > Metazoa > Onychophora > Udeonychophora > Euonychophora > Peripatidae > Epiperipatus > Epiperipatus broadwayi. The sequence continues at coordinate 10,187,734 of JAQFVV010006202.1, read as the reverse complement.
GCAGCTTTTGGAAATATACGCTCATGCTTCAACCTTTTTGTCCAACAAGATCATCAAAACCTGCCTGTAAAATAATGTCTGCATAACAACTCAGAAATCCTCCGTCAAACGTTCAACTGTCTTCAAAAATAAAACCAATGGATTCGCATAAAATCTCTTCAAGAAACATCCAAATCTAACCAGTTAGATATACTCCATCAGAAGTAGCCAACAACAAGCAATATCCACGTTCCAAAAATCCTAGGTAAACATTTATTTATTATCATTTATACATAGTAGCCACCACTGTAATTCGTCAATCTTACAGAGTAAAGTAATTTGAACTCTCAAGCATGCATAAAATGAACTATTGATGTGCGTGTGTGGGAATGCGAGATAATTTAATGATGTCATATATTATTTATGCTTTTCACCAGATATATGTTATAATGTGTTTATTTAAAAAAATGTGTGTGTATTTAAATTAGATTATCATGATGTTTAAATTTAGTAAATTAATGTTGGTTTATGTTGATTAAAATAAATTGTCTTCAAACTTAAACTTTATTTGTCAGTCAATTCTTTTTACCAACCTTTTTTTATTAATTCTTTCCACCAATAATTTTGTATAATTTTATTAGTGAATTAAAATTAGACTGAGCTAGTTTTAGGGAATGTTTTGAGCGCTGGATTATGAGCCTACTGCCCAAATACATTAGTCATCAGACTAGCTGGTGCCCTGGGGTTTACCCTGAAACAAATAAAGTATTTGGATAGTAGGGGTTTGAATCTAGCAGCTGAGGTGGGCCATTGTTGATAGTTAGTCTATCAATAAGATCTCCCATTTTGCTCGAATGTGCCGGTTCGTTCACGTAACATTTATAAGATTATAAATATATTATGAAGGAGTTTGAAACCAGCCAAAACTTATATATACATATAAGTAAGTGGTTTCAGCGGTTCGACCCGGTACATAAATAGCTTTCCCAACGTTTGGGGCTGGACCTAAGAAACAATAGTAAATAAATGCTTTGTTTCTTGTTTAAAAATTTTTTTCTATACAAGAGCTAAATTACGTATGTTAAAGTGTTTTAATTTTTTTTTTTTTAAAAAAAAGAATTGACCAAAAACTTCGTTTTCTTTAAATGAAAAGAGATTTGTGCTATTTACGTTATCTAAAATAAATCATTATGTTAAATCAGAGACAGTTGGATGTTTGGGCGGAATTAAGCACCCTTTTCCTGTCTCTTACGAGGTCTCTCATTGGCATCTGACATCACTCTAATTCTGCTAGTTTTAATGCTAAAATATTCATTTGACAGTTATTGATTAGGTTTTTAAAAGTTCTGTACGATGGTGCCCTCTTCCGAATTATTTTACAAGTAAAAAATCAAAAAAACCGCATTTAAAACTAAATAAAGAAAGAACCTTGTCAGTGATTGGCTGTCAGCCAGCTCTCAGCCGAAAAAGACATTCTGATTGGCTGGAAAGAACAAAGAAACCGTCTGATCAAAGAAAATAAAGAAAAACACTGAGATTTTCATTTCGAATGTAATTTAAGTATTAAAAAAATAAAATTTGAGAAATTAAAATAGTTTTTTAATAAAATATACTAAAAAAACAAAATTATTTTCGAAAAATATTGAAGATTTTAGTAAAAATATTTAAGATTTAGCAAAAAGAAATCTTTACTTTTCCATAACGTAAAATTGAAAAAAAGCATTTGCGTCAGCACTTTTTTGTTTAGACATTCGCTTTTAAATTTGCCGAAATTGAATATTTTATAATAAATAAATAGCAATTTATTTTTGAAAGAACTTTCGTTCTCTTTCATAACCTGAAAAATTAGTAATATACTTTTTATAAACGTATCTGAGTTGAATTTAATATTATAGGCGAATGTGTTTTAACAATAGGCTTTGTCTTCAGTTTGTGAGTTGGCCAATTAAAAGATTTGATTTTTACCTCATACAACCAATAATATAATTAGCGGTTAAAAGGTTAAGATCGGGTAGAGAAAAATGGACAAAGGAGGGGTGGAGTCAGTGTGCATTTCCAGTTTAGTAAGAAATAAATAAAATAATAATTAGTAAACTTATTAAAGTGAATAAAATACGATATTAAAAATAATGATAAAAAGTGTTTAAAATTATAAATTATAAAAAAATAAAAATAAAGCCAAAATGGAGACTCAAGGTAAAAATATAGAAAATAGCCTCAACAAGGAAAAAAGAGAAATCATAGCTTTACTAACCAGCATGTTTGAAAAACAAAAAGAAACAGCTGAAGAATATAAAAAAATAGCCGAAGAGCTTAAAAACCAAAATAATGAAATGAAGAGTAAATTGGAAGGGCAAACTGAAATGCTTGAAAAGTTAAAGAACCAGATCAAAATGGGCCAGATAAGATAAAAGAAGAAATGAAGGAAATAAGATGTGAAATTACAGGAAAGGTAGAGAAGAACCAAGAAATTATAAACGTAGATTTAGTTAAAGAAAGTCAGGAAGATGAAAAGGAAGTTGAGGTGATAAAAGACATAGAAATTAAATTAGAATCAAATAGCATTGCACATAGAAAGTAGAAACAAATGTAGACCAAGAAATAGAAGAGAGATATAAGTTCAAGGTAAAAGATAGCATAAAAAAGTTTTTACAAAGAATTAAAAATAAAAGGTTTAAAGTAAACGTTCGTGTTCGTAGATTTAAAAACAGATTTAAAAAAGAAAGCGTAGAAAAAAGTATTCCCAGATTGAAGTAATTCGGAGTTTGTCTAAATATCAAGGTTTTCTGATTTACAAAGTTGAAAATAGAACGGAAAGAGAAAGAGATAAAGTAATAAATTATAAAAGTGGTGTAATGATCTGGAGAATGGACTTAATGTGATCTGCACTACAGGGCGCCATCTAGGCATTTGAACCTAGAAAAATTTATAAAGTAGGCAGATACGTAAGTCAAAAAAAAAATTTTTTTTTTTTTTAATTTTGATTCCGGTCATTAGCCCAAGTCACTAGCTCAGGGAGTAGCAGAGATTTAATAATATAATATCTTATCTAATTATATTTAAATATTAAAAAATAAATAAAATAAGCCACTGCCAGTAATTAACATACAAAAATTTATTTACGCACATATACATATAAGATTTAACATTATTATTTTAATATGTTTACTTTAACATTTAACATTATTTTTACTTTTATTTTAGATTTTTAATTTACATTTTAAATTTTATACTATTATTAGTTCGCACAGATTTGTTTAAAAATGTTGAGTATAGATCGGTTACATAGATTCCACGGTCAAAAACATTTCAAATAAACATAAACGATCAAAATACAAAATCATTGATACCATCAATTGCAGAGGGAAATTTATAAGTAACCCAATAGCATTCACCATAAGATGCTTGCATTAACACCAATAACTTAAAAGACATCCGAATAAATACATTTTAAATACTCACTGTAAGGTATCAGTATTTACCGAATGTCTATATATATTTTAATCGAATATGAAAACCAAAAACATAATCAACCGGTAATGAACCCATGCAAGCGTCTATACCCAACTTAAATTTAATGCATCTTTATTTAGAGTGTTGAGTATGAATAGACTACATAGATTTGCATTTGAAAAGAAAATATTCAATCCTTGTTTAACCTTAGGCCAAAGGTTCGCAGTCAAACCAAACTTCAATCCATCTGATATATCGATGTGTTCAATGTAATATGAATATGGCAGCACAATTAGGTTAAGAGAAGAAACTGCTTCTCATCAGATAGGAATATTACATCTATCAGACAAGAAGAGCAATAAAAAAAAAACTCCATTGAAAGGAACAGCGTTCTATGTCTTATAATCCCTTCCATAGGCAAAACGGAAGTGTGCGGCATATGAAGCAATTCTGCCCATAGCAAACTCATACTACATCTACTAATTACACCAATATATCCAATCCATTGACCTAATTCAACTACGAAACGAATAACCTAAGATTACCCTCCTTTAATATAACTTTACAAATCTATATAGCCATTCACACCCAATTTAAGTTTAATATTTATATAACTAGTTTAATGAAAAACAGAAATCATAATAAAACTTAAAGAACAAATAAATAAATAAATAAATGGAAATGATTTTACAAAAGAAATACATTAAATAAAATTATAACTAATTAATAAATAATGTTGGTCAGATAGGATTCTATTTCTTAATTATTTTAAATACGGAAAGTTTTTAATTTAATATTCATAGTGTTTCAAAATGTTTTTAAAGTTCTTACGATTTTTTTTCAACATTCCTCTTTATTCGTTGCATGCCATTTGGACGTGAATTCCCATGCCGTCCTAAAAAGATTGGTTGAGTTAGCCGTTGTTTTTTATTTATTTATCCGGAGGTCTGTTAGTTTAGTTGGTCCTTAATGTAGAAAAAAAAAACGATGTCATTTCTCTTTTTTTTTTTTAACAAAACTGAAGGGATTGAAGAGTGCATCTTTTCAATCCCTTCTTCTTCGACTCCACACTAACACATCTGTACTCTCGTAATAACTAATTTTTAATAATTTCCAACTTTTCCTTTTATATTAATCTTAAGGATTGATTCAACATTACGTCATCGATGATGGTGGTCTTTTCGCTGAGGTCCGATTCCATAGGGATTTCTTTTTATTTGCTAAAAGTTTCTATTGTTTTCCTATCTGATCGTTGTTTATACATTTAAATGCCCAAAAGCTTATTCACTTGGACTAATTAAAATAATCATTTCCATAACATTAATTAACCTGTTTTCCAACCCAAAGATATATTTAAAGATAAATTTAAAGATATAATTTTATCTCCAAATCTTTTTAAAATTTAGTTTTAAAATACTTTTTCTTTAATAAAGTTTTATTTTAATAATTTTTCTCATCTGTGCGATTTATATATATACGAGTTTAAGGTAGAATTTATTTTCAATTTTTCTGTCTTAAAAAAAAAAAATTTTAATGCGAACTTTTTATTTTAATGTTTAATAATAATAAAAAAAAATGTAACATCGTCTGTGCTCGTTACAGAGGGATAGATAAGAGAGGAAAGGTAGTTTATATTATAGAGTTAGTATGTAGAAAGAAAGAACTGCCTGACAAAAATTAAAAATATGTAATCTGACGGATTCACCGGCTTGACCTAGTTATTAACGACCATGGACTCGGAATAATGAAAAATGTTTAACAAAGTTTAATGAAATAAATGAAAAAACGAGTATCAAGTTAGTTTGAATAATTAAAAATGATTAAAGTTAGTCTTAGTAAAATAAAATAACAATCTTAGAGTTTTTAAAATGTCAAAGCAATGATAAAACGATTTATGTCAAAACCCTCGATTATGTCTTATCGATTATATTGATATCCCAGCTCATAAGTCTAGAACATAGTGGAGCATGATGCCAACGAAATAAATGTGTAAAATCAAAATAGACAAGCAAAATGAAAATTTTTTTTTAAAAAAAAAAAAAAAAAAAGGGAGAGTAAAAATAACACTTTAAAAATAAAAATGAAATAAATAAGTGTATAATGAAAGTATTAATGAAAATAAAACATCAAATAAAATTTAAAAAAAAAGAAAGAAGGGTATTAAATTATGATTGAGGTGTGTGCAAGTATTTGGGCAAAGATATAAATTTCAGGCCTGACGTTTGTTGGACTGAGTTTTTTTTTTTGCAGTGACTTTGTTCTACAGATGGGTAGTGTGAAGAATAAATAATACTGATGATGATGCGCTAGTAGAAAAGTCCTGGCATATAAAAAGTAATAAATCTGGAAGAAAAATTCCCAGTAGAACCAAATAAAATAAATATTTTAGCAAGTCGAATGTACAGTAGAGATAGTATTTGCAAATCTCAAAGTCCCTTTTCAGGATCCATTGTGCACAACAGTTGCCCATGCTGTAGTCACCACTTCCGCAAAAAATTGAGGGTTGGTTTGAATCAGCACAAGATCTATCTGTGTGTTGAATTGCCTTATACTTTGCTGCCTACTTCTCTTAACATTACATTTATTACCTAATGATGAAAATAAAAACTAAAAATGCACTCTACAAAAATAAGAATTTGAAGTGGTCAATACTTAGGAAAAGTGATCAACGCACATATTAATCAAGAAAAATGTTTGTAAATAAATAAGTAGGTCAAATAGTTAAAATAAAATCGATAAAGTCAAGTTAAATAAATAAGCGTAAATATATCTGTAGTAAATAATAATAAAAAGTGACTCGTGATAAACTAATAGTTTTTTTTTTTTTGGAATACATGCATGGTAATAAAAGGAAGTAAATAAATGATTTAAAGTCAAGTCAAAAAATATATATATATATCAGTGTAATAGTGAATCGTAGTAAAGTAAATTGTTCTTGAATATATGCTAGTGAATAAAAGTTGAGTAAATAATGAACCGTAATAAAGTAAAATAGTTTTTCTGAATACACACACAGATAAAAAAGTTGAGTAAGGGTTTAGAATAATATTGTGAGATTAGATTAATACAAATGTTAGAATAATATTCATATGAATTTAAAAATAATGTTGTAAGATTAATAATAAAAATATAAAGTCAATCTAAGGTGTATTAAGAGTAAGTATACAGTGTATATACGCGCACATACACTGGTAATATTCGGTAAATACGATACTTCATGATGCGTATCTTAAATGTATTTATCCAGATATCCTTTTAGGTTATTTTTTTGGCACTGCTGCACCTCATGATGCGTGCAAAAAGGGATTTATTTGTTATAGATTCCCTGTAAGCAAGTCCAGTAATAACTCGATATCTAGAATATTAGTAGGTGTAGAATTATGCTGCACATATACACATGTGTAGGAAGTTATCTATAGCAAAAGGGAATGAGGGTAGTATAGAAATAAGTTTAGTTAAGGATAAGTTTAAAACTGCCGACTGGATAAATTTTAGTACCCGTAACGGACTTGTCAGGGATCATTCCTCTTTCCAAAGCGTAAGCCGAAAATGGACAGTTGAAAATTCCTGTCATTTTGCAGTGACCCTTTCTTTTTCCAAGTCCGATCAAGAGAATTGGCAAATGAAGCTTCAATTTTATACACATGTAAGTCGGTGTAAGTCAGCGAATCTGCTTCCGCGTTGTTTCCCAAAAGATCCCTGTGCCTCAAAATTGGTTTGTCCTGGTGGTCATTATCCATGATTTAGATCATTGTGAGCAATGTATTCGGCATAGATAGAAGGAAAGGATAGTCAAAACAGATTGCCCTTTGTATGTTAAGTAAAAGATATTAAAAAGCTAACTTAGAAAAATAAATTAATAAATCTTTAGAGTCAAGAATTAAAATTGCAAGAGATAAAATGGTCAAAAATGATGCATTTTACTCTAAAACGAAGGGGGGTGTAATGTGCCAAGGCCAATTTGGCACATGTATATAAAATAATTTTGTCTAAAAAAATTATTAAAATAAAAAAAATCTTTCGTAAAAGAGTTTGAAATAAAAGATTAAAAGTGGGAAGGGGGTTTTCTTAAAGTCAAACTAAAAGTGTTATAAAAGAAAGTAAAGTTTTTCTAAATTAGTATTCGTAAAAATAAGTAATTTAAAATTTAAAAAATATATCTCTTTTCATTCAAGCTTACTATAATAAATTATATATGTGCGTGTGAGTGTAAATAAATGTATGCGTGTTAGAATAATATTAAAATATATATATATATAAATGAAAGTTAAAAAATAAATTATATTTGGAAAACACAGTGATGACTATTAAGTTAAATAAAGATTTAAAAAAACCACACCAGCGGTGGGCTACTAATTAAAGATATAAAAACAATACGTTTATGAAAGCTACTACTAATTAAACAATCTTCAAAAACATGTTGTCATAAGCTAATTACTAAAGGAATTTCGACAACACCTGTTGCCGGAGGATATTAAAATGAAAACAATTCGAATACATAAATGGCCAGATTTTTATCAGAGTTTGAGTATTATTCAGTCTAGTTTCCAGTGACAGTCTTGTTTCTGTTCAGATAACAGTGCAGTTTCTATTATGTATCCCGAAACAAAAATGCATTGTTGAGCAGCTTTTGGAAATACATGCTTGTGCTTCAGCCTTTTTGTCGAACAAGATCATCAAAACCTGCCTGTGAAATAATATCTGCATAACAACTCAGAAATCCTCCGTCAAACGTTCAACTGTCTTCAAAAATAAAACCAATGGATTCGCATAAAATCTCTTCAAGAAACATCCAAATCTAACTGGTTAGATATACTCCATCAGAAGCAGCTGAAGTAGCCAACAACAAGCAATATCCACGTTCCAAAAATCCTAGGTAAACATTTATTTATTATCATTTATACGTAGTAGCCACCACTGTAAGTCGTCAATCTTACAGAGTAAAGTAATTTGAACTCTCAAGCATGCATAAAATGAACTATTGGTGTGCGTGTGTGGGAATGTGAGATAATTTAACAATGTCATATATTATTTATGATTTTCACCAGATATATGTTATAATGTGTTTATTTAAAAAAATGTGCGTGTATTAAATTAGATTATCAAGATGTTTAAATTTAGTAAATTAATGTTGGTTTATAAATTATCTTTAAAACTTAATTAATGTTGATTAAAATAAATTGTCTTCAAACTTAAACTTTATTTGTCAGTCAATTCTTTTTACCAACCTTTTTTATTAATTCTTTCCACCAATAATTTTGTATAATTTTATTAGTGAATTAAAATTAGACTGAGCTAGTTTTAGAGAATGTTTCGAGGGCTGGATTATGAGCCTACTGCCCAAATATGTTAGTCATCAGACTAGCTGGCGCCCCGGGGTTTACCCTGAAACAAATAAAGTATTTGGATAGTAGGGGTTTGAATATAGCAGCTGAGGTGGGCCATTGTTGATAGTTAGTCTATCAATAAGATCTCCCATTTTGCTCGAACGTGCCTGTTTGTTCACGTAACATTTATAAGATTATAAATGTATTATGAAGGAGTTTGAAACTGGCCAAAACTTATATATACGTATAAGTAAGTGGTTTCAGCGGTTTGACCTGGTACAGTATATAAGATAATAAAATTTTACGTAAAAAGTAAAATCCAGCCATTCATCCATCATTCATTATCCAGTTTTTTGAGTCATCAGTTGTTCATTCCATCATTGTCTTCTAATCTTTTAATTATCTTTGGTTGTTGTTTTTTTGAAGATGATATACCATATATTGAGGATCTCTAGAAGAAGTTTAGAATGGATGGCTGACTTGCTTCTCTGATATTTTTTTGTAAAATATAAAATCTCATTGATTGACTTAAGGCATTTTTAGATATGATGGAATCTTCTCAGTCCATCTTTTTCTCTACAGGCATGCTGATTTCCTTTTATTCATTCAGTTGCATTAATTTCTCATCAATTAATTCTTCTATGTGTGATTCCAAAAGCACTTCAATGTTTTCATCATCTACTTCTGAAAATGCTGCTTTCTTGCTTAGGTCAAATATGGTTTTCAATGTGAGTAAAGTAGATTGATTTTTGAGTTTTATGCTTGTATTGAGTTGTAGGAAGACGTTTTTCCATATAAGGTTAAGAGTTGTGTTGATGATTTTGATCTATACATTGATTATAGAATTAATAGATGTTTTTTATACTGAAGATCCTTCCAGAGTTGTGGAATTGACTTCTTGATATTCTTATCCACAGTGTTGCCAAGATGCTGCATTAATTGTTGAAGGTTGTGATGATCCCTGATCCATAGATTAAAGAAATGATGTGATGTTCAATAGTATTAGTTGTTGACATAACTCCAGTTGAAAACGTATGCAGCTGTAAACTTTTTTTTAAAAAAATCTGTAATTTGTTTTTCCAATATCACTACAAAAAATGCACACTTCACCATGCAAACATACAGAAAGAAAAGGAAATTCATAGTTGCTCTTTTTTTTTGCTTTTCCACAAAATTGTTTCTCATTGCGCTGAAAAAAAAACCCATACTGAAGTTTCATTTTTTAAAAAATTCATAATCTTGTATTATTTAAGTGAAATTATTTAGAATTAAAAAAAAAACAGTGTTTAATAATATATTACTTAACTGAAATTTTCTGGCCATAAATTTTTTATTTATCATCTAACTGCAGTTAACTTTAAACAATCATGATATATTAAAAAAAAAAAAAACGTATCCAATGCATTTTGCATTTGCATATTGTAGTCAATATTTAAATTTTTTTTTACAATATGTACTATGCAAATCTAAATAAATAGCACTTTATAATCAATTACCCTAACTGTGGTCTTTTTTATGGCATCATTTACCACATTTTATTAAGTATGGTAGTCATTTTCTTTGAATGAGCTAATAGTTTTATCAAGTAATACAGTATGGCAGAGGTGTGGGCCATTTAAATAAAAATTAAAAGCATGAATCTTCAATTTATTTTTATTGCATTTTCATCAGGAAAAAATTATTATTGATTGTATAATGCATGAAATCATATCTCTTCTACCATTTATTTTTGTTGAATGTTTAACTGAATATTTTAACTAACACACATACAGTACATGATCTGAAATTAATTATTAATAGTATATGACCAAAATTTATTTTTAGTTTTATGTTAAATGAAATTTGTATTTTTTTTTTATTGCAATTTTTTATGTCTGCGTTACAATAGACTTAGTTATATCTGAAACAAATTACAATATTTGGGTTTGAAATTTAACATGTAAATGTTATTTTTAATTAAAATTTAGTAACTTTTAATTATATAAAATTGATTATTAATTACATAATTCATAAAATCACCCCCCTCCTTTTTATTGAAAATACTTTCAATTTATGATGATAACTTTTGATTTGACTCAAAAGTTTTAATTCAAAATTAGTTGACTGAATATTTTAGCTAATATGTACAAAATTTTAAATTACTGTAATTATTATTAGTGTATGACTGAAATTTATTTCTAGTTTTATGCTGAATTAAATTTATGTATATATATATATTATTGTATTTTTTACATTTTGTCACCATTGGCTTCAATATAGCTGAAACAAATTATATGATTTAAAATCAAGAAAATATAGTATTGTAAATGATATTTTAAACCTATATTTAGTAAGTATTTGGTCATTTAAAGTTAGTTATTAATTTGCATAATGTTCAAAATCTGTTTTGTTCTCAAAATCACTTGCAACTATGGTAATTAAATTTTATAATTACAAGATCATAATTTTTGCTGTATACTAAATTACCATTCAGAAAAATTTTAATTTATAAAGTGAATAAGCATACAGTTTTTAAGTTATCATACACATTTTAAAATTTAATATTAATACATTTGGTTGTTATCAAAATATGCTTTTGATAATTTATTATATTGAATGAAATGCATTTTTTTGATTTTGTAGTCATTAATGATGAAAATGTTTACTTTGGATATGTCAATAAGTATATTGATTATCTTTCAAAGATACTGGATGAAAATTAAATAAAGTACTTTACATTAATCATATTTTAATTTTATAAGCAAAATATTATTTTCTGTAATATTGTAAACTATTTTGTGTATAATAAATAAATTCTATACAGTACATTTTTATCATGAATGCCTCCATTTTTCTTTTAGATAAAATAAAGTCACTAACCTATGATGTCATTAGTCTTAGAAAATGGCCACCATTTTTAAAATGGCAGTTTAAAAAAGATTGATTTTTTTAATGATTATTATAGTGAATAATCAATTGTAAATCAAAATAATGGCTACAAATTGATGATAATTGCTGTGGTGAATCCACACACAAAGGTCTAAGTAGAGCATATGCATATTTTAATTCATTAACTAACTTTTATCTTTTGTTTCATTTTTGGATTCATCATTAACCCTGCAGAGGTTATAGCCAAAAAAATTGCAATTGACGTCATTTTTACCTAACTGCTGAAATGCAACAACAATAATAAAAATTAAAACATTACAATTTTCCTTTATTATATTTATATAATAAAATGCATAATTTTTTAAATTTATTTTTGCATTCAATTCTTACATTATTAAATAAAGAAATATAAAAATGAAAGAATCAAAAAAATTACCACTTATATCTGAAAGATACATTCATTATTACTTTGTGGTGAAATGTGAAAAAAAAAATTAAAACCATTGTAAATTTGCCTTTATGTTAATATAATAAAATACATGATTTTTAAAATTTATTTTCAGTTGTAATCTAGAAATTATTTTCACAACTATATTAACACTGAAATTTGGAGATCAAACTTACAGCTTAAACATCATGGTATAACTCTAGTCACATAAAAATGCTTAACTTAATCATGACATTATTTTTATGCAATTAATATATTGAAATATATTGCATAAGAATATATTTCATTGGTATATAAATTAAGAAAATGTGTAAAAAAGAAATTTTATTTAATTTTAAAATGTGATATGTTGATGTGTTTAAAATATTGCATTATTAGTATTTAAAAACATGCGCTCTTTTTATAAATAAAAGACTATTTATTTAAATAATAATTTAAAGAGAAAAAAGTCATTATTTTTATAATTATATAAAGTATTATTTTGTATTAAAATTAATTGTTGAATTTAAAATGTTAACTGTAAAGAACTGATATCATTTTTATTAAGTAAACTAAAAAATCATTTACTGTTCTGTTGGCAATTAACCAAGAATCATTTCTTGTTAAAAACTGTTTTATCACTTGAACAGGAAGATTGTGGCTCTTTTTTTAAAAAAGAAAACATTGAATTTTAAATTTCCAAAATGAATTTGTAAATAAAGTTTTCATCCCAAGAATTTGGGAATCCAAAACTTAAATGGATAATCTATTATTTCATATCTTTATCTGAACATGATACAAATGAGAAAGATTAAGTTTTTGGATCACATTTTAAAACATGATAGGTTTTTAAAAAAATCCTTTGGAAGATAAAATTTTAGGAAGAAGATTGAGAAGCACAACAAAAACATCCTGTCTTATAAATGTATCAATGAAATCGGATGTTTTTCATATGCAGATATGAAATGAATTGCTGAAGATGGAATGATGTGTTGCTGCAATGCAAGATATTGCTTTAGAAGTTGATGATGAAGATTTACTTATATAAATATATAGATTTGTATTGTATAAATGTGATTTTGTTTTTTCACTGTGTTTCGGTGCGTGCATTAAATAGTTAAATTGGTGTTAAGTTTGATTGTGAAGGAGGAGGCCCAAATTATGATTAATAAACCATAGATTTCTAGATCAAAACATCTGAAGCACTTTTTTATTATCACATAATATAGATTTATATATATAATATTAATTTTATATACATTATATATATATACACACACGTCTATAACTTGAAACTTTAGTTCAAGTTGAGTGAATCTTGAAATTTTTTAAAAATCATCAGGCTTAAAATTTTGCTTACAGGTAGATAGTTATCTATTCATAATCATTAAATTATTACTCATTTAGAGGGTAAAGTTTATAGGTTAATTTTAATTGATTAGCTGAATATCACTGTGAAAACAAAACAAAAGAATACTTATGTGTAGCAGTGCCACAAATGGCGAAAAAGTTGTCAATCTTCTACGTGAGAATCCTAATTTATTTTTATTATTGCTGTGAAGGTATATACACTTATTTCTACAAAAAAACAACAAATCAACTCATTTAAATACTCATTTATAATTATAGTGTAATGTAGTACCTTCTTTTTTGCCAAAAAACTATACAATATTTTTAGGAAAAACTTATTTTTTTATTTACTATTGAAAATTTAAAAGAAACATTAAATAATTTAATTATATTTTTTTCCTGTTTACTAAATGCTATTCAATTAATTATAAAAGACTTGAACTCAGACTTTCAAGCTCTCTCTATCTAACCAATTCATCTTCTACAACAGATATTTAATAAATCAAAGATCATTAAGCATTCCCAACGTGAGTCACCTCCACAGAGAAGCAATTTGATTTTTAAGGGGGCGGGGAATTCGAGAATGAATTATTAGCAGTAAATTTTTTTTAAATTTTTTTTTAGTTATTAACAGTGAATTTGAAAGCCTGCTAATTGTGCTTATGTCTTATTATTCATAAATTAAGCTAAGAATGGTTTTTAAATTTCACCCTTTTAATGCCATTTTCTTCTCAGTGACTTTTCTGTTTAGTTAACTTTTATCCCTTTTTTCTCAATTGTTACTTGGAACAAGTTAAGTGGTTTGAAATCCCATTGTATATCAACTATACTTTTGTTAATGGTCTTTTAGGTTTCCTTCATATAAATAGTAATTCACTTTTTGAATAATAAGAATTAAATGTCACTGGGGGAGGGTATCAGGATTTTGAGATGCTTAGGTGGGGCATGGCCAAAAAAAGGCTGGAACCACTGAATACTTGGCATGGTTTAGCCTATAAACTTTTATGCATTTTACAAACAGAAACAAATTGTTTTCTTCCTTAAATGTCATATCTTGTTATTATCTCAAAAGTTTTACAGGCTTCTCACAATAGTTATATCAATATGACACTATTTCAGTTTGTTGAATTATTGCATCATTATTTATTTTTCATAATGAATGACTCTGCATATCAACTCCACAAATCTGTCCAAGCTTTTCCATTTGTTGTTTTAATCTTCAGATACTCATGATTATTTTCATTTTTTTAGATTATCAGCCAACTTTTTTTATATATTTTCTTCCATTATTTTACTTTGACCCAACATATATATAATTCACTGTCTCTTAAATTGGTCCAATCTAATTTCTTTTCCATTTCCATAATTTTATTAGCAAATTGTTGAAGAGAATTAAATATTTGATTTTTTAAAATCTTCTCAGCAGTGCAAATTTTATTTTTTGAAATATATTTTTAAATCCACCATTCAAAAGCTTCTAATCTCTTCTCATCTATTTCTACTTCTCTGTCTCAGCTTTATATGAAATAAAAATTTAATAAGAATTTTTTTCTTTAGTTTCAACAGTTTTCAAAATAAACTTCACTATTATTAAAAGTTATTTAAGTTATCGCAATTTCCTCTATATTTTTTATTATTTGTACTTGTCAGACAACTGATTTACATCTTTAATCTCTTATTACCTTCACTTTAGATCTAAATATATTGTTTATTTTTTTTAAAAATCCAACCATGAATTCTATCAAATCTATCATTTGTTAAATTCATTCTTTCTATTTATAATCACTATTTTGTATTAAGAAATTGAACTTTATCCTTAATGTTAATTCCATTCTTATCAAACACTATCCATTAAAAAGACCAGTAAAATAATCATTACGCTAGAGATAGGCAGAATCCTTTCCATACATCTTTCCTTAGACCTATTAATTCTATAATTAAATAATTTATCAAATAATTTTTGATTCATGTAAAGATTTTAATAGTTATTTTTTCTTTCAAAAATTTTCTTCAAAAGATCTAACAAATTCGTCATCCACTTCTATCAAAAGCCAATTCAAGATTAATAATGTAACTATTAACTTTTTCTCCTCTATTTTTGTCTGAAAGTTTGTGATGATTTATATTAGGTGTGATAATATGTTAGTCTATTTCCATCATCTATCAGTAAATGTTGAATGTATAAAAAATTTTAAACTTTTCAAATACAAAACAGCTTATTAGTAATCAAGAGGTCAGCACAGCTGCCTTACAAGCAGTTGTCCTGGGTTAGCGGGGTTGCTTCCCAGCTGATGCTATGACACATGGAAAAAAAAAAAAAATAGATTACACAGGTTAATAATTACACATTTTGAGTAGTATTATTTTCCACTTTTATTCAGCTGTTGCTGACCTGACCCCTGAAAAATATTAGCTTAGGTGCATAAAAGTAACATCAAGGAAGCTGCTCATATGACAATGGCAAATAATCCTGTAAGTCAACACATTATAGCAATACATAATGTATGGAAGCCTCTAATTAACATCTCTTAGAAAAAAGTATTAAAAAAAATTGGATCCAGGAGGATTTGAACCAACCCTCATAGATAAGTATATAAAATTTCTACTGTCTATTGCTTCTCACAGAATAGCTCAGTTGGTTAGAATTTTGTCTTAAAATTCAATATTCAAGAATCTAAAGGTGTAACTTTAACTCCTATACTAATATTGTCAATGGTCAGGCCAGCAACACCTGAAGAAGAGTGGAGACTAATACTACTCAAAACATGTAATTACCTGTGTTGTCTATTTGTGTCTTACTACTAACAGTTGTTTATTTGAAAAGTTTAAATAAAGTTTAAAATTTTCTATGCATTTAAGATTTAAGGAAAGATGATGGAAATAATCAAAGATATTATCACATTTTTTCTCTATATCTCTCTCTTGACAATAGTTTTCATTATTTTTGGTGCATCTCTTATTTTCTACACTTCTTGATTCCAAACAACTCTGTCTATTTAATATTAAGTAATTACTATATGACTACATCCAAAATTAAACTTATTGTTTAAAAATTTTTGCATGTTATTACATTAATTTTTTTTCAATAAATAAATCATTCCTGCCAAAAGAAAATCACTTGAGCAATAAATTAGTAAAAAAATATTTTTTTACACACACCCCCCTAACTTTTAGGTATTCAAGTCATCATCTTGAATTTAAAAAAAAATTATAGCAAATATAATTTATAACACATCTTCTGTTTGAATGCAATAAATATAAAAATATGTACATTATTATAAAGAGCAAATATGAAAGAATGTAATAAAGCTGATAAAATAGTCATTACTTAAAAAAAAATAAGAAAAAAGATTTTTAACATTTTTAAGCATGTTTATTTTTACATTGGTTCACAAATTCTAAATTTTGAAAGTTATATGTTAAAATGACAATTTCATAGACAGCTTCATCACATTTGTCATAAAATACTGGAAAAAAAAAGATATATAACATGATTTACCTGAAGTAATTTTTTATTGTAAAAATAATGCAGTTGGCTGACCCAGATCCTGTCCTTCTATATCAGGGTATCTGTTAAAAATGTTTGGTTGTCCTTCCATGCAGGGTATCTGATAGATATATGTTTAGTTTTTTAGTGGGGAAAAAATAACAGTAAGAACAGTTTGTGAGATATTATGCAAAGAAAACTTTAGTAAATTATAGTGTATTATTACATTATTGAAAAATGGGGTATGACCTAAAATATATATACTTCTCAAGTAAAAAGTGTACTAAAAAAAAAAAGACAAAAATCTTTCTAAGATAAAATGAATAAAAAACTAAGTAAACCAATAAACATCAAAATAAACACATTTATTGTAAGCACTGATTATATATGTGTGTGGGAGATGATATATGAGATAGTGGATGGCTGAGTGTGCTTGAAAGTCTGTGTTCAAGAGATTATTATAAAATTGTAACAAATGAGTACAATGCTGCCATAATCATGCAATAAATGAATAATGTTATAAATAAAATCATGACATATATTTCCTGGTGCACTAACCATATAGGTATATAAGTGTAAATGTGCATGTTTTTATTGTCATTGAAATGTAAATTGTCTAAAATTCTACAGCATATTTATTGCTTTTCTACACATATTTCATCATATAAAAATATAAGTAATAAAAAACACTAATTGAATACTCACTAATGGGAAAATTGTTTCCTGGTTGGCAGGCCAAGATCGAAATCCGGTCATAAAGAAGCCCTAGATGCAATTCCCATGCTTGTCTTTGCAAATAAAATAATTTCACCAACTTTTTTTTTGATCAATGCAGTTTCTAGATCTGAATTATCACTAAAATTAGCTTCTACAAGGAAAAGGCTCACCAATACATATATCAGCAATTGAATAATCAGAGCAGGCCGTGAGAGAGTCCATATATTTTATGAATGCTAAATCTAAAAAAAAAAAAATAGAAAAAAAAATTAAAAATTGCATTTCAGAAAAAAAATCATAAAAATGTAAAGTTCATCATAGAAAAAAAAAATACATACGTAGACCAAGCCACGAAAAAAAAATACATCATTTTAAACGTAACAAGATAACGGATCGAATGTCTGAGACCCATAAGTGTAAGATGTACTGATTCCACACAAGCTCAGTTTAAAATCTAAACTTCTGAAAAGGGGTAGAAAAGCGGTTTTGGATTCTAGAGTTTTTTAAAAAACTTTTTAATAATTTAATAACAATTTCATTATTTCACTGTATGATTTATGTGACTTCATCTCTTTCCAATAATCGTCTTTCATATTGCACAAACCATTTGATCATCTCACTTTTTCTATTATCATAGATAAAAATTATTTTTATATGTTCTTTCTATTTCTCCATTACGTCTACTCTCTTTATTAATTAATAACTTGATAATCTTTGCACTAATTAAAAAAACAATTTGAATTTGACTAGAGAAACAAAAGAGGTAATGTAAGTAAACAGAACTTTTACTGAGAGAGATATTGAAAAAATAATTGTTTTATTGCTTATTTTGAAGAATATGGGTTAAAAATTTCTACTACATTAGGAAATGTGTACATGCATATAAAAAAAAGTATTCCTTAAACTAGTTTTTTTCTTTTTTGCAAAAAAAAAAAAAGATATTGAAAGAATGTAAGACAAGAATATTAATGAGTTCTTGCTTTGTTTAATTTTTATTTAAATAAACTTTGATATGCATGGATTGTTTGATAAAGATGTAATTGGCATTGGGAATAGGAAAATTTATTGCATGAGTTATGTTAATGACATGGCATTACTTATACATGCTGAGAATGTGCTTAACAAAACAATTAATTAGAAAGTTTAGGATGAAAATCACTATTTTTACATCAAAAGCAAAAAGATTATTAAAGTTTATAATACAGTGCTAAAATATATGAAATGCTAGAATAAATTGTATTACGTAGGCTGCAAACAATGATTAACTATTAATGATAATAATAAAACATTGATTATTTCATTCACATTTGGATAATTAGCATTGCTTATTATTCAGCTCTGAAAATAATTAATATTCTCTTTCATATTTAATTTACTTTATAATAACTATCTGAAAAAAAATTTTCAAAAAAAGATCTTAATTTTTATTTTTTTAAAAAACACTTAAACATCTCAGTCTTGCGTTGTTGGCCGAGAGGTGTCGCAGCTGCCGTGCAGGCAGGTAGTTGCTTGCAGACGGTTGTGGGTTCGCGTCCCGGCCGATGCTATGACACATGGAAAAAAAAAAACATACTAAGATCTTTTTGCAATATTAATATAATTGCAGTAATATTAAATAGCAATTTTTTTGTCTGTTGTTTTATTATATTTTTTGTTAATTTTTTTAGTTTTAGATGAAGATTCTGTAGATTTAACTGGTATTACTGTTAGAGAGCAAACAGAGAAACCTTGCAGGCGGTACCGTCCAGTATCCGCAGAAGTGGATCTTGATAAACTTTATGCAAAGGTAATATTTTTTTTTTATATTTTATAATCAAATTTTTGATTTTAGGAAAAATAATATGATAATTGAATTTGTGATGAGTGTGTAAAAAGTTCCCATAGAAATAATGACATTAATGTTTAATTAGTACTGTAACCTAATAAAATTATCAATCTATGTTTATATATTGCAATATATAAATTAACAAAATTAAAATATAAAGTGTCCATATATATAACATAATGATTTGTGCAGATACAATCAGAATTCAAGTTTGATTGGATATGCTTTGGAAATTTTTCAGATGAGTTTTAGGATTTATTTTTATAATAGATAATATATAACCAACCCAGATAATCCAACTAGTATTGATCTGTAAATAAACATGTAACTACTATTAGTTGCTGAAGAGTAAAGGTCCCAAATTAATAATGTTTGGTTAGATGAATATGGTTGTGAAAGCAAAAATATGATGTGAAATGGCATAGAGTCCATGGTTTAGCTTTACTTATCTGCATTCACTATAAAAAAGAAATGGAATAAATTTTACTTTCTTAAACAAAAATCAAAATAGAAGAAAATGTTAAATTTATTTAAAAAAACAACAAATAAAATTGTGAGATACCTTCTGCTTCATTGTGAATTTTTTCTAATAAATAAAGATTTGTGCAGCAAAAGTATATGTTACAATGAAAGTTAATAATTTAGTTATCTGTTCATTTGTATCTTTAGTAGTATAAATATACTAAATGTATTTTTTCAGTATTAGTCTCATAGCTGGGAGCATTATTTATGTGCAAAAACACATAAAAATTCCATTTACACAGGTGGACTTATGGCTAATACAATAGTTCTGTTGTATTAGCCATTGCAGGCCGCTTGATGGCATTTCACAAAAATATTACAGCCTGTTTTGTGCTTCATGACACTTTATGTGAAGTCACACAATTCACAGTTTGTTATCGTATCATCTGAGGATGGCTGGATTTCAAGTGGCCACAACTTTTGAAATCTCGATAGCAAAGTAATTTCAATTCTACTTAAATCATTCAGCCTGACTCACTAAGAATTGTCACACTATCCCCACCCTTCCCAACAACAACTTGAAATGTGCAAAACATTGCCAAATGGTAGGACAGAATATGATTCAGCTGAGCTTGAGTGAAAACTCATGTTTTTGCAAGAAAATATATGAGACAAATAAAATGGTGCACTGCGGCAAGCAAATTTTCAAATTGTGCCAGTTGCCAATAACAGAAGTGGAGTATGCGGTGGAATTTACATGGCCAGACTTATGGCTAATACAACAGTTTCTGTTGTATTAGACATTGCATGCCACTTGATGGCAGTGCACAGAAAAATATTATGGCCTGTTTTGTGCTTCATGACACTTTATGCAAATTCACACAATTCACAGTTGGCTACCATATCATTTCTGAGGGTGGCTAGATTTCAAGTGACTACAAGTTTTAAAATCTCCATAGCAGAGTAATTTCATTTTTTACTTAAATCACAGTTTGACTGACTCACTAAGAATTGTCAGTATACTGTAGTGCAGCAAGTCCATGAAACTCAACATTTGCAAAACAACCTCACAATTCCAATGTCAGTCATGCTCCTGCAAGCAAAGGTATTCAATTTGCACACATTTCCAAAACAAAAGGTTGTGATTATATGACATAAATGAAAAAAAAAAAGGAAAACGAAAGTTGAAAAAGTCAAAAGTTTTGGTCTTTTTTTAAAAAATGGGGGGGGGGTGAGGGGGGTTGAAAAATAAATAGTTTGTCATCACTGAGATAAAAGTTAGAGACAAAAGTTATTTTTGGTTTGTTTTTATTAAAAAAAAAAGATAGAACAAGATTTTATTAAAAAAAAAAAGGTAATAGAAATAAAATATAATAAAAATTTGTTTTAAAAATAAAAGTTTTACTATATCAGCTGTAAAGATGTGTTTGTGTAAGAAAAAAATATTTAAAGATGTAATAGAAAAAATAAAAGGAAAAAAAATTAAAGATGTAATAGAAAAAATCAAGTGCAGCCCGGAAACATTACATTTGATTGTTTTTGCATAGTAATAATGCCATCAAGCAGCCATGCCTGGCTATCAGATTAGTACCATTTTTTTTAAATTAGACCACTATGTATGTTTAATAACTTCTGCTGTAAGCCTAAAAACCAAATTTAAGAAAATGTATAATGTTATCATAAAAAGAAATTCAAAAACCGAAAGCTGTAACACTGTCAATGATGACAAAGGTTGTGACTAATGTTATTGGCTATATGTGTGCATATGATTTAAAGAGTCTTTTTCAAAAGCAGAGGAGAAATATGATGAACTTTATTTACAAAATAATTTTTGTTGATGTAAGTTTGGTTTTGCTTTTAACAGTTTTACATTAGTTCTCACTATAAGTCAGAAAATTGTTAAAATGTAGGACCAAAAAAAAATTCCAAATGAGAAAGCAGATGTAAAGTGATTTGAATTAGCTTAAGTTTGTTTCAAATGCTATAAGTTTGACTATAGTTATTTCTAAAAGCAGAAAAAAAGCTAAAACCTAGTTTCAATTTCCAAATGAGAAAGTTGGGAATAATTTTTATTAGTGTTAATTTGTTTATGCTTTTAAAAGTTCAATTTTAATTTTCAATATGAGGCAGAAAAACTGAGTTAGAAAATAACATCAAGAAAAAAAATCCTATAAAGAAAATGAAAATTCTGAATATTATTTAGCTTAATCAATGATTTGGTGAATTTTATTAGTTTTCTTACATTTTTGTTTTATTATTTTAAAAGTTTAATTTTAGTTTCACTAATACAGTATGCAAAGTAATCAATTGTTTACATGTTTTTACATTTATATTTTCAGTTTTATGTTAGACATTTCCTGCATAAAATGTATGTATTGGGTGCGAACTTTTTTTTAGACTGTCAGCTTGAATAGATTACCTCTAAGCACATGTATTTCAGTGTAAGTTACAATAAAAAAAATGATATAAAAAGCCAATTATATTGTTATGGCCAATCCTACAATGTGTACTTTTTTATTAGGATTTCAAAAGGAAATTGTTAAAATCACTTCTGGTTTACTTAATTTTAAAATTCATAGGTGCATTCCATGATACAGTAGTCATTACTATTGGTAATTACATTATATTATAAAACAATATTATATAGTAAAGTTAAAATCTAGTTTCTATTATTATTCTAGCATTAATAGAAAATGCTACTTTATTTTTAAATCACCTATTATACTTTTTTTCCTTTATTGAGCATCCATGATTTTATAAATACTTATTGCATATTTTACAACTATTTAATTACAAATTGATAATCAATAAATGATACAGTCAAAAAGAACTTCATTTCCAATAGGTTGCATTTTATAAGCTTCCATTCTTACTGAGACAATTTTTATTTTGTTTCACAGAAATGTATATTTACTATTTATTAAAGAATATAAAAGTCAAAATATGATAAATTTGATACCCAATTAAATGTTTGAATGGAAAAACAACAAAGTGGATAATTATGAATAAAAAATATAAATATAAATGAAATATTTATAAACTACAGAAACATCAGAGTTAGAAATATTTGAATCACCATAGTGTAGAATGAAAAAAATAAAAAAAGAAATCAAATATTATAGGAGGAAAAAAACATTTTTAAAGGATGGAAAATATATTTAGATTAACAAACAAAATGTAGATTCTCTGCTAGTAAAAGTAAACAGTGAGAAATAGATGAAAATATTATTCAAATTGTAATTCAATATTATAGTAATTAAGATATGGAATTTATATACAATCCTAAATATTAAACATAAATGATCTCTGTTATTGCAATGTTATTGTAATGGTACCTTTTTTATACTTTTGTAATTAAAAAATGAAATATGCATACAGTTAATAGAAAATTAAAGATATGAAAATATATAGTTACTAGCTTTAAGTCAAACTTATATAATTATACAAGCAAATTATCTTGAGTTTAAATTTTTAGCAGGATTTCAATTTCAAGCTATTAGCTTAATGTTTGCAAAAGTGGTGCCTAGATGACAAGTGAAATTTTGCTTTTTAGTTAAGATAGCCAAATTAGGGGGTGTGGAATAGCACTATCAACTAATATCTCGTTTATTTAATCTTATAATAGATAGATTTGTATTAGAACAAATAGGATGAATTGCTTCATCTAAAAGCATATTATAAGCAAAGAAATTAAAGTAATATCTTCATTGTATAATTTTCAAAATCATATATATATATTACTATTTTTTCTCATTATATTCCTATTTTTATGCACTGTATATACATATTTCTAAACTTTTCCTTTTATTATTAAATGCTCTTTTTAAGTTACAATATCTGTTTGTTTGTAAACTATTATAATCATGTTTATTATTTAAGTTAGGATAAAATTTTACAATCAAGATTTAATAGATAAAATTCAGTAGAATTGGTTCAAATTTGATATATAAGAAAGAAATATCAAGCAAAGCAATATGGGCCTATAATATTTTAAGTAGATAATCTAGTTTCTTAGATCTGGACTAGTGGGTGAAAAATTTTTGAATATTTTGACATCAAATTTACTATTCATTTTTAGAATTTTAATGTTTTAAGTAAGGCTCACAAGAGAGTAGTACAGAAATTTTTGAAATTTCAATTTAAAGTTTTAATAACATTTTAAAATCAAGATTTAATAGATTTAAATTCAATATAATTTGTTGAAATTTTGTACATTTTTTTAAAAATCACTACTAAAGTGCTTAAGGCATTACAATATTTTAGGTAGATAATCTAGTTTCTTAGATATAGATCACTGGATGAAAATTTTTGAATATTTTGATATCAAATTTAAAATGTTTTCTTAGAATTTCATTATGTTTTAAAGTAATGCATGAGATTTTCTTGATTTTAATTGTGTCCTTTAAATTAGAATAAAGTTAGTTTATAATATAGTTTTGCTAAGCATTTACACATACTAAATATGATATATATATAAGGAATATACATATTAACTTAATACAGAAATATTTAATGATATATATATAAACTATGTGTCAAATCAATTTAAAGTAAAATTATATGTATTAAGTGAAGTTTGTGTACAATATAGTTTTAGTAAGCATTTTTAAAAATAAAAAATAAACATTTCCAATCAAAAGCAAAAATGTCAACTTCTTTCACTTAAAAAGATATTTTCATATTTTTAGTCACTTAATAATTTAGTGTACATATATATTATGTACATATAATAAATGTGATATATTAAAAATAATTCAATAAAAAATTATTTAATAAGATAACTTTTATAATAAAATTATGTTTAATTAACCTCACCAACCTGGATTTCACCCCTATGTTGGAGCCTTATCAAGATGTAAATACACTTAAAGTTATATTATAATTCTTTCTATTTTACAGCAACTCCATCTACAGGCTTCATTTTACATTACAATATTAAAGATAATACAATTATAATATAATATGATATAGATAATAAATGTGATATATATAAGGGGGTCTACTTATTAACTTATTGAAATATATGGTGATATATATATCAACTATAAGTGTCAAGTCAATTTAAAATACAATATAGTTTTACATTTTCATTTACTACACTAATACTAAAATATTAAAAATAGAGATCTTTTTTTTTATATATTAAACGCTTTTATTACTGTGCACTAGAAATAAAAAAAAAATAATTGTTTCTTCAAACACAATTGGGGTTTTTAGATTTAACTTAAAATAAAAGCATGAGGAAGGGGTCCAAAAATTACTCAAGTCTATTTCTATTTTTTTTAACAAAGAATTGACTTACTTAATTTCTGACCCCCATATTTCTCTTTAAATCTAAAAACCCCAATTGTGGTTAAAGAAACAATTATTTTGTTGTTTTTTAGACCATGGTGAATAAAAGCATTTAATATAAAAAAATTATCACTATTTATTTATTAAAGCTTTATTAATACTTATATATAGTATGCAATGCTATTTAATCTTATTTCATCTCTCTAATTTTCTAACGTAGTCACTATCATTTTGAAATGTTCATGTTTAATTTTAATTTCATTTTTCTTAAATTTTTACAAAATATTTATATATTTTTTCATATTTTCTTCATTTATATTTTTATACTTTTAATAATTTCAAATTGTTTTTTTATTTGCACTCTTCCAAAACTATGTTGTCATTTCTATTGCATTGTATTAATCCCTTTTTCCAAAGCTATATAATATTTATTCAGTTTATTTTTTATCATTTATAATCTATCTATTTATTATTCTCAGGATTATCTTCCGTCACTATCTTAATTATTTCTGTTATAATAAAATTATGATCATTATTACATGGTTTCTGTTCTTTAATAAGAACTTTTTTCTTTACTTTATCTATTTTCTTCTTATCTACATTATAATATATAATGTATGGTATAACTAATGTATTTTTAGATGAAGTATATTGTGTATAATTTGATAAATTTTCAATATCTAGATTCATATTCTAACAACAACAATAGCAAAAAAATTAGTCTTTCTATTAAGATGATTATCAATTCAATAGTATGCCAATGTTATTCCTTTTTTCCTTGAAAATATGAATATCCTCAGACAAACATTCATAATTTCTGTCATATTTCATTCCATTATAATATATACAATATATTTGTTATACATCTTGAATTCCTAATTTTATTTAATCCTATATATGATATTATCTTAAATAGTACTTAGAACAATTTTTAATATGCTCTTTCCTGACCATGATTTTCTGTCTATCTTCTGTTAATTCCTTGCTGATATAAATTTTTCAAAAAACGTTTTTCAGTTCTCCCTGAAATATAAAGTCTTATTTATTATTATCATCATCATCATTATTTTTATATATTATTATTATTATTTTTAGAGCGTTACTTTCAATATCCTATCCTTAAAATTTTATTTAGTATATATATATGCTCCACTATTATTGATGAATGTTTTTTTTTCCAACTGTATTAATTATATTTTCAGTAAAACAAAATATAACTTTGTAAGTCATTAAAAACTTTTAATAAATTATATATATATATTCAAATCACCCTCCCAAATATTACGATATTTCAGTAACATTCTCTGTGAATAAAGTCCAAACTTCAAACAGAGGCTATTGCTAAAATATGACAAGGTTTGATAGTAAGAGAATAGCCAAAATAGTATTTAATTGGGTTACAAATAAAGGGCAGACAACAAGATGGGTGAGAAAGGCAGTGCAGTATAAAGAAGATTTAGATAAAGATTTTATGATGGTACACTTGTACAAAGATTTAAATGATTGTATTAGGAGAATTGTTGAGCGTTATAATGGCAAATAGTGGGGTAGAAGAATAGACATATTAATAAAAAATAGGGAGTTGGAGAGATGGTGAACTAGTATGAAGAGTAAAAAGAGCTTAAATATGTATAGAAGTAAACAATATTGGATGTGAGTTAATTTATGATAATAGCGGGGAAAGTAGTTTACTATTTAAGGCTGAACAGGATAACTAGCAACAAGGGGCTATACACATAAAAGTGGGTGATTTAGTCTGCAGGTTATGTAAGTAAGGCATGGAAAATATTAAGCATTTGCTAATAGAATGTAAATGCTTTCAAACAGAAAGGGTACAAATAATAAAGTTGTGGGAGAATAAATATAGCCAGAGGGATTATACAGAAAGTGGATTGTTGGTCTTTATGCTGGGATTTGAAAAAGATAAAGGGAATCTAGATACAAAGGCATGGAGTGGACGAAAATGATGTTATGGAAATGGGATAGAGCAGGATAGGAAGAATATGGGGGAAACTTAGGGTGGGAATGGGAAGGGGAGGCGCCTAACAGGTTTTTCTTGGATATATTGTCTGAGAGATTCCTGACTTCAATAAAAGAATAGCCCTATCACATCATATCATATTTGGGTGAATGATTTGATTTTCAGCTAGTGATATGCATTGGAATATTTTCATATATATCATTAAAAGCCAGTCAACACTTAGGCAATCCCAATATTAATAACAATCAATAATTTAAAACTGTTGCCAAGGCAACCTTTTTTAGAAATATATGTATATCACTCATATTTTACAAAAATAGATTTGCCTAGGTTAACACAATTATTACTACGACAAAATCAAATTTATATATGTCTCCCATTAAACGTGTGTTTGTACTTTTTTTCTTTAAAATGTGTAATTATTTACATATAATCATTTGTATGCAATTTGTGCCTATCAGTTAATGTTTATTAATGTTTGTGTGTGTATATACATATATAGAAATAAAATGAATTTACATTCTTACTTTTTTTTAATAGGTAAATTATATTAAAAAGCGGAAAAATAGAATGCGAAAGGATAGTGCCGCCGCAATCGCCGCTAATAAAAGTCGCGTCAATACAGTGACATTTTATCATGCTGATACTGATATTTTAGTGGAAAACGAAGCTGAAGTGGTTTACGATGAAAGGACTGCTTTGTAGCAAAATGTCGAAAGCATTTTAAAAGTTTTACGATTAAAAAAGAAAAGTGTTTATTATTCCAGTCGTTTGTTGTGTGATTAAAGTATTTGGATTGCGTATGGATTTGTTGCTACAGCCGTTTGATAGAACTACAATAAGCATTCCACCGGGAGTAAGTGAAGCACTTGTCAGTGAAGAAGAGACTTTTCACTAGCTAAAGAACGAAATTAGTGCAAATTATCTTTTCAGGGATGCAACTTTTGATTAGATTTTTTAAAAAAGACTTTTTCTCCCTCTTTTTAGATTCAGTCTGATGTAAAGTATTTCTCCCCTTTCCAAAAAAAAAAAAAAAATTATTACAAAGTTAATTTTTACTTTGAATAATTTATGATTTGTTTTTTTTTTTTAAATTATTATTATTATCCTAAAACTTATACTTGCACATGAAATGGCAGGCTGATTCCTTTTGCTTTAATATATATATAAATATTTTTTTTTACTGCCCTTTGCAACCTCACTCCCCAAATTCAAAAACGAAAATAACATGCAATATATATATTTACAGTATATAAAAACCATACCATTTTATCTTTATCAACATATTGCGTTAAATATTTTTCTAAAAGTTTTATTTATTTCTAATAGTTACTATAGCTAATTTTTAAAAATAAATTAAGTTCAATTTTTTTTAAAAACGCTGAATAAAAAAAAAATGAAATTTTTTAATTAATCAAATGTCTTAGCAATATGTTCATAAAGCTATTGTGATGTTCTTCCCTCTAGTGATTTATTTAAGAATTATAATATACAACTGTTTTTACAATCAACTACGAATGTGTTTTGTTAATAGTTATTTGTCTAATAAATCTGATGAAGTAATGAAAAATATATTCGTAAGAAATGCAACTTTATATAACAATCCAAACCATTTGTGATTAATAATAAACTTATTCAAAGTAAGTAGTCTATGCAACATTATTGTTTACAGTATTTGAAAACTTGAATAATTTAATTAGATCACAAGTTATTTATAATCATTTGGTTTGAAATGTTATGTAATATATAACTATTTATTTAATTATTTTGAAAATAAATTTTGAAAAAAAAAAAAAAATAATGGTCTTAGAATATTATTTTAATAACATGAAGATTTTTTTTTATGTAGTTAAACATGATTTTAAAATAGCATGCAGATAATATGTGTTGTAGCGATTCACTCATAGGGCTTCTGTTTATATTTGAAACAAGCCATAAAAACTGGACCTTTTAGAATTATTGAAGAGATTACTAGTATTTGTTTAGAAGGGCTTTGAGATATAGATATAATGCATCCTCTTATCATGCCTAAAACCAGGGGTTCAGATATGAAACAAATGAAATCTTTTTAAGAGGCAGAATTTTTCTTTCAGATAGTCGTCATAGTCAACCCAACTACCAATTCAAAAATGTTCGCTACATGGGTATCTAGGTATCCTCAGCTAACATGTACACAAGAAAGCAATAACACTAAACACCTCATCACCTAGCAATTAAAAAGCTTGCTGAATACTGTCTTTTTAAAAATTATTTTTGTTTGAAAGGGAAGAGGCCTTTGCTCTGCAATAGCTTCTTTATCAAAAAAAGGTTGATTACCTATAAAACGGTCTATTCAACAAAACAATTGTTATTAAGATAAAAATATGAATTAAATAAAAGTAAATTTATTTATTAAAAAAATACACACAAAAATAGTAAATTATAAAACTAGTAAAATGCTGAAAAATGAAACAAAATAAATTCAAGTATATATTAATAAAAAAGAGCTCACAAAGTAAAATAAAAAACAACTATATTGAATCATTCTTTGGATTTTTGTTACCAGCAAATAGTTTGGTAGATTATCATTATTTTACATATAGCCTTTTTTTTTTTTGTAGAAATCATTTCCAATATCTTTTAATTGATTGTAATTATTGTTCATAAATAATTTTCAATTGGAAAAAAAAAATTCACTGACTACTGCCATGTTTACATGTATATTAATGTAATTTTTTGAATCCTAACAATATTTAAAAATATGCATTTGAAATTATTTTCACATACAACTTTTAATACAACTGTCTGGATTCAGCTATTTACTTTCCTTAAACCTGTTATTTTTATATCATTGTTGCAAGGAAATCATACATCATGTGAATTAATTTAATAAGCTTGTACTAAAAATGTTATATTATGAGCATGAATAGCTCTTAACAAGCTTTTCCAAATATCATTATTCCCAGACTAGTTTTTAGCTGTTGGCTGTTATCAGTGAGGTGCTAGGATATTCAGACATTAGATCTAAAAACACCAGGTCAAGCCCAGCATTTATTTGATAGTTAACTACTAAGCAGAAAATCTGAAATTTCAGCCATATGGATCTGAACTAAGTTCAGATACACTATATATTAACAACTTTAGCAATATAATATCACCAAAGCTTCAAGAGCAAAACTATAATTGTAGTACAAGCTTATTAAATTAAGTCACATGATATATGGCTTGATTTCCTTGCAATTATAGTTTTGCTCTTGAGGTTTTAGTGATGTTATATTGCTAAAGCTGTTAACATATGGTGTATCTGAACTTAATTCAGTCCCATATGATTATTTAAGATGTATGGCTGAAAATTTTATATTTTCTACTTAATAGTTAACTATTAAATGTGCTGGGCTTGAGCTGGTATTTTAAGATCTAATGTCTGAATATTCTAGCACCTCACTGATGGCATCCAGTAGCTAGAAACCAGTCTGGGGATAAGGATATTCAGAAAAGCTTGTTAAGAGCTATTCATGTTCATTATATAACATCATATCATTATATTCAGTTGGGAAGAGAGATAAAGCTTAAGCTTAATTCTTCTATCAAGTTATAAATAAAAATAAATGGTCCAATTTTCAAGTATCAGATGGTGAGAGAAATATTGAAGGAAAATAGTCCCAAGACAGCCATCTTTTTTCTCAATCAAATTGTATATTAGAATAGTGCAAAAAACAAACAATAATATTAAAGCTATTATGCTTAGAAATAACAAATAAAGAAATCCAAATAATAATTATGAAATTTTGCATCTTTAAAGATTATTCAAAAAAAATTTAAGAGAGAATGAAAAATTCATTTAAAGAAAAGAAGTTATTCTTTTTATTAAAAATGCCCTGATTTTTTTTTTAAAAATTATTTAACAATTTTTCCACTATTAATTTAATAAAAATTATTTTTAAAAGTATATCATTTTAGTACTTATTCTAATTCAACATTGAAACAAGTGGTCACCATCTCACCTATCTGCCCAGTCCTATGAGGAACTAGCTAGAAAACCAGATGTAATATAAGTTTTACAATGATTTAATCATTGTTAAAAGGAATATTATCCTGAAATAGAATACATATAAACTAGATTATGTAATGGATTTTTTTTACATGAATTCCAAAGAAATTAAAACTATTACTAGAATGGAGTTTAAAGACAAGTTGTAATATTAATTATGTTGATAATATTCATGATTTCTGAATTAGAGATATGTTAAATATTAGTGAGTAGTGTAAATTTTATACATTCCTTGCATATCAAAATTGATAAAATCATACAGTATCCCAGTTTCATAATATAGTTTTTTTAGTTTTACGGCTAGTATTTTTCATTAAAAGTAAAGACAATAAATTTGCTAATAAAAAAAAATGATATTAATTATAGACAAATAACCAAAAACACTTAAAAATTTATTTGAAAATAACAGTATTGAAAGGATTGTAATTAAACTTGACAAAATACTAACCATACATCAAAGACAATAAATATCTTCAGGCAATAAACATGCTCAATCTTACAACAAATTAATGTTGTAAAAAAAAATGTTTTAAAAAGTTCAACATTGAAGAAATCAAAATGCAAGTTAAAAAGCCAATTAGCTGAATGTCTGATTACGATAATGATACATCAAACAAAGTACAATTTTAATATGCATTAATAAAAGGAAAGAATAGTAAATTAAATAAATATTGACAAAGTAAAAACAAAAGAATAACTCCAGCAAACCCATAATATGCATTGTATATTGTAACGGTCATATTTGTACCCTCATGCAACAAAATCCAGAGTCTTGGCAAATTCTCCCAAAGCTGATCTAGATGAGGCATTGAGACCTCAAATCAGATTGCACCTCAACTCCTCTGCCAATACTCCATGACTTACTACCCTATGAATATCATATATGAGGCCATACTTGGAGTTTCTTCATTCGTGTGCTGGTAGTAGCAAAGGATGAATAAAACCTGAGACTCAGGGGGGAATGACTTTATAGCTAGGTTATGAACTAAACACACACTTCTATGACTTATGGCATAATTAATAATTGGATAAATCAACACAAAATGACAATGCATAGTTATATAATTCACTTAATAACTAAAATTAATATGATTCGAAAGGACTGGAATGAACTATGAAAAAATACATAAAACGATATATTTTATATGTTTAATAAAATTTAAAACAATTATTAAAATGACTATTCCTCTGTGCATTCAAATTCACCACAGGTGTACAATGGATGAGTGAGTTACAGAACCTCATCAGATGCATGGGACAATTAAATTGGAAATTATTACATTAAGTACTTTATTACATTATAATCTATGACTTGGATTATGCCTAATTCATGCTATGAGATGCCTATAAGGTTTGCGAACAGTTAATTTGCATGAGAGACCATTTATAATCACTCTAGGTGCCACGAAGTTAGCCTAAATTAGTTCTCTATACAGATTACTATTACATAGCTAGTCTTAAATCAACATTGAATTTATTAATATCAATGGTGGGATGAACTGGGATCGGTTATAGCAAAGTTTATGATACTATAGCACTATATTAACCCGAATAAAATGGTGTCTCGAATGCATACTTCCTCATGGAATTTATCAACTCAATGATCATTCCTGTTTACCGTGATCTGTTAAGGAAGGAGAACATCTCATTCTGGAGGTCTGATTAGCTTAAAACATGGACAATCTGGATCCTCGTGTTCCAGTTCTAAGAAAATCCATCAGAAGGCGATTATGGAATGGCCTTATACCAAATTCCCATAAACAAATACATATATGTATATAATAAGCTTGAAACCTAATCTCCATAAACAAATCCATATATGATAAAGCAAACTGCCTAGGCATGTGTGTGTGCTTTATAAGGAATCATTCGCCACACCAATGGTCATCGATCATTACTAAATCTAAAATGTGCTAAATCTATAGCTTCTGTTCACTAAACCACTGTATACCAGTTCATAAGTTAGCATACTCAAACATGCTAAAGAAAGGGGTTAATTACATAATTTAGCTTATAATTAATCTATAGTTTTTATTAAACTTCTAGGGAGGAATAAAGCATAATCAGAACTTATGTAATTAATTAAAATATGCTCTAGACTATCACTCTTACATTAGTTAACTATAAATATTTTTATATTTGTACTAGCAAACCTACTTTTACCCAACTAAGACATAATAGCTATTTAATATAAATATAGGTTTTAGATTGGAGATTGCATGTGTGTGCTTTAATGCTTATAAATTAATTAGAGAACTTCTAATCATTTCCCTCCCTTCCCTCTTTAAGAATATAAATTATCAACCTCCAGCCTGAGTGGGTCATAGCATAAATTCATAACAAAATATAATGAAGGCATAACCACAGATAGAAAGATATTTAGAATATGATTTAAATTTGACAAGAGTTACATTATTAAGTTCATTTACTTTATTAGAGTTAGGCAATCATGAGTTTGAAGTGTTAGTATTCAGTCATTTACAGTTAAAATCTGCAAAGTACATGTGCAACAGTTCAATGCTGTTTAAATAGTAGTTTATAAACATCGCACTATATAAAATAATTGATTTATTTACATAAGTACTTATTGTTACATTATTTTAGGAATTAGTTACAATTTAGCTTTATTACAGAATTCATTCAATAGGTAAAGTTTAAATAATAAGTTTGTGCACATTTATATATAGCTAGTTTAGAAGTATTTAAGAATTTAACAATGAGAGTTTATTAAAGAGCTCTGCAGTTTGTTTTATTTTACCACAGTTCTCTGCTCAGATGTCTTCTTTTCAGGCATGAGGCACTTCTTTTCTGGCTTGTTCTATCCATCCTTTTCAGGGCCAGCTGCTGGTTTGAACTGCTTCCCAGCACCAAGGACTCATCTCCCATCAGGGCAGACAGCAAATATTAGCCTTGGCTTTTCATTGTACAGGTGGGCATAGCTACCAAAAGCATTACAAGTTACAATTTTCTAGCTTCTAACCTTTTTAAATTCTAATCGGGGTTTTTTTTATAAGAGTATACCCACCCCCCCTGCTAACATCACAATTTGTTTACAAGTTGAGATGAATTTTTACTCTTTATTTTACATGTACATTATAATTCTGATAAACAAAACCATTACCTTTGTAGTTTATAAAAATAAATAATTGAAAAAATTGGCGCCAGTTATCTAGCTTCTCTTTGTTACCAAAAATAAAATTAATATCTTTTAAGTCCGCTCTTATTTTTACAGATTTTAAAACCCCCAAGAAATAAAAAAATATATAAAAAAAATAGATTTTAACCTTGTAAACATTTTATTATATACACGAATCTGTCAACTTAGAAACTATAACATTTAAGCAAAGAGAGTTAATTAGCACAAGAGATTTATCATCTTGGCAAAATAAATACAATTAAAAAAAAAAACAAAGTTTGAAATCTATAACTTCGCAAGCTTATTTCATATATATAAGTATGTGTAAAAATTCACATACATGGTAAAGTTTAACTTTATTCCCTTAAATTTTAGAATTATGTTTGCCCAATTTATAGAAATTATATTATTAGCGAAACACATTTATAAGATATGTGCACATATACTACTATATACCTTTTTATTAAGTTAATAGGCTACTATCAGAAATACACCATTATAAAATATATGCAGATACACTCATACACATTATTATAACCCTTTACTAAGCTCTTTTAATTAATACATGCCAACTTGGGGGTTTAAACTAGAAAAATTATACTACTATGGATGATATAATTGATAAATAATATTATTTTAATATATATACTGTTTCAATTATACATTCCAAAGATAATGTAAATAAAAAACATTAAAATTGAAAAATTTAGTACATTTTATGATTATTTATTACAAATGGTATTATTTATTGTGGAGCTTGCTCATTCTAATTGATTTATTAATTACATTTTTTTCATATTAAATCAGGTAGTTTTTTTTTTCACTCTGTTTTTTCAGGATTTAGAGCAGTATTTCATTTGTTAAAATGTTTTCTAAACTTAATGGAAAGAGAATTTATACTTTTCTTAATAAGCAATAAAAATAAAAGTTATCAATTGGTAATAATAAAAAAATCATGTTCTAGAAATGGCCATAGTTCAAAAAGAGTAAACCATCTATTAGAAAAGTAATGAAAAGGACTGCATGGTTTGATGCATTGATTGAACAGCAGCCCAATTCTGGCACTGTCTGATGTTCAAATGACTTATGAACTCCTAAGCAATAAACCATTTGATTAATTTTTTTTAAAAAGAGCAGCATATTTACGACATAATTGTTGGAGCTCCTAAAATGTCTAAAGTTATAACCATGTTAGAATATAATTGTTTGATAAAAGTCTTTGAATTTACAAATAGAAGATATAAACCAGTAAAATGTTTGGAATAGACAATATGGTATTGCATCAGAATTCTTAAAGTCTATAAGAAGATTGACTTCTTGTCAATTATATTCAAAAAAATAAAAGTACAATATAATAAGTTTCTATTATTATTTTTTGAGTGAATGAGAATGATGAACACACACAATAAATATATATGTAATTGTGCTATTAATTTATTAATAATGACATTAATTTTTTAAAATTTTGTTTATACTATAATCTTAATTTGCATATGCATACTACACACATAAAAATTGTCTTATATTTATATATGTTAATGTTGAAAAGTACTGAACACCTATAATACAGCAAGAATGCATTTTGTATTCAAAGCTTATTAAAAAACAACTATTTTACTATATATAATTAATGCAAGAGAATCTTAAACAAAATGTATATACATTTCCCCCAAAATAAGACCTAACCAGAAAATAGGCCATAGCATAATTTTTCTGGATACTAATAATATAAGCCCTACTCCAAATATAAGTCCTAGTGAAGATTGTCAGACAGATGAATTTCATTCATTCATTGAAACACATAATGGATGTATTGAATTATAAAGCAATGAATGTATAAATGAATATAAATGTAGATTTTTGTACTTTAATAAATGTTACTCAGAATTATTTGATAGACAGACTCATAACTAATTTTAATAAACTTGCAAATATAATTTTACTATTCATTTATCATCACACGATTCAGTCTGATAAAAGAATTCCTCTTTAAACTGACCTCCAACTGTATATCTTGCAAATAAATCAATATTAATATCTGAAAAGGTTGAAAATTATTATTAGTGGTGATTTAAGTTCACAAATTAATCAAGACAGCTTAACATTTCATATATTATTTTCAATTAAATATATTACAAGAATGTTGTGATATCACAAAACATAAAATGATTACCATTTCTTATACATACACAAGCTGTTTACACAGAGGCTAAACTCTCCATACAGTAGTGCCATTAGTGCAAGCCAGAGAAATCAATGGATGCAAGAAGGCTTGTGCATAAAATCCCTATCTAGTGCCTACTCATTCAATACCCCAGACTAGTTTCTAGCTTGTAGTGCTCTCAGATTTAAGGTTCCTTACTGATGACAGCTGCAAGCTAGAAACTAGTCTGAGTAGGCACTAGATAGGGACTTTTTGCACAATCCTTCTTGCATCCATTTATTACTCTGGCTTGCACTGGTGGTGCTACTGTATGGGGAGTTTAGTCTCCATGTAAAGGTGTTATAATCCTAAGTGTTACATATTCAAGCAGTAGTAAAAGTTATTTACATATTGTTGAAATCACCATAGTAATAGTGAATAAAGCTGTAGAAATTATAGTTGTAATATTGAATACATGTAGGGTATTTGTATTTGAATAAACAGATTTTTTGTACATAAAAAAAAAAAAGACATCCTCTAAAAATAAGCTCTAAGCAATTTTTTGGAGCAAAAATTAATAAAGGACCCAATCTTATTTTTGGGCAAACATAGCAGATATTGTGGCTTAATATTGATGGTTAGGTCTTTCTAAAACAAAACATGACTGTTGATCATGCTGATATTCAAAGTGCACACACACACAAACTATCTTGGGACATTTGTAAAGTCAGCTTCCAGAATAAATTAGTGCTTGTATATGTAATGAAATTTCATTTATCAACTATAAAAAAATGAATGGGATATTAATTAAAGTAATATTTACGTTATACTATTATGAACAACAAATGTCAGAATTTTTAATATATATATCTGCTGATGGCAAAAACAAAAGAAAGTGTAATGAAAATGATTAGGATTAAAATACATTCCTGTTAGTACTAAAAAAAATGAATTGATTAGTAGATGATAAAATATATGCACCAACAGGATTTAATTTTAAAGAAACAATAAAATATACAGAAATAAAGACAAATATATTATGCCATCAAACACATAAAGAATCACTATAAAAGTGGAAAAAGAAGATAAAACAAATGCAATGCAAGATAATAAAATAGTTATTCATAAGAGCTATCAACACTTCTATTGGTTGGAACTGGTAATTGTTTGAATTGTTAGTGTTTTGAAATTTAAGGTCATAACATAATTGCATTAAATCAAAAAGCTGTTTTATCAAAAATTCTATATTTTCTGCTAATAATGTTTTCAACAAAATGAAAAATAATATTATTTTAAAATCATTTGATCTTTGTAGAAATAACTATATGCAAAAATGCATATGAGATACCCTTAAAATCTGAGTAAAGTTCACAATTTTTGCCTAAAGCACTTTCAGCTAGAGGGGAAAAGATTGCTGGAAATCCTCTTCCCTCTGTCAAATGGCATGACTATGACTAATATAACTTAGTTGAAAGTGCAGTAGACAAAAGTTGTGAACTTTATTCAAATTTTAAGCATATCTCGTATATGTTTTTGCATGTAGTTATTTTTCAAATTACATTTTGCATATCGAAATTTTCAACATTAAATCAAATGTATATTTGTCAGCTGAATAAATGATAGAATAAGATAAGGAAAATTGCTCTCCATTTGGAAAAGATGTACCAAAATGAGTAATAAAATAAATATTCGAACAAAAAGTCATTGTATTTATAAATTCAAACATCAATAAATAATAATATTCATTAAAATAAAAGGACGAAAAGTTAAGACCAAATTGAAAGGCAGAAAAAATAAAGCCTGGTTTTAAAATGCTGTATACATGTAGTCAAAGAAATATACTTTTAGTCATTATTTGTGTACTTGTTAAATGATATCACTCTTAATCACGCTAGAAATATTTATATAAAGTATTTTCTTAAAATTATTTTTATATTTAAGACCAAATATATTAATTCCATATTGTCTAAATAATTATGAAATAATCTATTCAAGTCCATAAAAATATTTAAAACATAAACAATAGATGAAGCAAACTGAATCAACTCTGCATTCTTTTTTGGAAATTAGTATAGGTGTTCAAATTTTATTAAAAATTTGCTATGAATTAAACATTGGCAAAAGAAGGGCTTGAACATTCCATCATCAGATTTTCAATGATATGAATGACTGAAGAGTTGGAGATAATTGAAACCTGTCCATTAAATTTTGAAGATTTTTTTATCTTAATATAAACCAGCACTGATTATATATATGTGTGTGTGAGCTAATGATCTGGACAAACTGATGAGTAATGGTTCAGCACAAAAAATGTATATTGGAGATCATTTATCTTTCTCACATGTATGGGGTTTATGTGTATCAGTTGTATAAAATAAACTGAATGACTAAAGGGAGTTTGGATTCAAACCCTCCAATAAAAACTGTTTATAAAAATACATTAAATACTGGGAGCTCCCTCTATCGGCAAAATAATATTGCTTCACTATTATACAATTTTCAAGGCGCATTTGATACAGGTTAAAGCCTGTCTTATAAGTATTTACATATAATTCCTATGTGCTCAACAAAATTATAATTACAACTCTACAAAAATACATTAAATGAATGACCAAAATTATCAAAAAAAAAAAAACCTTTTGGGCATACAAATGTAATCCAATTCTTAAAAAAAAAAAAAAAGCATTAAAATTTGGCAAAGATTAAATTTTTACCAATATCATAAATAAAGATATTTCAAATTTTTGCCATATAATATTAACATTACTATAGATAATACTTCTAATCAGCCACACTGCATTGACTTATAGGGATAATAAATGAAAGAGAATGAAATTTAAGTTTACAAAACTAATCATTTTCTTCTCAAAAACATCAACTCAAAATTGATTGGTTCACGTTTCTTTATCTTAATTATTGAGCAAAAAATCTTTTTAGTTGATACCAGTTGGTCTACAATGATAGGGTCTAACAAGTCGCCAATGACATTAATATTTCTTATTCTAAATGACGAAACAAATATAATTAAAAAAGAACATGAAACTGAGATATTTATTTAATTGTAATACGATAACTAGATTAACACTCTAACACTGGTTTATTGAGTAAATGAAATACTTTTATATACCAGCATTAGAATGTTAATCTAGTTAAGTGTAATATATATACAGACATGTAGTTTCTCTGATAATTATATGAGATTTTGTTTTGTATTTTACTTACCTGTGAATCAGTTTAGAAATCTTTAGTTCTTAGAGTCTGTCTCTCATTGCTTTGCTAAACCACACTGACATTAAGCTTAATATATTAGAGAAATGAATCTTTAATTATAACATAATGAAAAGTTCATTGAATTTTGCCATCATTGAGATCTGATTCCAAATGACAATCAGAAATTTCTGTCAAAAACAATATAACCTAATTATTAATAAAAATCTTACGATCTTGAAACGATAAATACGGTCATTAAAACAGGCAAAACTCTCTATACGTATTGCCACAATGGTGATCATGTGATAAATACGGTTAACATATAATGCAGCCCAAAATTACTGTGATAACTAAATAAAACAATCAGCTGTAAAATATTTTTTCTTATATTTCCAATAAGCCTAACTTTTCAATAGCAATTTCTATTTCTACTGTATGTCTGCCAAATTCACATAAACTGGAAGAGGATATGCATTTACATACATTACCATTTATCAATATCACAACTACGATTTAAAATCTGTTTTGGCCATGAATATTAGGGACAAAACCTGCATTAATTTATTTTGATTGTTTTTTTTTTACCATTAACAGCTTTTTCACCCAGCATGTTAAAGCGCTTGTATATACTATTAAAAGAAACTAATTGGAATAATTGAATTTTTTAACAACTCTGATGCATTAATTAATATTTCAATTAATGCATAGCAATCTTTTTTTAATCTGGCCAAGAATAAAATGTTTATAGCTGTGGTATGTATTACAAAGCATATTCTTTAGGTCATATTTTATCTGTGTAATATTGGTAACTGCCCATAATGATTTAAATAAACTATTTTGCTAGTCATTTTTATCGCTCAGATCTTTGAAAATGTTATTAAAACAGGAAAAACTCTCCATACAGTCATACCACTCAGTGCAAGACAGAGTACTACTGTATGGAGAGTTTCGACTGTTTTAATAACAGTTATGAGCAAGCATAAGAAACGGTGATCATGTGATTTTTGAAAATGGTGAATGACTTCCAAAGTATTGTAGTAAAATAATAAATGCCACGATGATCTATAATCTACTGGACAGCTTTTAATAAAAACTATAAATCATGAAAGCCATCTGAACAAACTCAAAGTTGTATTAATATCCAACAAAAGCATAAAAATAGATTATGCAAAAAAAACTAGTTTAGTCATAAGGACTCCGAACTCTGACACCATCTAACTCCTTAAATAGTAATAATTCTAATATGGACTCCACAAGACTTGCAGATTCTGACTAATACATCACTTGATATACCAATAAGATATAAGTGGACATAATCAATTCCAGTACATGCAGAAAGAGTAAATATTCTCATAATATTTCATTTATTTACTAATTCATTAAACATAAATTATGTATTTTCTAGAACAATATCGCTCAGACATAGAAATAGCAAGTGAGACTTAAAATTTTTAATAATATTAAACACTCCCAGACATTATAAATAAATAAGTAGACATTAAATTCTAATAAATAAGAACATTCATTAAGATGAATGAGTAGTATTAATAATTAAATCAAAGGTATCTCTAACAATCTTAAAATTAATAGAAATCAAAAGTAATTATAATCTCCTTGCTTACTATTCTAAAATGTGCTAATCAATTTGAGTATTGTTCGTCAGATTGAGACATTTGTTTCCAGTATTATACCATGGTCAATATAAAATTTTCCTGATTTCTCAAACAAGATTTTTTGCTGATGATGTCAGCTTTCAAATTCCTGTGTATTCTTCCAAATTAACTCAATTGAATAATTATTAATCGGATAATGATATTGTATTTCTATAAATGCTTTATTTTCATTAATGTAAGAGGAACTTTGACTCCCTCCCATTCTTCAATGGAATCATGCAATCCAATATTAATAACATTATAATACATTTTTCTAATCATAAATTAGTTTAATTCTTCCTGTTGCC
The DNA here is from genome assembly GCA_028023455.1 of Epiperipatus broadwayi. NCBI lineage: Eukaryota > Metazoa > Onychophora > Udeonychophora > Euonychophora > Peripatidae > Epiperipatus > Epiperipatus broadwayi. Next base: position 10,146,087 of record JAQFVV010006202.1, on the reverse strand, counting down.
AATGGCTCAGGGCCTATCATCTTATTTCTACATAGTTAACTTGTACTTTGAATCTTACTATAAATTTTATCTCTAAAATCTTTCTGAGCTCATTTCTATTGTTCATTCACAAATATTCTGCATTGTTTTATTTAATGTTAATTTTGGCATATTTTAAGTATTTTGTGTAGTGATCTCACAAGTAAAAAAATCACTCAACTGTCATATTTGGATTTAACTGATAAAAATATGTTATTTTATAATCCTTCTCAAATGCTCCAAAAGGTCAACATTTTTACTAAAAGCTTTAATAATAAGCTCAGTATCTTTTTTGACTAACCTAGATGGACATTTAAGAAATTCACCTTTTATATTACTGTTATTATGCTTATTTTATTAAAATTGATTGCACTTACAGTTTCGATGGACTAACAGTCTTCCTCAGAACTATAATACTTATATAAATACATAAAGAATGTCAAAATATTCCTTTAAATAATAAACTATTTGTGTATTCATGTATTTTTATATATCTTATAGTCCTGAAGATGATTGCTGATCAATCAGAACTGTAAAGTTGATTAATTTTAATAAAGTAAGCATTGTAACAATAATATAAAGATGAATTTGTTTGTTTTTTTTAATTTTATCAATGTAATAATAATAAGTTGATAATAACTAGATGGACATTCTTATGTTATCTATTCTAGCAAAGAATAAATTTATTCAATTAGAATTCTATATATTATGTAACATCTCTGATTAAAATTTTATATACTATGTGATATCTCTCTTAAATGATAGTAGTATAATCATTATTTAACAATAGATTTAATCTGTTCCATGATACCTAATAATGACATTTTATTGTTAATAAGTAGGTATTATGCAATGTGAAAGAACAATTATTCTTAGTATGTTTCAAATTATCCAACACATTTTTAAAAATGGAAAACTTCTATTGTTTTTGTAATAGACCAGTCTCACTACGGTATATAAAGATATAGATTCCATCATTACTTCTCTGCTTTAAAATTATTATAATCTATATATAAAAAAAATACAGAAGTCTTAGCTAATGCCATCTTTTGTATTAAAAGAGGTACATTATTTCTCTGAATCTGAAGTCTGCTAAGAATCATTTGAAAGACATTGATTACAAAATTTTCACTTCTAATATTTCTAAAAGGACTCAAAATAATATATTGTTGTCAAAAACCTCTCTTACAAGTTACAAAATTACATGAAAGATTTCACATGCTATTAAGATTTCTACCCTTTATGCAAAATGTAAAAGTTTAATGATTAATAAATAAGTAAATAAACTATAAATTAACTTTTGACTTTATTAATTGGGAACACTTCATTAAATCTGATAATCCTTCAAGAGAACTAAACATTTAAATATTTTCTCAACTGTTGCATAAATCTTATCTTTCACATTAAAGAATGCACAGAGCAGAATATTTTTGGAATATCAAAACATTCCACAAAACTTTATTTAACACTCTATTTATATATCATTTATTATATATTTTGTTCTTTTTGCCTTACAAAAATTCTAAACATTTAAGAGTTTAGGATTATTCTTCATACATTTTTAACAATACCAATCATGATGTAGGAATTAGTGATGATAGAAGTGATTAAATGTGAAGGATTAAAAACTACAAGATCTAGGAAAAACAATGAAATCATGGATGCAGGGTTTAAGGCCATGTATTCTTGTGACTATCTTAAATTTCTATCATGGTTCTCTCTGAGCACGTAATTTACAGAAAGAAATGCTACTGACTGTGAATTATAAAACATACAGATCTGTATTAACTGTATTATACTTAATATTCAAAAGATCCCTTACACTATAGGATTTCCTACTATTCTCCCAAACCACGAACTGTCTATCATATACACTTTATATAATTCCTTACAACATCACAAAGAAATTCTGAAACATCTTTTTATAAAATAATTTCAAAATTTCGGTACATAGCATTCATTAAAACATCAAGATGAATAAATATAGCATAAACAAATGATTTCAGATATTTATCTTATAATAAATACATTTGTTTAAATTATTATAAAACAATTCAGAGATCAGTTATGCATATAGTATCTAAACAGATACTGCTTACAACCTTTTTATTCACACTTTTATATGGTATCTAAACAGATCCAACATATAACATGTATATTCATACTTCTAAAACAAATTATTCTAACATGTGTAAACCGAATAAATATAATATTCAGTTTATCTCATTTATCATTCCCATAAATAAATACCAATATTGAAATTTAAATACATCAATAAAATTTTATCTTAATCATATTCCAGTGATCCTTTCTCCCTGACATACTTCTATTGAAGTTATAGATTCATTATTATTAAAAAAATGTTGGCTTTTAATATATATATCAAATAGTAAATCTAAAACTATCAAATACTATATAAATTTTAAACTACATCTTAAATCTAATGATACAACAATTACTAAATTAACTACATTTATTTCTTAACTAAGAAAACAAAATAAAAATAACAAAAGTTTTTTTCATCATTTTCTTGAAGCTGATATTCTGAGGAAGCACTTGTTACCATACCAATAATGTTCACTTAACTAGAGATTTTTTCTGTCTCTCTCCTCATTGCACTCTCTCAATTATGTGCAACATAAATGCATATTGAAGAAAAAATCCACTGGAAATATTGTTCATCAATGCAGGATAAAATGTACTTATAATAAATTTGTTCATTTTAATTCCTTAATAAAGAAAATTTTATGAAAAGTTAATAATAAGCATTTATTACTAAATTTAATAATCACATTTTTAAAAGTTTCTTCTTCAATTCATGTTTAATAACTTACTGCAAAAATTATTTCATTTAAAAAAAATTCTCCAAATTTTTCATATAGAAGCATTACAAATAATTTTAACTATATCACTAATGAATTCTTCCAATTTTATAATTCTTCTCTCATGTATATGCATTTTTGCACCAATAAATTGCAATATTTTTTTTCAATTCACATTATACATTTTGAATGTTCTTCTTCAGGTTAGTATATTTTTAAACAATATTTATAGTCAATTTATAACTTATATAGCTCTTCTTATAATAATTCACATTTATTTTTTTAATATATAGGGTATATGTGCACAGACTTTCAGATGACCCACCCCTCTCCACACTATCTCATAATACTGATACACTTGAACACATATATGTTGAAAAGATAAATAATCACCAATACATGTATTTCATGCTAAACCAGCAATCATCAGTTGGTACAGATTACCATCTCTACACATATATGCTATAAGTGCTCAGATATATATTAAGATAGCCAATTCTTATACTTTAATGGACAGGCTTCAATCTACTCCACACTCCAACTCTTCAACCATCCATCCAATCGAAAATCTGAAGATGGAATGCTCAAAGGCCACCCTAAGGCTGAGATTCTTGTCACACCCATGTTGACCTAAGATCAATCTGACCCCTCATACACAGGACATAATCCATTTAATACAAGGGATGGGCAGACATCTCTACTATGTAATAACTGAAACACACAGGCTTATTATATACCTGTGTTTATATATGTATGTTTAAAAGATAAATAATCACCAATATGCATATTTCATGATTATTTATCTTTTCAACATATATGTGTTCAAATGTATCAGTGTTATGAGATAGTGTGGAGAGTGGAGGGTCATCTGAAAGTCTGTGCTCATATACCCTATATATTACATATATAAACACAGGTATATAATAAGCCTGTGTGTTTCAGTTATTTATTCTTTTAATAACTTGCAAAATACTTGATAAGCATTATTCAATTATACAATTCTCTTTCAAGTTAATATATATTTTTTATATCAAAATCATTTGTGAATTATACATAATGGACTAGTAGATAATAAATTCATTTTCATTAAATCATTAATTAGCATTCACTCTTTCTGATTAAACTGAATAAAAATTCTGAAAAAGTTTTTAATAAATCTCTGATAGCAAAGATTAATAATCTTATCACATGAAAATCTATTCTCATTATTGTTATTAAGAATAAATAAGATTGGTCTTTAATATACAACAGATGAATATAATTAAAAAGAAATTCTGTACAAATCCTTTGCATTGCTCTTCAGTCTAAATGACACACTCTCCAGCATAGTCCTATGACTAACAACATTTCTGTCTGATAACACATATTTTTACTATTTATCATCATAGTTTCTAGTTGGTTTTTTATGCAGCACTGACAAGAAATATTGCTTGTTTTACTCCATATTAAAATAATTCAAATGAACTTTTTAAATTATTATTCATAATTTTATAAATTACTTTTAACTCTTTACTAAGAAATTTACAACCCCAAATTTAGAGTATATGGAATACAGTTTTATTCCTCAAGATTTACTTGATTAATTTCAAAAAAATTTAATAGACAACTGATTATCTCAGTAATCATCTGTATTTATAGCCATATTTTATTCTTACCTGATTGGTCACTTAAATTTCAGACAATAAAAAATTTACATACTAATTATTTCTGTCTGGCTTTTTTTTTTTAAAAAAAAACAACAACTATAAATTTTATTAAATAATATATTTTAAACTTTATTTAAATACTATCCCTAAGACACTTTTAAATAAAAAACACTTTTTATTAAACTTAAATTTGGAAATATAAAAAACTATTGTTTAAGTAATTATACTAACCAAGTTTGATACATTTTAAAAACAGATACACAATAATTTGCCACATAAAACTAATACAAATAATAAATTAATTTTAGCAACAAGGAACTAAAACTTAATTTTAGCAAAAATGCGCGTCCACACAAATTAACACACATTACACACCCTAATTATTACATCATTATTCAAGATAATTTAAAATAAATAAGAATTTTTTAATTAAACTGTTAATACTTATATAATATTGATTTTTATTACAAAGATAATTATTTTAGCATTATATTACACAACTCTAATAATTATTTACTTTTATTAAACTATAAATACTACTCTATATCTTTAAATAAGATTACTTTAAAATAATTTAGATTAGCTTTATATCAAATAAACATTATATTTTAAGCCACTTTAAATACAAAAATACTGTATTATAAGCAACTGTTGTATAAATTTTAAAATTTTCTATAAAATTGACTATTTTACACATTTATGAAAATATGGAGCAGAATAGAAAGGCTATAGTATATTTATGAAAATATCTCAGAGGTTTAAGATTTTTTTCCAGTTAACTATTCAATATAAGTCATAAATGATGATTATCATGTTATTATTAAACAGTAAAAAAAAGAAAAACAAAATATCACTTAATGCATTACATTAAATAATAAGTTAACCTGATGAATAATACTTTCTCATTCACTATTTTTTTATGTTGATCTGTTTTAATTAGTAGTAATTGTTTCTTGGCAACAACAAAAAACAAAAGTTATCTCTGTTTACATGGATATTATTTTCTTATATCTATTCTTTATTTATAATAATAATCCATGAAAATATTTAATTCAACATATATATATATTGTAAATAAATCAATAAAACTTCTAATGATAAATAAAAACAATAAAACCTAAAAATAGTTGCTAATGCAGCAGCATTGTTTTATGAACAATAATATTCCTTTGTTAGATGAATCAAATGTGAATGAAACTATTCTAATAATGAATAAAATTTATTATATGATAGTTTAAAATAATATACTACTCATCATGCTAGACAATTAATATCATAAATGGGCTTGACTATCATTAACTACCCTCAGATTAGGTAACCCTAAATGTACTGAAAATATTATAATGTAGCAGTGCTAATTGGCCTAAAAACTAAATGCATTATATATTTGGAAAATTACCTATGATAAATATAATTATAGACCAGGTGGTTTTCTTCACTCAGGTATTATATATTTGAACAATCTAAATATATTGAATAATGTTATACTAAGGCAATTTAAAATATAATGAGTAAATAAATAAATTGATCACAAATGGTTTTATAATAGTTTCATATCTACATGTAAAATGAATTCATAAATTTATAAAGAGCATCAAGGAATCCATATGCATGCTCTTGACAGGCAAAGAAAGTAAAATTTATTAACTGCTTTACTGGACACTGAAATATTACCTGAAATATATTATAGGGTAAGATAAAATATTTATATAATGTTTCATGCAGTAGTAAATCAAAACACTTATTGTTAATAACAACAACACAAATTTATTAAAATAAACATCAATTTATATATAATGGTTAGAACAAATAATAATTTATAACAGCAACTTACACCCTATAATGTGCATTTATAATTAATTTATAGTTCACCCTTGCTATAATATAATTAAATGTGACATATGTTTTATAATTAAAATTATTAATACATATAATTAAAAAAGGGTTAACTATACATTTTTTTCATACTAGTGAAATAAAATATTTGGATGAATTTTAATATTATATATATAACAATCAAGTAATATTTTATAAAATTGTTTATAATTTTAAATTAAATTATACAAATATTGTTTATGTTTTAATTGACCTTTTACCTTTGTACTTAATTATTATTTTTTTAAAATCTAAATTATCAGATAGCATAACAGACTGCATTGTAATTAATGTTATTAATTTTTATAAAAAAGATATTATAAAGATTTATAAATATTACCATTTATAATTTCAACTATTATTAATAAGACTTTCTTTAAGCATCTATTAATATTATTTTACATATAAAACTTCACTTTAACTTTCTTATCTTGCAGCATTTCCCTTGGCAACTTTATGCTAGCACACACATATATGTTAATTTCCAGGGGCTTTTTAACCCTTAAATGTTATCAAGTTATTTGCCTTTGTTGAATTTACAATATGAATAGATTTTGCAGTTTTAAATTTAATGGCAGTCAGCATAGTGTTTTGTTGTTAAATATTCCATTTTAAATCATAGACATTAAATGAAGAGGGCCCCGTACCATTTTTCTTTGTAGGCTTTCTACGCATAATTTATTTGTTTACTGTTAGTCCAAAACTTATTTATAAGATGAGATAATATTAAAATTGCAAAACTTTTAAAGGAAAGAAAGTATGTTTGTTTTATTTATGAAAATTGTTTTTGTGTTTATAGTAACATAAACAACACAATCTATATTTTTAAACACTGGTTTTTGAAAATGTGATTTCCTTCTTCTAATTTTAATCAAACATTGTTATTGTCATTGATAATTTAACTAAATATTTTTTCTAATTTTAATAAACAAATGACTCATTTATTCCAGATTTATTCAAAATAAAAACAAACATATTTTTATTACACATACTGACTTTGAATTGTTCTATTTATTTAATAACTTATAAACTATAAAAAATTCCAAATAAAGAAATGTGTATACCACAATATATATATTAATAGTTTTATATTATACAATAATAATTTATAAAATTACATCTATTTTTAATATTTTATAGAAAAAAGTTATATTAAAAAGTAAACTTTCCATTATTTTGTAATTAGCTATTGCCAATAATAATGTTAAAAATTTTAAAGAGCTTTAAATTAACAAGATGAATTTTTCAAGGTTCTCTTTTAAAATTCTATTAATTGTTGTATATTTACCTATTTTACTATAAAAGTTTAGATGAGATGTTCAAGATATGCAATAATAGCTGGTATCTACACACACAAAAAAACATGATAATCTTTCATCTTTATATTTCTTAATTCATATAATATTAATATTATTTACTTCCTTTATTACTTTTTCAATGCTTCATATAATTCCAACCCACTAATGATCATTTTAATTGCCCCAGCAATCTCTTTAAAACTTCTACTTATGTTTTCAGACCTTAACTGTTAACTATTCAAACTTTTAAAAGTTTGAATAGTTAGCAGTAATTTAAAAGTTTGAATAGTTAGTAGTTGAGATCTCAAAATAGAAGTTCTGAAGAAGATTGCTGGGGTAATCAAAACTGTCAATAGTGAGTTATAATTAAATGAAGTGCTGTAAAAGTAATAAAGAAAGTAAATAATAATAATATTATATGAATTTGTCAATATAATAAGAAAGATAAAGTTATATTACTTAATTCATATAGTAAATAAATTACAACAATACTTTGATTGACACATGTATTCTTTGAAATTATGTATATAGCAACTAACAACTAGAAAAAAAATCCATCAGACTTTTATATACTCTTTCTCCACCATAATATTTTTTGAAACAAAATATTAAGCTATGTAAATTCTAAATCAGTATCAAGATAAAAAGAATGTAACATTCAAGACAACTAGTAATGAATGTACTAAAGTATCACATAATCACATCTCCTGTCTAATGTACTAAAGTATTATACATTCTATTCTAAACTAACTGTAGTGCCTACAAATAAAATCAAAGGCAAAATATGGAGATGTAACAATTGCTATCAAAGGTTGTAAAGATGAAATTTAATACACCTGAAGATTTCTATAAACAACTTTATGCAAAGTCAAAAATTTAATGTTGATATCACTTTAGAAATATCCATTATACATTAAGCACTAAAATCAAGAAACTTCTACATTAAAGAATTAACATTAGCTTACATAATTTAAATTCTTTTGTGAATATCTTATTCTAAGATATTAATATAACCAGATATTTCACTAAAAATATCTCATGGATGGATTTTCTATTTACTCTTAAGGTTATTTAAAGTTGCAACTAATAATTTGTTAAGCACATACTCATTACCTAAGCAATATATATTAAGGCTATAACGTTAAGACTGTCATATTTAGCATAGTCTTAAGGTTATAGTTTTAATATATATTTCTTAAAGTTATTATGAAATTTTTATATCAAATCTCATTTTGACATTTATTTTCAGTCTTCTCCTATATGTTATGCCTCCAAAAACTTTTGTGTACCCTTACAATTGAGAAAAAACTACATTTGATTGTTATCATTATTACAAAGATAAATGAAATTATAAACTATTTACTTGTTAACATGTCCAATCTTCAAGAAGCTGCATCAAGAAATATTTTAGATTCAAATTTGAAGTACTAAGTATTAAAAATATTTAGACAGTTTATTTATTTTAAACTCAGTGTTCCCATAAATATTTTGGGTTTAATATAGTTTATATGCTACAAATATTTGTTTGACAGATACCACAAAACTTAAATAAAAAAATATTAAGAATTTCCAAAGGATCTCCATTGTAATTGATAACTTGATATTAAAAGTATGGACTGCAGATTTTTGATGCAAATATATAACTTATACAATAAACAAATTCTTATAAACATTTGTCATATAATAATGAACTAAAATTATTTTGTCATTATAATACATTATCAATACAATTAGTTTTTTTAATATGCTTTTATTTAACTTGCTCTGTTTTTTAATCTTTCTATCTAGATAAAATTTGGTAATTCAATTTTCATCCACTTCTCAGTTTTTGACGTAATTGAAATTTTGCATGTCTTATGTATTTTTTACTTACTTTTGATGTCTTGCCTTAGGCATTTTAATTTTAATTTTCCATCGATTTCAGCCATTTTTGGATAGAAATTTAACACTTGCAGGCTTTTGGGTGTTGCTGCAGCATCACCTAGTGACCACATTATGCATAAACAAAAGCTATCTTGACAATTTCCAGCTTATCAAGCAAACTCAGTCTTTCAAACATTCTAAGTTGATTGCATCATGATCAATAATGAAATTATTAAATTTGCTATTATATTTATGGGAATAAAAATGTTAGTGCATAAAAATCAGCAAACTAAAATTATGGCACTAACCATAACAATAATAGTATATTGAAATACAATTATAATGTATATCCTTAACCTAGATATAATAAAAGGGGATTTGAAGCCAGTCTCTCAAGATCCCTACAGTCATCCACTCTATCCAATATAACCGATACACATTAGTGCTGGTTCAGCACAAAATACATATATTGGCAATCATTATTTTTTTTACATTGTATGTGGTCAGTGTATCAGTTATATTGGATGGAGTGAATTGCTGTAGAGATCTTAAATGTCTGGGTTCAAACCCAAAATTTATAATTCAAAAAATTGTTTTTATCCTCTTAAATGCATTTAAAAATGTATTTTCTTCATGTTTTACAGTATTCTTAATATTATGCATCTAAAAATTAAAAAGATTGACTTCTCATGTTTCAGAATAATCTAACAATATTCTTGAACATGATCACTTCCACCTTGTTATTTTTGATTGCATAATATCAAAAATACTATGAAAGCTGAAGAAAATTTATTTATTTATTTTTTAATGCATTTATGTGTATATAAACATTTTGTCGGCAATCAATAAATCCTTTGATCCTGAGGCAGTTTGAAAAACTAGGCATTAGTTACTATTAACATGATAACACTAGGATTTAATAGCCCCTATATAATAATACCTTTATATGATTAGCTCAGTAATAGATTTATAGATGAGTAAATAATTAAAAAGAAATGTACAGATTATCTTAATGTAGTATGAAATATCACATGACTTTCTGAACAACCTTTTGTGATTATCTTTTTTATTAAAATACTGTAATCAAGAGCTTTAAAATTTCATATGAAAAAATATGAAAATGTATATTTTTTACTACAACTATTATCAAGCATAAATATTTAGTTAAAGCAATAAATTACAAAATGTAGTAACACAAATAGAAAAAAAAAAAAAACTAAAGTAAGAACAGATAATACACAATAAAATTTATGATTATAAAGAATAAATAAAAATTAAAAACATTCACTCAATAAAAAAATAAAGTTGTGGTATATAATTGAACTTTGATTATGAATATTTAAAAAAATTGAATAATTACGATAATAATTTTTAATTTTAATTAAATACTTTTGAATTTTTTAAAAATCTAGTTATGGATTTACTTTTTTTTTTAATGTGTCAAAGTGTCGGCCGGGAAGCGAACCCAGGGACAACCACTCGGCCACCAAAGCTTGACTTTTGACAGGTAAAAGATACACTTACATGTTGTATTTAGAAAAAAATAAATTGAATAATACTTACTAACAATTATTTAATTTTTTTACATAATAGATATTTTATGATAGAATAGAATGTTTCTCTAAATTCTTTATTGCTTGCATTATAAACAAATGGATTGAGGCAAGAATTTAAAAATGCCATCCAATATGCAAATTCATAAACTTCAGGAGAAATCAAACCTGGAAAAACAGAAACTGGAACACAGATGACTAACCATGGTCCCCAGCAAAATATAAATGTTAAAAGTATATGACCTAGGGTAAGAAATGCTCGTCTCTCTTTATTATTTCTAACTGTAACATTTTCTCCTTCAGAATCATCATTATCTGTAGATTTTGTTTGACTAGGTTCATTTGTCTTCTTACGTACTTTAGAGTGATTACGTATTACTGAAACTACTTGAATATAACTTATTATTACTATTAATAATGGTGAATAATATCCTAATGCAATCATATATATAAAATAATATTTATAGGCAGCTGGATCCCAAAAACATACATAGTCTGGATAGCCCTTATAGGCATCAGCTATGAACCCAGGCAACCAAACAATAAGGGTCATAATCCATGTAGTTGAAATTCCAACTATATATTTTGTCTTTTTCAAAAATCGTCTATAATGGAGAGTCCAAGTAACAGACCAAAATCGATCTATTGAAATAGCTGCAATATTAAACACAGATTCAAAAGTCATTCCATAATCACAAAATTTCCATATAGCACATCCCATATTGCCTAAAGGCCAATATTCTAAAAAAGAATATAATGCAAAACAAGGCATAGCCACAACACCCACTATTAAATCAGTAACGGCTAAGTTGACAATGTAGTAATTAAAAGGTGTTTGTAACCTTTCATCAATCAAAACAGTTATTATAGTCAAAATATTCCCCATAACTGTCAAAAATATTAAAACAATTAATATTCCTAAAATTGTAATGTTTTTTAAATTATTTGTTTTTTCCAAACTTGTGCTACTATTGAAAACACTCTCTTCTAGTGAGAGATTTAATAAGATAGTTTTGTTCATTACTGACAATTAAGAAATAAGTTTATTTAATAAAAACATAGTTAAAATAACGCCAATTACAGTATTTTAAATATTGACTAATTTTTGACATATAATTACGTTATTAAAATGTAGGGTAATGAGATCATAGCATGAATTAAGTTAATTCGTTCGACTTCATAATGTATAAGTATTTATAATCATCGAAATAAGTGCAATTAAATATCCTCTAAGTTATTTTACTTGTCTTTATGACGTATTCAGTCAAATTTCATTTATTCTAGACAATCAATACATTTTTTTTAACCATTTAAATTTCTTTTCAGTAAAATATATGAAATATTTTGTTTTTATTAACATTTCTGTCAAGTTAGATTTAGTTTAAAATTTAGATGCGTTCAAATTTTCTAAATTGCTTTAAACACATTTATTTTGAAAAACAAAGCAAATGTTTATTAATATTTGAAGCAGTTTCTAGTAGATGTGGCAAATAATCAATTATTATACTTATATATATATGTGTGTTAAGTTCTCTGACCTAAAACAAGTCGAGTAGAGCATTACAACCAATGACAGACTATGGTTTTGCCATAATATATCATAAACCATAATAAGCGTTTTGCATCCCCCAAAACAAATATTTGTTTAAAAAAGTTAATAAAGATTAGCCTTTTCTCTCATCTATATTATTTTAAAACTTTAATTTTTGAAGATATATGTACCTTCAATGCCAGTATACAATATTGTATAGTGATTTTCGATCTTTTCTTTTACTAAAGCGCAAAACAAGGATGAGTAACTTTCTAATTTCTCACTATCTTATCAGTAATGCTTTCTCCACTATAGCCTTTGCATTATGAAATGTTGGAAAAATCTTTGCCTTGGTTGGTTATTTAAAAAAAAAAAAGGCTTTTATCTTTTTTAACCTATGCAGTATATATACTAACTATTACACAATAAATATTAATTTCAAAAATACGGAGCGATATATTTTGGAAAAAATATGGCTTTAGTAACTGTAATTTGTATAAGTGTTGTGACGTTAGAAAAAATAGAAACGAATAGAAACTTAAATATAGACAGATATTGTAGTTAAAAGCAATGAAAAAAGATTGCTGATAGATAAAAGGAATGTGAATAATAATGCCAGAAAAGTTTAATAGATTTAAGTATTAAAAAGGCTAGTATTGTTTAATTAGAACATTAAGCTACTTTAAACTAATTAAACAAAAGAATATTGGGGAAGGGTCAGTTTAATCAATATTTGAAAGTCTAATTGCAGGTGAAAGGAATATAGACTGATGCAATTAAAAGATTGATAATAATTTGTGAAAAGACGCAGTACTGAAGGGGAGGGCGGTAGTTTAATATAAATAGCTATTGCCTTTTATAATAATTATCACCAGGACATTAAACTGCGAAATACAAATAATGCGTGCATAAAAGATCAGTAGCTTTTTCTTATTCTTCGCGTGATGGTGCTGTTGCATCATGGGACATCAGGAGAAAGGATTCAAAGGAAAAGCTGTTGGAAAAGTCGTAGTGACTTTTATGCTCTGAGAGATGTCATCCCAGAGACCGAGCCTCTGTAGATACAAACAGTCGAATAGAGAACTTTAACAGACCGCACCAGTCTTATTTTTATTTGTGTACACTTGATAAGGTTCACGAGAACTGTGCAGAGTTGGACTGTGAGTATAAACAAATTTTTTAGTTATTTACTCAGGTCTAAAAATAGTGAAGACAGTGGTTACTGTTTAACCATGGGGAGTATTAATATTTAGTGGAAAGTAGTCCTCCAATTCAAGGACTGAATTAATCACGTTAGTAAATGCAGACCTTATGGAAGATATATGGGCGGAAATAACTGGCGTGTCGACAGTTGTCATTGGAATTACTGAAGGCACAATTGTATATAATGTGTTATGTATATTAGTGTAAATAAATATATTTTCATTTTTATTTTGATGTTATTCTTTAAAACTTATAGTCTGTAATTTCTGAACACTCTTGTCAAAGGCAATAGATATAAAATTAAAAAAAAAAACCACTTTACATGTCAAACATCAACACGGAAATTACAATGTCACCAGTTTAGTTGCACATATTCCAAATAATATTCTACGAAACACTATACTAACTATTGTATAATAAGTAACAAGTAATTTATAATTGTATTTATGGTACTTTAGAATTTGCGCTGCTGTGACATAATCGTCAGGCCATAATTATTCTAACTTTGCGAATTATTCAAACACTAGGTTTGCTATTTTTTTTTGAAGATTAGCAAACTTTATGTTTTAAAAATGAGTTTTTGAAGTCAACTAATAAATTTAAAAAAATTATTATGAATACAAACTTTCTACTTAGAAAATTTGAATTTAAGTTAATTTTTAAAAAAAAATTATGAATATGATATAATAAAAGATTTTTTGGATAAAAAAAATTAGTAAACAAAAGCAATCACGACGTTCAGTTTATTTAATTCAAATCTTTATTTAGATGGTATTTCAAAAACTCATTTTTTTAAATTTAATGTTTATTTTTTCACAAGCAATGATCAGATTCTTGCCTTAGAAAGGCTCTTACTGCCACCTGAAGTTCATGAATCTTAACTGACGACGAGCATCCACCTCAGAAACTGCCTTCCAAGTTGATAATTTGTGATATCAACTCAGATGCCTTGAATGACGACGGAGATTAGACCCCAGAGACTTCTGTTTAAGTTATCAAATATAAATTAAAAGTAATTCAAACTCAATAGAAAATAAATTATAAGAGAAATCTGTGCAAACTGAAAGGAAGCCTAAAGAAAACAAATGTATACAGGAAACCATATAAACTGAAGATTAAAACAACCTCTCTGCCCCAGAGTGGACTTTTAGCCTCACCTGTACCAATGGACAACAAGGACACAACACAAAGTCCAGCTTCCAACTTATTGTCTTGCAATAAGAAACTAATGTATCTAACTGGAAAACTAATGTATCTATCTTGAGCAATTTGATGTTCCTTAATAAAAAAAGCCAATGAAAATATAGTGCAGTTAGAATATTTACGGCCAGATGATTATGTCAGAGCAGCGCTAACCTCAAAATATCATATTTAATATTAATGCATACTTTCTATTACACTGTACTTATAAATTGTCAATTATGAAATGTATATTTTGATAGATAAAAAGCTACAAAATTAAAAACAGTAGTTAAAAAGTTATTTGTCATTGTTGATTTGAATCTATTTCCATATTTAATTACTAAAATACTAAGTTAATGAACAATTTAGTAAAGTTAAACAGGCAAAACTCTCCATACAGAAGTCCCATTTAGTGCAAGCCAAGTAATCAATGGTAGCCAGAAGACTTGTGCATAAAATCCCTATCTAGTGCCTACTCATCCAATATCCCCAGACTAGTTTCTGGCTTGTGGCCTTTGTCAGTGAGGAACCTTGGATCTGAGAACACTGCACCTAGATCTTAGGATCTAATGTAATCCTACAGCAGCCACTTTTTAACTCTACTCAACTACAAAACTATGAGAACAAAATTGAAAACACAATATTTTCAATCCAAGGTCATTAGCCTATATAGACATATAGGTCTGAATTCAGTTCAGTACCTATACATTTTGGTGTCTTTGGTTTTTTAATAACCATAGCCACCACTATCCTTGGTTTTTTAATAACCATAGCCACCACTATCATACCAGGCAGAACTGGCATTAAACCACCAAACATCACATGATCACCATTTTTTATGCTTGCTCATAACTATTATTAAAACAGGCAAAACTCTCCATTCAGGAGTGCCACTCAGTGCAAGCCAGAGTAATCAGTGGATGCCAGAAGGCTTGGGTATAAAATCCCTATCTAGTGCCTACTCATTTAATATCCTCAGACTAGTTTCTGGCTTGTGGCCTTCATCAGTGAGGAGCCTTGGATCTGAGAGCACTGCACCTAGATCGTAAAATGTAATGTACAAGTCTTTTGGCATCCATTGATTACTCTGGATTGCACTGAGTAGTACTACTGTGTGGAGAGTTTTGCCTGTTTTAAAAACAGTTATGATCAAGCATAAGAAATGGTGATCATGTGATGTTTTGTTGTTTAATGCCAGTCCTGCCTGGTAGGATGGTGATGGCTATGGTTATTAAAAAACCAAAGACACCAAAATGTATGGGTACTGAATTGAGTTTAGACTTATATGACTATTAGGCTAATGATCCTGGATTGAAAATATTATTGTGTTTTCCAATTTTATTCTCATAGTTTTGTAGTTAAGTAGAGATAAAAGGTGGCTGCTGGAGGGTTGCATTAGATCCTAAGATCTAGGTGCAGTGCTCTCAGATCCAAGGCACCTCACTGACAAAGGCTACAAGCCAGAAACTAGTCTGGGGATATTGGATGAGTAGGCACTAGATAGGGATTTTATGCACAAGTCTTCTGGCATCCATTGATTACTCTGGCTTGCACTGAGTGGCACTTCTCTATGAAGTGTTTTGCGCACTTCTCTGTGAAGTGTTTTGCGTGTTTTAATAATAATTATGAGCAAGCATAAGAAATGATGATCATGTGATGTTTGGTAATTTAGTAAAGTTTATAACCATTAGCTAAAAGTTAAGATTTTATAGTGAGTAAAGTTGTCATTTAAAATCTATAAAATGTACAGAAGTAATATAATGAAATCTATCACTAGTAGTCAGGGCTGGCATCAGATTTATTCTGTATCTAGGAAGGTCAATGACTTTCACTTTTCTCTTGCTCCCTAAAAAAATGCCAACTTTTATTTTTAAGAACAAATATATCGTAGAAAACTAAAAAAAACCATAAAATTGGCTATTTTTCTAAAAATATTTTTTTGATAAAAATTGATTTTTAACTATTGTCTACTGTGTTCTTCCTTGAGCTCTGTACTTCTGGACAGTTGCCTAATTGTACCAAGTGTGAACATCACTGTGTGTTGTTTTTTCTCCATATATCATAGCATCGGCCAGGAGGCGAACTCGCAACAACCATCTGCAACCAACTGCTTACTTGCAAGGCAGCTGCACTGACCTCTTGGACACATTTGATTAATAACATATTATTTAATTTGTAGCTGAAGATTGAAAAGATAATTAGATTGGTTATAGATTGCTGACATTTAAAAAAACAATCTCAGCTTTATTCCAGGTATGATTTCAGCTCATTAATGAAGGCAAATTCCATATAGTAGAAGTATAAACAGATAACATCATTAAAAAGATATAGTGCATTTAAGTTGTTAAATTTCTGTTGTTTTGCATAAGTAGAATGGATTTAGCATTATAACTTTATAAATATATAGTACTCTCCTTTATTGATTTTTTTTTCAAAGAGTGGTACAGATGTCTTTATCCTGTCATAAGATATTTAATTGTTACTGTACCTTTTAACTGTATTAATAAACTTATTTAGTCAATGTATGTTCTTCTATTTGTCATAACTCAATCAATAAGTGAACAACTCATGCATCTTAATTATAGTAATCATTTTTGTAGATAAATATATCAATACCAATAATTATTTATTAAGCTAGATATTGTTTTATTATTATTACTAGTTCAGATATATTTTTTAAACATGAGAGGGGACCCAGAAATAATCAGAATTGGTCTCTGATAGGCATGTCTGTTGTAATTCTTGCAACTGCAGTTAACTACCTTTTTTGGGATACTTCTAAATTAATCTGCCAATGATATTGTGTAAAATCATAGTGACATAAATGACATCTTTTTGTAAAGTGCCTTTTAGATAGTGGCCAACTTTTGTAAAGGTTGACAAGTTGAAACAACATAAAATTCTGATTTCTTTTAGGAAAAAATTTGTAATGCATGAAACAGCTTATGAGTAAGTTTCTCTGGGCAAAACCCACAATTATGAGTGGTTTAATGGAAGTATCAAATTTTCCACATCCAAAAAAGCATGGATAGTAATATCCGATGTTAAGATGCTGTTGACTTTTGGGAGATGCAAATGGCATTGTTCACTCAGAATTCATTCACAATGATCAGGCATTTAAAACCTATAAGTTTTAAAACTTTTGCATGATGTGGTAAAACTTAAATGTCCCATTTTTGTGACAAAGTAAAGAGTGTAAATGCTTTATCATGACAGTGTGCTAGCATACAAAGCCTTGTGTGTGAAACATTTTTTAATTAAATTCAGCATGAACCAGCTTATTCATCACCCATATTTGTTTGATGTCAGTCCACCCTGGAATGAAAAAAATCTCTCTTTTTTGTGAACTTAGCAGCGATGAATTAAAAAAATGATGGAGGTATTAAAAGACAACACTTTGCAAGTGCCTCCAAACTACTTCAAAAAGTGGAAAAGACATTTAGTCCAGTGCATTGGATTAAATAAACTATATTTTGTAAGGGATTCAATTTGTAACACCTAAAAATAAATACTCCGTTTTTTATTACAAAAGTCTGGTTATTTTTGGGTCCCGCCTCATAAACCATTTACTGTATAGAGTCTTTGAATGTAGTTTATAAAAAGAGATAATACAATAGTTTAATAAATAATTATTAATAACATTGATATATTTTTCTATACATATAGCAATATAAAGCTTCAAGATGAAATCATGACAAAATATAATAGGTAATGAATGATGATGAAGACATTTGAGAGAATGTGATGGGCTGGATAAATGTAATTCAGCAGAAATGCACTTTAGAAATTGCTTGTCTCTTTTTTTAATATCTTATTCGTTTACTTGAAGTGTTAGTGTTAAACAGAGGTTTTCAAAGTTTAGTATTAAACCACTAAACATCACATGATCACTATTTCTTATGCTTGCTCATAACTGTTGTTAAAACAGGCAAAAAACTCTCCATACATTAGTGGTATTTAAATTAATACACTATACAGGCCACTATATTTTAACTGGATTCACAATATTTCTTATTTAACTATATTAATATACCATAGGCCAAATAATAAGTATATATAATTATGAATAGATATGATTATATAAAGATTTAATTTTGTCTTTTTTTAAAAAATATAATTAATAAAATAACTATACGATTTTTATTAAAACGGGTCACTGGTTGATTGATTAAAAAAGTGTTTTTTTTTTGTTTTTTTTTTTAAAAAAGGATATTAACCTATAAGAATTTTTTACATTATCAAATATCCCAATAATTTTTAATGTTTAAAATTTGGAGGAAGCCATTTGCTGTAATTTTTGATGAAAACCAGTCTTCTAGTTGAAATATTAAAATGGCGCTATATTTATAATTTAAACTGATTACATATACTATATTATAAAGATTTTAAACTCTATGTAGAGGCAAAATTAAAAATTATTTACAATCCTAATCTAAACAAGTATATTTTTCAGTAGTATAAACCTTCATAAATGATTCTCTACATTAACAACATTTCTTCATATTTTCTCATCGCAGGTAGTGTTTTTCCATGCCCTTGGTTATTTCCTATCCATTTACTGAATGGCTGTTTGATCTAAATTCTTTCAGCTGCAATTAAAAAAATGTTTTATTTTTTCATACTATTAACACATGTAACTTAGAAATATTTATAATAGAACAAATAAAGTGATGTTCTGACTATCAGTTTTTCACTTTGTCCCATTTCGTATAATCATACACTGTATCTAACAATATTCAAACATCATAACTAAATACATATTTAAATTTAATTCAATAGTTTGTCAGTAAATAAAAGGTTTTTGATTCAGCTTTCAACAATCTGATTAATTGAGAAGAAATTTTGTGCTATAATAATCATGAAAATTATATCACATATTATTTACCTAATTAGACTTCAGATCAATAATTAATCATATTATGTAAGAAAAATTATTAAATACAGTGCAACTGACACTAGCATATAATGATTCTTAATCTTTTCTGACAATATCATAGGACTATCTCTGAATGACTTAGCAAAAAAGAGTAGAACAGTCTAACATTTTAAAAATCATTTTACTTTAATGCTCAAAAGAGAGAGTGGGTCCTCATTATTTATTCTTTTACAAAAATATTATGATGAAAACTTAAAAATGAATACATTTTCATTTAATATATTCATCGATTTAAAAAAAATCATCCAAATACATGTGCGCATTAATGTTTTTTTGATTTATGTAAATTTTTTCATATGAAAATAAGTTATTTAATTCCACAAAAACTTCTTATATAATTTTAGATCATAAATGGTGGGTTTGTAAAAAATTACATAATCAATACAATCCTAAGATCTGCTCTTTGATTGATAGTTTCATTAATCTACAATTTTAATTTATTTAGAGTTTTTCTTTAATAAGGATATTTTCATAATACTTGAAGATTTATCAATGTCTTTGAAAAAATAATCTTAAAAACTATGCAAGTATATTATTAGAACATTTATAATATTCAAAACAGATTGTATCAAAGTCAATATGAAGATGATGATAATATGTTTTATATTAATACATTAAAAAAAACTTCAAAAGCAGAGTATCATATTTATTGATCTATTTTTTTTATAAAATGGCATTCTTTGAAAAAATTTTAATGCTGGAAAAATATTAATGCATTTAACATAATGTTCTTTTATAAAAAAAATTCAAGTGATTTTAGATAAATATCACAATAAACTCACTACTTTTATGGAATGATTTCCATGAGTGAATTCTTTGTTTCATTTAAAAGTAATCTATCTGGAAAAGAAACTTATCCTTTTTGATTAAATTCTTTGACTTTCAGAAAAGAAGTCTTCTAATAAAGAATACCATTGTTCATTCTAAGTAAGAAGGAAGCATTCTGAAGACTATAAAAGGAAAATGGTGGTTATTTAAATGAAAAATTTCTATAAACAACCTTCTTGAAAAGTTATCTTCATTTCTTATAACGTAATGCAAATATTCTAATAACAGCTTTCTTGTTAGCATTTGCATATTATTTTAATGACGTTAACTATTTATGCTTCTATACAGAATGTAGTAAATATAATAAGTGTGCTTATACACAACTATAGAGAAGCTTCTTATTTCTATAAATTAAATTAAATATCATTTTGATAAATATAGTATTGGGCTCCCATTTGAAAGAAAGTTATGATAGCACATCTATTGATGTGCAATTAAATACTAAAGGGACACTTAAATACCCTTGTCTATTTTAATTCCAGAAAAAACAAACAAATCAGAATGAAACAAAAAACAAAAGGTGAAGATGAATCATTAAAGTCTGATCAAACTAAATGTTTTGCCTGAAGTTTCATTAGATAATTTACTTGTCTCTCAATACTGCCTTTTAACATCAACATCTTGCATGATTCACTGTTATATTTTATGTTCACAGTCTTTACTCAAATAGAGCAGTTAATTAATTTTTTTTAAGTACAAAAAACAAACAAACATACACTTAACAGGTTTTTACTAATAGAATTCTAAGACAATCGTAAAAAATATCTGACAGAAATGTGATATAAATTTAATAAAACATGTAATAAATATTAGATTTGGATAAATTTAAAAAGATTTATTATTTGATGCTCAATAAACTGGTGCAATAAATAATTAAAATTTTTGAATCATTTAATGTTTCAAATTAACAGCCTCAAAAATGATGAGTGTGCCTACTAGTATAGAAAAAAGGAATATAATACAACTAGATATAATTAGAAATCTTGATGACAGACGATGTTGAACTTTATAAAAATAATAGCAAAAAAAGTCACCTTAATTATTACAGAACTCAGTGCATATCTTTTGTGAACTTATATGACAATACCACTATTTTTTAGTTTACATAATACAAGGTGGAAATTGTGATATGATGAATGTAAAATCAGAATTGTAGATGATGGAAGTATTTCATGTAGTAGATAAATCCATTAATTATTTTCTGATCTTAGTAAACATATCAATAAAATCTATCAACCTGATGGAATACTCCAAAATTTAAAACACAGTACAGGATTATTGGACAGATACATATGATGTACTTTTTACTTTTCTTAGGATTTAGCAAGATAAACAATTTATTTAAGCTTAAAACTATTACAATTTAAGCTATGTAAAAATTATTTTATAGCTGTACAATCTATAAAATATTGATATAGTAACTTTTATATGCACAAATTTATAGCATTATAAAGTATTAATAACACTTTATTCATAAAATTAAACTATATATTTTTATTTTATTTAGATGGCACAAAATTTGATTTAATATTTAGCTTTTGCCAAAGCTAAAGGTTATACATATTACACTTAACTTAAATTTTTACATAATTTAAATTGTAATAGTTTTGAGCTTAAATAACTGTTTATCATACTAAAGTTTTTAAATGTTTAAATAGCTGGTAATTTAGATGATAAATAATGCATGTTAAGTTAATAATGTTAATTTATTCATGATTAAATCATTTAAAATATTTTAAAAAGCTTGTACATTACTAAACAAGGTTCAAACCATATATTTTGGTGTGCTGATATTTAAATTAATTATATATTTTAATTCATTTTAATTTTAATGCATAATATTCTACTCAACTATTTTAGACTTTTACTTACAAAAGTCAAATAAAACTAGTAATTAAAAAATAGAATTTTTAAAAGCAATAGAAGCATGAATGTTGACTGCATGAATAAATATTATATTTACTTAATATTATTTATTTAAAAATATTTTTAAAAGATAGTTGTAAAACCTATTCTGAGATTTATCCATACTTAAACAATAATAAATAAATGTATTAAATATTATTTGCAATATTTGTTTTATTAAAGATGTAATATAAATTTTAATTATATATTTTTGTTTTATCATGGTGTCTGTAATTATTTTTATTTGCAACTAGGAAGTATTTTTAATTAATTTGTATTTGTCTAAGCAAAAACTGATTTATTTAAAATTCAAATATTAATTACATAAAATTTTACTTGACGACCTTGCCTAGTTAACTTAGATCAGGATTTGAACTAATAAAGGAAGGCTTCAAAGGTTAAAAGATTAATATAAAGTCTTGTAAAATGATCACATGACTAATAGTATAAATAGGTGACATTGTCACCAGTTTAAGCTCCTTAATCAATTGAATTTTAAAATGCCAGTTAAATTTTTAAAAGTGTAAATTTATACGTTATTATTTTTCTAGCAAACTATTTTCAAATAATTATCTGAACTAAAGCAACAAAGAAACTGAAATGTTTATACCTGTCAGCTTTAATGGTAATATCATTAATTATTACAATGTTTAAAATATTATTTTTTAAATGTTCTGTATTGAAGAACTTCACAAATTATTATTATTGCCATTATAATGACCCAAGAAATCTTGTCAATTTTAAATCCATTTGAATGTCTGCATTATAGTTAAAGTTGTCATAAATTTATATTTACATTTCTTATTGGCAAGAATTTCATATAAAGCACTATGAATCTCTTGATATTTTATAAAGTATTTATTTATATCAAGTATTATTTGGAATTTATTTACTTTGAGAAAAAGACTTTAATTCATTGTATAAGAACTATATTTTTGATATCCTGAATGTATACTTCGGAGTCTACAAAGGAAGGATTGAAATTAATAATAATTTATACTTCAATAAAAATGTATTTGTGATTATTTAAATAAAAGACATTATATTGTTAACTTATTAAAGAACAAATAAAAGAATTTATTTATTATGACTGTTTTCTGTCTGCTCTCCTTTGGGGTAAAAAATCATTTTTCTCCAAATGGGGTAATAAAGAAATCAAACTGTAATTAATTATTTAATAAGTATTATGTGGAATTTAAAAGTTTTATTTAATAAAAATGAAATCTAAAATCTACCTGCAAAATAAAATGGCATTTTATTTAATGAACTTGAACAATTTTTCCATATTTTAATTATTTTATAATGTCTGCAAAAATGTTTTAAACATGCAAACTATTTCTTCCCACAGAGCATTGCTATGGTGACCACTGTAGTTGTAATATAAAATTTGAAATAAATATTTTCTCCTGCAAATATTTGATAATGTTGGATAAATATTATTTACCAGATGTATTTTATTATAAATATTCACATTACTATTACAAATTTAGGTTAATTTACATAATGGATTAAGTTGGAAACTTGAATTTAAATACTGGTGAACTATTTATTTGCAACTTAATCAACACACATTATAATTTAAATTTACGATACTTGTTGAATAGCCATAAATTTATCCTATATTTTCTAGCAGAATTATCTAAAATCTCACTAAGGATATTAAAAAAAATGCATTTTATATTTCATAATTATCTCCTAGGTTTTAACATCATAGTTATATTGCATTATATGATGGATCTATTAATTTGTTTTTTTATACCAATGGAAAATGCAAGTATTATTTATATTGTATTTACTACAATCTATCTGCTCTACACAACAACCAAAACTTATGTAAGAAAATATGGTACTTGTGACTTTTGACCCTGACCAGCACCTCTGGTGGCCACATGAGTCAAAAGTTACAAGTACCGAAAATATTTTCACAAAATGGATTTTGAATTATTATTCCATGAAGATATTCAATGCCTGGATAAAAAATTTCAGAAAGGACTGAAATAATCATTTTATCTTTTGGGATCAACTTGTTGGATTTTAATATTTTTACTTGTACATTTCTTCATATGGTACCAATACAAAATATAATTATGCACAATGCTGTTCAACTATAACTATATAACATGCAAGATTTCTGATGAGCAAGATTTC
The DNA here is from genome assembly GCA_028023455.1 of Epiperipatus broadwayi. Taxonomy (NCBI): domain Eukaryota; kingdom Metazoa; phylum Onychophora; class Udeonychophora; order Euonychophora; family Peripatidae; genus Epiperipatus; species Epiperipatus broadwayi. Next base: position 10,121,279 of record JAQFVV010006202.1, on the reverse strand, counting down.
AGACAAGCAATTCAACTTATGAGTAGGAGAAAAAAAATCTTTTCATAACTTTAAAACTTTATTTTATTTTTAGTATTAAGTCTAATGTTAGTATTTAAAATATTACAATTTTTTTATATTTTAAAACTAACTTGTTAATATATTTTAAATTTAATCTTAAAATAGATTAATTTTATTATGTTTAAAAGTGGGTATTCAGAAAGTAGTTTTCTGAACAAGGTGGTTTACCATCACAATCGTAATTGGTTTTTTGAATATATAGCTCAAGAAGCAGATCGATGTGAATGATCTTAGCAATATAATGAAATCATTGGCAATTTTTTTATTATTATTTAGATTATATTTTGTCTAATATTTTTTTTAAAAAAAGATATATCCTAATTAGTATTTTAAGATTAATGTTACACATTGCTTGAATTTAATATTAAACAGTGAAATGTCTTCAGTGTGCGTATTTTTATAAAAGAAATGAATGAATGTTTGAAAACATCAAAGGATATTTTAAACTATTTATTTAATATGAGTGCTTGAATATGCATATATCATATAACACCATTACATTATTAATATTAAAACAGGCAAAACTCACTATATATATTGCCACACACAGCAAGCTAGAATAATCAATGGATGCCAGAAGGCTTGTGCATAAAATCCCCATCTAATGCCTATTCACCTAATATCCCCAGACTAGTTTCTGGATTATGGTCTTCGACAGTGAGGAGCCTTGGATCTGAGAGCACTGCACCTAAATCTTAGGATCTAATGCAACCCTCCAGCAACCACCAAACTATGAGTCTTAAACTGAAAACACTTTAATGTTTTTAATCCATGCCCATTAGCTTATATAGTCATATGGGTCTGAACCCAGTTCAGTACCCATACATTTTGGTGTCTTTGGTTCTTTAACAACCATAGGCTAATGGGTTCATACCCATATGACTATATAAGCTAATGGGCTTGGATTGAAAACATTAAGGTGTTTTCAGTTTAAGACCCATAGTTTTGTAGTTAAATGGAGATAAAGGGTCGTTGCTGGAGGTTGCATTAGATCCTAAGATCTAGATGCAGTGCTCTCAGATTCAAGGCTCCTCATTGATGAAGGCCATAAGCCAGAAACTAGTAGGGGGATATTGGATGAGTAGGCACTAGGTGGGGATTTTATGCACAAGCCTTCTGACATCCATTGATTACTCTAGCTTGCTGTGTGTGGCAATATATATAGTGAGTTTTGCCTGCTTTAACAACAGTTATACACAAGCATAAGAGAAGAAGGTCATGTGATGTTTATTGACATTATTAATATATTATTTTTTATGAATGTTATCTGTTGAAATACAGAGAAAGACCTAATACCGATCTCTAAATTGTATAATAATAAATAAATAAACATATAGTATGGAAATATATTTTATCAAGGTCATTTGTGCATGAAAACTTTTAAAAACCATCTTGACATGAATTTAGATCTTTGTTGTTTCTTTAATATTGTGTTTTGGAAGTTATTTTAAAATGCTGTTTGTATATTTTACGATGTTGAGTGAGTTATTCAGTGTGGAAGATATAGAATGGTGATTGGGAGAGTAATATTTACATGAAATCATAGGTATTAGGGATATGTTTAAAATTTGTTGTATGTGAATTGTATTTTCATACTTTAAAATTATTAAAATATGCAGATAACATAGGGCTATATATCACTTTCCATGGACAGTTGCATTTCCTTATTGTCAATAACAGCTATAATAGAGCCATGACTTGAATCTTAGGTGCTCACTGAATACATACCTATTATTATGATTTGCACTGTATCCACGATGATATGATGAATGTAAGAGTATAAAAACAAAAAGTAATAAAATGTCAAGCAATATAATTTATGGATACTTCTTTTAAATTGTATTACAAATAATTTAAACCCATTTCAGTTAAAAAAATTTATGAAATTATCTCTTAAATATTTTTGAATAATAGAAAGAGAGAAATATTCATACTTTTTATTAAAATTTTCTGATATTCAAATAACAGGATGATACTTTGATAAACTGCAAAAAAAGCTTCTAATAATTTTTCTTTTAACATTTTATTTATTAGACTTTAAGAAGTGTATATTAAAATATAAACTTATATTGATGCATTTTTTCTCCATATATCATAGCATCAGCTGGGAAGCGAACCTGGGACAACTGTCTGCAAGCAATTGCTTGTTTGCAAGGCTACTGCACTGATCTCTCAGCTACTATCGCTTGACTAATATATTGATGCATTTACATCATAAGAAATATATTTTTTAGTAGTATAAGTATAATATTAAGTTTTATTAGAAATTGGGAAATTTATTGTTTTGTAACTATTCCCAGTACAAATAATAGAATACTATTTTACTGAATAAGAATTACATATTATCATTACTGTTGTTTTATTTTATTTTCAAATGGCTGGAGTAAAAGTTATCTTATTTTATTTCTTATATTTATTGGTGAGATTTACTTTCTCTCTCTATCTATCTATCTATCTATCTATCTATATGTTGGTCGGTCTGTCTGTCTGTCTATTTATCTATCTATCTATCTATCTATCTATCTATCTATCTATCTATCTATCTATCTATCTATCTATCTATCTATCTATCTATCTATCTATCTATCTATCTATCTATCTATCTATCTATCTATCTATCTATCTATCTATCTATCTATCTATCTATCTATCTATCTATCTATCTCTTCTCTCTCGCTCTATATATATATATATATATAGGTTAAGTAATGTTAATTCTTATTTTACTTTTGTGAATATTTTTTTTATATATTATGTTGTTATTATATTGTAATAGTATGATATTGTTAATTTATAAATAAATTTGTTAACTGTTGTTTGAAACTTATCTTAGTCAAGTTGCAATTTATCTACATGTTGTTTATTTGATTTTTCATTTTACATGCATGATCCACAGAAATTGATAATTTAAAATATTACTTATTTAACACATGATTCTTAAGATTACTTAGATATTATTTATATTATATTTGATTAAGTAACTAAGTATATTATTATTATCATCATCATCATCATCATCATTATTATTATCATCATAGAAGATTGGTCATTGTTAATTATTTTTTAAACTTATACAACACCAATCATAGATATCCTTGATATTGTCACAATATTCAAATACATTATATTTTTAAGAATGACACATTAAAGAAAGAGAGACTGCAATATTTATTCTAAATCTTATTATATTATTTATGTTTTATTGCTAAACTTTAATCATTAAACAGACGCAATGTTGAGAGTTATTAAGTTATTTTAGTTGCTTATTGTTATTATTATTTTGTAAGAGTAATTAGATATCATGTAAAATCCCTTATCATATTTAACAACAGGGTGTTAATTAGTTAATTTATTTTGTTATTAGTTTGTTACAAATGAATCTGAGATTATTATTATTATTATGAAGAAGAATTGAAAATTTTCTATTGAAAGATAAGTAAGAAATTATTAGTTAATGTTAAATGTCTAATTAGTATTTTATTAAAAGAATATTAAGTATTTAATTTATTGTTTTTTTCTGTAATAGATTTATAAATCATATTTTAGGATTATTAGATGTGTGTTTTAAAGACATGAGAGTATTTCTTAGTAGTTTATTAGGTGAATTTGGTCAGGTAATATTCTTATGCCATTAGGAATATATCTTTTGGGATGTATTCTCAGTGTTTAAGCTAGTGTATCTTACTGAAAGTCTCATGTTAAAAGTTTCATAATTATATTTGTTATTTTGATAGTACCATATTTATTTATAATCTTGAACAAGTTTATAAGTTAAATTTATTATTGAAATGAATAGATTGAGTATTATAGTTGGAATCCTATTTATTTATGTTGAATTTAAATGTTATAGTATCTTATTTAAGAAGTTTTCTTATATTTAATTATTAAAAATATTGTTTTATTAAATATTATATCTTAGTAATGTACCTTGAGCTAGTCAGAATAATATTATTTTAATAGTCATTGTTTATGTAACCCAAATTGCAGTTTAATATTGTTATATCCTAGTTAGCCAGATTCTTCTGTTCAGTAGCTTTTCTTTTGGTAAGGATACAAATATATATATATAATCAGTTATGTAATTAATTCATAATATCTTATATTATTATGAATAAGAACATTTAGAGTCTTTATTAGATTATGATTAGATATATTATATTGCATATAGTAGCCAAAATCTGAGTTTAAACTATGTTTAGGCTCACAGTATTAGTTGTAGAAATCTCTTTCATGATTACATTAAGCTTTTATATCACTTACTATAAATTACAATAAGATTGGATTTTATTTATTTTATATACATACACACCCACGCAAATTATTTGAACATGTTAGAGTACCATTTCTATTTTATAATGCTGAAATACTCAGACATCAAAATGTTTATTCTATAACTATCTCATATAATTTACCAAACAATCAAATTTTGTTTTGAGAAACATGAGATTACTGTTTTCCGAACTTTTGATAGCTGTCATAATTGTCTAATTTAAACATTAGTAAGCATCTCTGGATTATTCTTGATTAATGAGTGAATAAAAAATAAGCTTATTATCACAGATTGAAGTTTTTTTTATAAAAAAAAGCATGAATTAATATTCTTTCAGACATAATTCAATGTTGTACAATTCCATCTAACGTAGAATATATATATATACATCTTAGTGATGCCTGAGCTATAAAAGTTTATAATATAATTCTGAATTTGAGATGTAAGAATAAATTTTGTTAAGAAGATAGTAAGCAATGGCAAACTAAAATGTCCAAATGTTATTTAATTGTAATACTGTATTGTTTAATTATTATATACGCGTTCAGTCAGAGAATTTGACATACATACATATATATCTCAGTTTAAAACATAATGTTACTGATCTAAGATAGATTTATTTAACTAAAAGTAAACAGAATTTTATCAATATAAAATATGTATTTCAACTTCAATTATAAAAAATTGACATTTTTGATTATTACTTTGTTCATTTCATAAAAAAAAATAATATTCGTGTATTATTTCATATAAGCATTTGCCCAAGTCCAGTTTTATATGTACCTATAGATTATTTCATCATTTTTTCTCTTCTTAGAAATAGTTGATTTTTTTTTGTTCTTCATCTTTTACTTTCAACTTTAACAGCTTTATGTAATATGTTTTGCATTAAACCTTTATATTTTTTAAAATTAATATATGTTTTTTCTTATTTCACTCATAATTCTAAAACTTACAGTATATAAATTATCCAATTGCTTTTTAAAAACACTCTAATTCTATTGTTCCGTAAATTAATATGATTTTTTTTTAAAAATTTTAAATCTTTTTTTTTTTTGTCATAACAATTTTCATATTATTTTTTTTCCTATAAACTATCACTTAAAATTATACTTTGATTCAAACTAAAGACTGCAGAAATTCAGAATGTGTCCCAAAAGTTATATATATGTCATGTCAAAAAGACAATATTTTTCTATGAATAGAATATGTGTGTAGATATATAACTATACACAAAATAGAATGATTTTTTACATAAATTACTCTAAGAGAAAATTATTTGATAGTTCTAGTAAGCAGTATATACAAATTATAAAAACTAAAAATTGCATGGCATACAAAACTAAAAGAGAGTGTTTAATATTGAAACATTTGTAAAGCAATAATAGATTGAGATCTGAAGAAGACTGCAAAGAATGGTCAAAATTGTTATTATATTAATAAAAAATATTTGCTTAAAGGTGTAAAAAGACTGTGATTATTTAATAAGATATATTGTTGAAACAATTAAAAAATTTAGAAGATTTTATTATCAATGTTTGACAAAAATGATATCATAAGTTTATATTCATCTGATTGAAATATAATATTAAGTCACAAGTTAATCAGGAATTTATTGTCTTTAGGAAAACTCTAGTAGCCATTATAAAAAACAATGCAATCAAGCATATGTTAGTTTGGTCATAACAGCATTAACAATAATGTACAAACAAGAAATAACTATCTATACTTACACCTTAAACTCTATAATAATTATATCATATATTATCAGATTTTCCACAGTTTTTATTTTAAAGAAGTAGTTGATTTCACATTAGATTGCTAAAATTGTCACATTTTTGGAATACATTAGTTACTGGTTTATACATTCTTAGTTTGCTATTATTTATTAAAATCACAGGTATAAAGTGTTCTAATACATTTTGTAAAAGCACGCATATATATTCTTTCATTTATGACTCTTGATTTTGCTCAAACTATGTAGATATGCTTTGTTTTGTACCAATGTACATTTATTGTTATGATGACTTTAAAAGATCATAGTCTTCTTCTCTTCATAGTAAGCCCACTAATGAGAATAATAAACTGTCCAGAAAGTAGAGAAAATTTAAAATTAAAAAAAAAGCTGTGGTACTCCAAGCAATACCCACAACTATATCTTGAAAAACAACTCCAAGTCTACTAATTCTGAAGTGATATGTATCTTAAAGCAATTTAATGTACTTTTTCTTATTCAATTATATATTTGCATATGCAATTAAGATAATGTCCATTAGAAACAAGCTGAAATTTTGAAGAACTTTTTTTTTTTTTGAGATTTAACATTAATACGGCTATTAATACAAACATTTTTTTTTATATATATAACTACACATAGATGATTAATTACATTTTATGAAATTAATTATAACCATCGCTCTATTAAGGTTATAAAGTTAATGGAAAATATTTAATAAATGATGACAATTATATACTCAAAAATGATTAATTATTGATAAATATTTTATTACCTCGGTTAACAATTTTTCAATGCATAAATATAAAATATTTCTGGTTTACAAATGACAGAAAGATTTATTTTCAATTAAAAGGAAATATGCTTCTTGAAGTTTTATGCTATAATTATATAAAAAGCCAATTTTTAAAATTTAAATAATTAACAAAAATATTTCATGATATATTTGATTAGCAGTTACACATGATTGAGATTTGAATGAAGGTCAAATAAATATTGGATTTATTTTTCAGGTTATACGTTTTATTTCATTTATTCGCACTATAATCAGCATAGGTAAATTAGCATTTAGCTATTCTTAATCAAGGTTTATTAAGAAACAAAGTTCTTATTATATTGCAGTTAAAATTAATGACTTTTTTATACTCTTTGTGGTTGTTGGATAGGCTTATCCTTGCAATAACCTATGTAAAGTTTGATTTAATAAACCTTCATTAGTTTCAGAAATCATATTTACATTAACTTCAAGCAATATTTACCTTTTTATACTTTAATTAGTATTTTGGCCTTATTGAAATATTGTTTTTATTTGCAATATTATTAAAAGAAAAAAAAAAGAAAAATCTTAAAAGCTAATTTTATGTATGGCAATTTATTTTAATGATCAACTGTGAGAAAATTTTGACATAATAAAAACTATTAGTACTATGTACTAATAGTTAACATAAATTTAAAAACATGTTTAAAAAATCAGAATTCTATTTCGTGGTCTAAAATGCTAATTAACTAAACTTCAAATACAAGAATCAAATCTCTCCAAGGTTTTTTTTCTAAAGCAAAAGTGATTATTATTAAGGGGTGCAAATCGATTTCAACTCCCGATGATTTAAGGATGGCCTTCTGTCTAGACATAAATTATTCAGTTACTATATTAGTAATTTAATGTTGCAAAATATGATTAGTAAATCAGAAGTATGGAGACATTTTAATAATTAAAATTAATCAAAAAATTATAAAAGCTTCTTTCTTATACACATATAAGTTTATGATCCTAACTTAAATAAAAATATTAAAGTTTGTAATGAGATTTTTATTGAAAGTTACATGTATATATTTTTTCTCTTAAAATAGATTAAATCAAAAAAATATGTATATTAATTTTTTTTATAAATATATTAAATAATCTCAATACGACCACATATTCTTTCAAATTCATATAAATAAAGATACAATAAAAGACAAATGCCCCCAATATGCATTTTGTGCTGAACCAGCATTCATCAGTTGGTCCAGATCATCATCTCTCATATATATCTATTTTAGTTAACCGAGTTTTGAAGTTTATATCTATGCTAAAGACAATTTCTAGTTTAGTAAATGATTAGTAATAATCATTATTGTATTTATCTAAAGTAGATGGTAACAAAAATGTGGGCTGAGTTAGTTTGACACTTATAATTCAAAATGTAATTATTGATTTTTAATGCGTTTATTCACATAAATACACTAGAAATAAAAAATAAATTTTCTTCAGTTTTTGTAATATTCTTGACATTATTTGACAAAAATAAAATTAATATATATATATAAGTAGAAATTAGATAAAAAAAAATTCACACATATATAGTAGCAAAGTCACAAAAAAAGTATTAAATTAAAAATGTTAAATTATAATTATTGCTTGGTAGAAAACTTTAAAAGTTGATAGAATGCAACTAAGACTATTTCATTTTAAATATAAGCATCCCACACTTTTATTTTTGGTTATATAATATCAAAAATATCATAAAAGCTGAAAAAAAAATTTTTTTTTCTACATTTTCTGCATTTGTGATTATAAATATTTTTTAATATCAAAAATTTAAGACTTTCACTAATTTTTTGCTAAAATTGTTTGCAAACTCTAAATAAATATATTGGCATCAGAAATACATATGTATGCAAAGATTTGACTTATTTGGAAATTGGAAAATGAGTGAAAATTGAGTTACAAGATTTTATCTAGAGAGAAAATTAAAAAAAAAAAAACACCAATAAGTTAAATAAAATCATATAAAAATGAGGTAGATATTTTATTTTATTTCAAAAGAATTATTAAGGGATACTATAATAATCCTGAAAGTTAAGTTTATTATTTAGCCTTGAGTACTTTTCTAATTCAGATATATCAATGCATGAGATATATGAACAGCATGAATAGCTTAAAAATGTATGTACAACATTAGCCTATAGAATTTGCATGGTAAGCTTAGCTTTTATAACTATTTTATACCCATAAAGTATTTAACACTGTATTAAATAAAAGTTGCTATTAAGGAAAAACCATGGCATTTCCATTAATGACAATTTTTGACTAACTCACTAGAGAATTTTGGCTTGACAAATTTTATTAGATTGTTGTTAAATAAGATTAGAATTACACTGATAATCAGTATGTCTTTTCAGGTTAAAAAAACATTTACGATATGCTAAGAAATATAACATTTTTGATCTCAGGCAATAAGTTCAAAGTTCAAGTATATATGACATTATGTATATTGAAATATTGGATAATGAATGAATTAATTATTTGAAAAGATATTCAATTGAATTTAGAATGATAAAATAAGTTACAAACAATAACTCACAATTTGCGAAAATCATTTTGTAGAAGCATATCAGAGATTACATGGTCTCCTACACTGTTTGCTATATATTATAAGTAACCAGATTAATGGTATACATTATAATATGTAAAAAAAAAATAAAGAAGTTTTTTGATCTTGTTTAATTTTCATTTCACTTGTTCCATGGATAATGGAGGTCTTGAAATATAATGTTAACTAGATAACCATGACAACCTAATACTTTAAAATAATATTGTTTACTATTAATTTTAGCATCAAATCATATATCTGTTTTTGTCATTTTCAGGGAAAATATAAATAAGTGAAAAAATAAATAGATTTTGGAAATAGTTAAGTGAATCAAAAAAGATCGCTTGAATAAAATAAATATCATTAAGTATTATACATTTCAATTTCTATTATTACAATCTCCATAGCAACATATATTACAAAATTAAATGTTTTATGTTTCATATATGTTTGTTTATAAATTAGTTATGAAAAAAAATATTATTAAAAATATATGTAAAAACATTTATATTCATCAGAATGTATTAAAATTGTAATATGAATTCTTTATTTTGGTCTAAAATGAAAAATAATATTGAATTTGCAAAACAGGATTTTGTTTTCACTGTATCCAATTATTCTAAAATCTCCATTTCACTTACTAATTTGAGGCAAAATTTCTTGAACATTTCCCCCATAATTGAGTGAAATTTGAGTGATTTTCAAGTCATTATGACAACAGTAATGTCATCAAGAGTATCTTATAAATAGAACAGAGATACTGTAATTTGAGTTATTTTAATTTTGTCATTGCTTATGTTTATATCTGTCTATATAAATTTATCAAATTTTATTGTTTAAGTGGTTAATTTCTAAAACTATGGAAGAATAAATTTTAATTATTTCTCCATTCAATTGGGGGCAGTTTGTTGATAACGATTCTGAAGATATGACAAAATGTAAAACAACAAAACAAAAACCATTAAAATGTGCAAGTCGGCTATAAAGAAAAAAATTCTGTTGTCAAAAATCTAGAATTCCATTTATTTATGCTTGATAAATGTAAATTCCAATTATGTGTATATGAATATCATATTTTAGATCAATGAATTTCACAAGATTGATCAACTTAACACGTGTAATATCAAACAATCTAAATTTCATGTCCTCGATCTTGAAGAAAAAAGTTAGCATTTATTATTCTTTTGGATATGGCTGAATTTTGTTAGTAAAAAAAAATTAATTTTATGCATTATTACCAATGAAAAATAAAAATAAATGTAGTGATATATAATTTTGCATTGACTAAGTACCTATTGTTTTAAATGCTTGAGTACATTTATATGTTTAAAAGAAAATATCAGAATTTAAATGCTAAAATAATTGGATTCAAATCCACAAAAGTTATTATTCATGCTTGTCTTCTCTAGTCAAAGGAAAATCGTCTCTATACATAAGGATCAAAAACCAGGAACCAGAAGCTCAATGGACTAGTGAGTGAAAATGGACAGACTTTCACTTAGATGATATGATTTCTATGTATATGTATTTTATTTTGTTGCTTTGTTAAAAAAAATAAGGGTTTACATTTGTTTAGATTTTATTTTAAAACCTAGGATTAAGTGATATATATATATATGTGTGTTATTGTAAGATTTACATAATGAAGAGTCAGAGAGATTTATGTTTATTATTATTATTTAAACTTTTATTTGAAGATATGGGTTAATATGAGCTGATGTTTTCAAGTGTTTAAAAAAAATTTTTTTTAAGGTATATTTCACATTTAACTCAGGAATGCTTATAAGAGGTTTAAATATAATGGATTTTTTTGGAGGAATTTATTTAAAAATTATATTAATAAATAAATAAAGATCAATTTTTATTTGATCATATTATTTTTTTTATCATTATATATGCTATTTAAAGTCTCAGGAATATTTTAAAAATCTATCTTTCCGTTTATATAGTCTTATTGTCATGCAACACATTTATGAGTGAGTTTCATAAATATATATACTAATATTATTTTTATTGATTCTATACAGTAATAGGCTATCAATTATTTATATACTAAAGGAAACATAGTATTATTTTTTTAACTGGCTATTATATTAGTCTCTTACAGATATCATTTGTTTTATTCTGTTATAATTTTTTTATTACTATTATAAATTTTTATTATAAACTAATAAATTTAGAGTTCATTTAAAATCCAGTGAATCTGTCTAATTATTTCTTTTGAATGTACAAGATAATTTTGATACTTAAAGTTTGATCCAAGATCAAACCCATCTTGGTAAGTGAAATAGAATTAGATATATATCTATTTATGCATCATTATTAAATCTCATTAGGTATAAATTTTGTTATTTGGTATTGCATTTAAATATTCGTTTACTTATCTAAGTCAATATTACTAGTAGAAATATGTTCATTAGTTCAGAGTTGTTTATTTATATATAGTTTGTTATAATAATATCAGTGATTGCAAGTCAGTAAATATCCAATAGAAACCTATGATATATTTTATATAACATGATTGGGTACTGTAAAATGTGAAATTATTTAATAGAATTTATTGATAATAAATTTTTGTGGAGTGTTTCATTTTATAATATAACTGAAGCAGTAATTGCATATTGTAGTTTAGAAAACGTTCTCAAAATGTAATTATAATTATTTAGAAACTATTTGATTTAAATAGAATGTCATTAAATATTAAAGTAAATTTGCATTACTATAAATAATATTAGATTAGTAAAATATGTCGGAATTTAGTTATTTATTGATTCGAGTTCAGTTTTATTCAATTATTAATCAAATAGATGTCTTAAACATGCATCGTTGTTTAGGGCAATGACATATGGTGCTTGCTGCAGTTTACTTTGGAATTGTGAATAGATTTGTTGATGTCTGAGGCGAAGATCTCGTTTGCTTTTTTCGTTTTAAATACAATCTGAATAAATTAGATTTTAATAGAGATTGTTAGTATTTTATGTGTAGCTGGACAATCTAAATAAATATGTAGGGGAAATATTGTTATTGCCTAGTGTGATCAATAACTGAGCTAGATAATTTTACACAGGCTCTAACAGAGTTAAATCCATGTTTTGCTCTGTGATAAATAATATAAATCTTAAGGGCATTTCCTTTGACAAATGTCGACTGAACAAATTTAGAGAAATGGTGAGATAAAAAAATCCCTTAGTATTGTGACAAATTAGCTACCCAATGCTAGCTGACGATGATCATGTATGTACATGTAGCAATTATTATAAAATGCCAAATCAACTTTAGAGCTGTTATAAAATGACATTCCATATTTAGGTTAGATCTATATTATTATGAATGACGTCTAAATTCTGAGACATTGTACAGTTTTTTATATTATAATCCCATATTATAATCAATATTCCATTACAAAATGGCGACCAACAAGTGAGCTATGTTTTATTCAGATTAGATTGATCATTTTCCCAGCATCATCATTTTTATCACATTACAATATATGCATATACACTCATACATTTATTACAACTTATTGAACTACAGGGACTTATTCAGTAAAGTATGGTTTAATGCAGTAGTAGTAGAATGTGAACTTAAGAGTTAAAAATCCATGGTTTGCAGTTCAGATTTATCATTTTTAGTACTTGAAGATTATTTTCTAAAATGACAAACTATTCAAATTCTTTTATTTAGCAAAAATTCAAAATGATTAAAAACAGGAATTCATACAAATATAGTATTATTAGAACACATTGAAGAGCTAATTAGTAAATTTACTACTTTATGTTGTTCGAAAATAACACCTTGTCAAGCATTGGTAGCCTAGCTGACTTCCAAGCAGCTGGCTTGGGTTCGCTTCCCCGCTTTGACATAGGCAAAAAAAAAAAACAACTTGCTTTGCAGTTTTTCCAGAAAATTTTTTTGAATTATATTATTTTAAATTAAAATTAATAATATTTTAAATAAAACTGGTAAAGACAATTTATTTATAAACTTTAGTTTAACGTTCTGGTTCCTAAAATTGTATTGATCAAAACAAGTATCAATTGAGCTCAGTTTTTACAAGGCTATATGAAAGCAATGATTTGGATTAACTGATGCAATTTGTTTGTGATTTTGTAAAAGAGTGAATGTTACATCTTGATAGGAATACAAGCTTCAGTTCTAACATGCCAAGAGAAGTGCAACTTAAACTAGGTGAAATGTTCAAAGCAGTTACAATGATTTGGATACAGATGGACAACAGTAATTGAAAAAATTCACTAAAATATCACAAACTAAATTTAAAAATTCAATTGTAATTTCTTGGTATGAATTGAAGAATTAATCTACACTAAAAGTTGCAAATGAAAATTTCTATTGTTGTATTTACAATATGTGATCATTTAATTAATTTTTGTTTGAATCATGATCCTTATTGAGAGACCGACATATTTTTGATGGATACTTTTTTTGGATATCTTGAGAAAGACATACCTAAGCAGTGTGAGAAATAAAAAAGTTTATGTATGAACTTGTAAGATTAATGAATAAATTGTGCTAAGTGACTTTGATAACAGTGCATTATTATTATTATTTTCATGTGTCAAAGCATCGGCCAGGAAGCGAACTCTCGACAACTGCTTGTAAGGCAGCTGTGTTAACTGCTTGGCCCCGATGCTTGACAGTGCATTATTTTTGTATATTAAATGATACATGAAAACAAAAGTCTGCTGCTAATACGTTTTATTTGAAGTTTATAAAACTTTAAATCTAAAAAAAAAAACAATATTTATTAGTCTCAAACTTTTTTTAATAGAGGCCACTCCAATTGGATGTTTTTTTGGTACCTCTACTTATTTATATATTTTGCACTGATCGAATATTGTCGAAAATTATTAAATGTTTGGCACTTAAATATCCTATAAATATACCTTCATATTTTTATATTCACTTTTTTTTACACATTAATGTTAATATTGACATTGTATAGCTTTAGGAAACTAAGATTGCATAAGAAATTAATGCTATTCATACTTTTAATAATACACAAATAGTTATGGTGTTACTCATTATATTTTGTGTTACCTTTAAAATTGTACTGTGGTATGATACCTTGGTTGAAAACATCTGTTTGTAGAATATTATGCTAATTATAGATGTTTAATTGACAAACATATTTTTTTCAATTAAAAAAACTCTAAATATTTCCACGATTAACTTTTTATACATATATTGCATTAATACAAGCAACATATTGCATGATTTAATGAATTATAAAATCATAATAATTATATATATAATTTAAAACAGACAAAACTCTTCATATAGTATTGCCGCTCAGTGCAAGCCAGAGTAATCAAGGGATGAAGGCTTGCGCATAAAATTCCCATCTAGTGCCTACTCATCCAATATTCCCAGACTAGTTTCTGGCTTCTGCTCTTTATCAGTGAGGTGCTTTGGATCTGAGAGCACTGCACCTAGAAACTAGTCTGGGGATATTGGATGAGTAGGCACTAGATGGGGATTTCATGCACAAGCCTTCTGGCATCCATTGATTACTCTGGCTTGCTCTAAGTGGGAATACTGTATGGAGAGTTTTGCCTGTTTTAATAAGTTATAAGCAAGCATAAGAAATGATGATCATATGATATATATATAATTTAATTATTTATTACTCAATAAATTATTTTTCAATTTATTTACACTTTAATGCAGAGACAAACAGATTGGAGAAAACTCATTATTATATTGAACAGCACATTTACTTAGAGCAACACAGCCTGATAATTCTCAATTGAGCTTATTCCCATTTACTTCTGTTCTTTACTGAGTTTACCTCTAGAGAATAATAGCTCAAAAAAATTAAAAACTGAAAATTATCAAAGAGAGATGCTTGGTCTTGGAATACATCAGTTCAACTTCAATAGAAGCAGCAAAAGGCACTCACAGAAAAGCTAATCTGGAAACTCTGTTTGAAAAATGTAAAATAGCAAATTAAGAATTAATGTAAGCTATCTCAGCCTAATTTTTAATTACTATGTGCTTGTAAGACAACTATGATATTTTAAATATCTTTTTTTGTGTTTTATTAACTTCTTTTCTTATCACAGATATTTTATAATATAGCTTATAAGTTCACATTTATTTTGATTCTATAAATAGTATTGTATTGATTGGTTTGTGTTATTATCATCAAAAGTATAGTTATGTCTGCCCATTTTTAATTGCATACATTCACATTAACTGTTTAATTATCTTTGCCCAGACATAATCAGGTCCGTAAAAATAGTATACAGACTAAACATTGCAGTGTTGCAGTCATATTTTAAACATATGATATAGTAATTAATAAATCAAATAAAATGGTGTCACTGTAAAATAGTATTGCTAAATTTGACATTAGCAGTGCTTTCATAAGACCATTATATGCTATTCATGACAAAGTAGATGTAGTTTTATATTTAATGATCAGGAAAGTGCTGACATTACAAATAGCTTATATAAACATTGCAGTTGCATATAAACTATGTGGATTACTATTGGAGTGATTATTTAAGTCCATGGCCATTTAAACATATATAATATCTGCATTTCCATAGCAGTCATCAAATAAAAAGGAAGAAAAATTAAACAGTTTGATGCAACACTTTTCTTGAAATTGCTTACATATTCATCTCATGAAACTTTCCTGGAATAGTTTATGAGAGATATGCTTGAAGATAGACTCGACAGTATAAAACATTGTTAAAACAAGCATAATAATTTCAAATTGCATCATGAAAAAATCAATCTCATAGAAACTCATAAACATCCATGAGTTTGGGGAAAATTTATAAAAATATAAAAAAAATTATGCAACTAATTAGATGACACAAAAATGTAATATAAATGGAAAGAAAAACATGGTAAGGTCAAAGATCGCTTTGAAATGTATATTTGCAAGAACAGAAAAGGTTATAAATGCTACAACTCTCATATGGAAATAAAGAAAAAAAAGTGACATCAAATTTTACAATTAAAAAATATACATTATTATAAATAGTCCAAAAGAATTTTAACTGAAGGGAAAAAAACAACAACTGTGATATAGAGTCTAAAATGCTTTTTTATGGAAATTAACATTCTAAGCTATTGTTGACACAAGTTTTTGAAGATATAATTCATCATATTAACATTCAAATGAAATCCAATTCACTCAATAGATAAAAACTTAGAGTAATATTACAATGCTTTTATAAATGATAAGAAAAATCAAATAAAATGTCAAATATACCCATTCTCCAACTCTAAATAAAATCCATAGAATCATAGAACCATCATTTAACTTTTTTATTAAGATAACATTAACAGGTAAACTAAGGTAAAATCAACTTTAATCTTAAATTAGACAATTCTTTATCTACATTTTACATTAGCTAGACTTGTCATAGCAAGCAATTTCTAATAGTTGATTCATATAGCATCATAGTACTTATTGAAATCTTGAAACAATTGCTGCTACTCATAATGTTTTTAAGTCTGTTGGTCAGACAATGTGACTTATATTCAGCTAACAATATAAAGCAAATTTCTTACTCAGTCTTTCTGCTCTGAAAGTGGCAAATAATCTCATAAAGAAAACAAAAAAAAAAAAAATGAAAATACTTCAGGAAATTAAAATAATAATTTAACTAGAATATTATTAGACCAGCATGTAATTCCTAACTATGCCATAGGTAAAATGACAGCCGAAGTCATCAAGAATGGTTTTTTGGAAAAAAATCTGTCCGTTTTCAAAACAAGTATATAAAAATATCTCTGATCACTCCTCTGAGAATTAATTTTTAATAAGCTCTGAAATCGTATTCTGTATATCTAATGATAGATTTGTATCCCAAACACAGGAAAAACATAGAAGAAAACTTTTATTATTGAAAATCAAAGACACTCAGAAGATGTCAGTAAAACAAAACAAAATAATCAAGATATCATCAATAAAAAATACTAGAAAATATTCAAAAAACAAAAACATACCATGATACCTTAACGACTATCTTATAATTAGAATTGTTTTATTGAGGGGGGGGGAGAAATGTAACTTGGTGAAATACAAATTGTTGCTAATTAATTATTTCATAATCAGCAATATTTTGATCGAATTTGCAGCTCCCAATCATTATTACCTATAACTTTATTGTGGTCTGTGTGTCTACTTTATATATTAAACCATGCTCAGAATCATTGTTATCAGCAAAAATAATCATTACAACATAAATTCTAAAATGTACATTTTTATAATGTGGAATTTATTTTACTTTTAAACAATAAAATCCATTCTCTCACATGAATGTATTTAAAAATATGTTAGAGAGCGAGTAAAAGAATATTTTGAATACTATGTATTCAATTTTTAGGACAGGAATTGGTTAAGTATATTGTACAATTAGAATCAAATATATAACTTTATGTTTGCTAATAATTTGTGATGATGGTATTTTAGATGTGATAATATGTTGGACTATTTCCATTATCTATCATTAAATGTTAATTATCTAAAAGATTTTAAACTTTTCTAAATACAAACAATTGTTAATAATATTAGATAACAGATTAGTGTAATTGGAAAAGTTTAAATAAAGTTTAACAGTTTCTAGACATTCAACATTTAATGATAAATGATAGAAATAGTTCAACATATTATCTCAAATATATAACTTTATTTTTTAGTCTAGTTGGATGTTGACCATTCATATAAATAATAGACATGATAAATAAAGATAATATAAAAATAAATCTAGATGCTAGACTTTTCCAATCTCCCAGTATATAGCTTCAATATATATGTAGCTCTAAAATTCAGATGTTGAACTAAAATATGTTAAGAAAATATTAAGATATGGCAAACTACCATTGATGATGAACTGTTATCACATGATTATAGTTTTCGATTGTCTAACTAGTTATTTTACCTACTTTATGAAAGAAATCACATAATACATACACACAGTGCAAAGTTATGGTAGTACTAATAATTTTAATCACATGTAAATGATTTTTACTGCTGATTAAATATGTAATTTTTAGGATTATAAATATTTCACAGAGCAATTAAGCATATTCTCAAGACTCATTTTAAATATACTTGCAAATATGTTCACCCTTTTATTCCTCCTTCCAAAGAATAAACATATGTGCAAGTGTTTTTAAAAGGATTCTTTAAAACATGTTTGCAATTTGTCCTAGCAATGTATTGGGATATGATTCTTTATGTCAGTTATTACCTTATGGTAGCAGCACTCTATCTCCCTGCCATTATTATGCTCTAGATAAAAACTAAATGGTTTTCTCAATTCCAATCAGGCTTAGATTTTTTTATCGATAGTACCACAGTAACTATTCAGTATTAGTTAATAAAGGGTTACCAAGCTATTATCAGTTAAAGGATAAAGTAAGAATATAAAAAATCAAAAATCCCAAACACACAATAATTGACATTTTCTTTTTCACAATTCTTTCACAAGAGACTACCAGAAGATACTTTGTATTGAAGAGGATTGTTTAAACTGTCTAGCTTTTTATCTAAACACTGCACACAATTATATATTATTTTCAATGTGCTACATTAGATTATATCTGAAAAATTATTTATAAAAATACACAGAGTATTTTATAATTTTAATGCACAAATCAGCGCATAACAACAGAGCTTCTTCAAATTAAATCACAATTTATTATAAACTTAATATAAATTATAATACATAATAATTAGTGCCCGAGTGCTTTCAATAATAAATTGTGATTTAATTTGAAGAAGCTCTGCTGTTATGCACTGATTTGTGCATTAAAATTATACATATATATATATAGTAGGCAGCAGAGTGTGAAATAATTTCTTTTTACAGAGTATTTTATTAAATTTTTAACATTTATAACGATCGGAAAGAAGATAGAGACAGCAGTCAATCGTATCTAACTGCAATCTGCACTACATGGGCCCCATCTAGGCATTTGAGCCTAGAAAAATTTATAAAGTAGGCAGATACGTGCTGTTAAGATTCCACTTTATTTAAATATTTAGATCGTTAGCCCAAGTCACTAGCTCAGTGGAACAGCAGAGATTATAAAATATAACTTTATATCTCAAATATAAAAAAATAAAAGCCATTGCCAGAAATTAACACATAAAAATATTTATTTACACACATATAAAATCATTCTAATTTGAGGAATAAGTTTAACATTTTTGATGTTTATATTAATCTTTAATTTTACATTTAAATAGATTTCAATAATGAGTTTAATATTTATTTAGTGAGTCGAGTATGAATAGACTATATAGATTGTATTTGAAAAGAAAAATGTTCTATCCCTTATTTCACCTTAGGCCAAAAAGTTCGCAGTCAAACTGGCGCCAATCCATCTGATACATTTATGTATTCAATGTAGCATGAAAATACGACAACACAAAATACTATACTGTCAGGAATGTACATCTGAACAGTAAGTAGAGTTAGAGAAGACATTGTCTCTCCACCAACAGGAATGCTACATCTGTTGGCGAGTAGAACAATAAACATAAAACTCCATAGGAATGGATTGCGGTCCTTTGCCGGCTTACAAACCCATCCATAGGCAAACAGAAGGTGTGTAACATATATATGCAATCCTGCCCGTAGCGGATCTCATACTACATCTACTAATTACACAAATATATCCAATCCATTGAGCTAATTCAACTACGAAATGAATAACCTAAGATTACCCTCCCTTAAACTATATATAACTTTACAAATCTATACAGCCATTCATGCCTGAATTAAATTTAACATTTATTATGTTCGCACAGCTGAATTTTATAAAATGTGTTTTAAAATGTTGAGTATAGATCGGCTGCACAGATTCCACGGGTAAAAACTTTCCAAAATAAACATAACCGATCAAAATACAAAGTCATCGATAATGTCAATTGCATAGGGAATACAAAAAAAACCCAATAGCATTCATCGTAAGATGCCGCAGTGACATTGGTGACTTATGTATTCCAATCGACTATGAAACAGCAACACAATTAACCGCTAACGAATCTATGCAACGTCCATACCCAACTTTAAATTTCATGCATTTAAATAATTTATACGACAAGTATTAATATAAATAAAAAAACAATAAAATGGAAATGATTTTTTTTTTCAAAGCAAAACATATAAAATTAAACATTATTAATTGATTTTAAACTAACATAAGCTTGAATGAAAGTTCTTAATTATTTTTAAATTTTAGAGTTCATGTCAATAGCTTACAGTAGAAGAATCACTGCTCTTGATGTATATTTCCACGGAGTCTTTATTTGAAAACCCGGTCAGATATTCTGGAGGTAGCATTAGCTGGTTCATTTCGGTATCACAGTCAGTTCATTTTTAAAATAGAGAGAGTGTGTGATATGTGTGTCCTATCACGACCCTCAAAAACAAGCCGGAAAAATTGACCGGAACTTAATATTTTTCTTTTTATAGTCCTCCTATGGATTCCATGAACAAAAACGTCACTGTTCCATTTTTTTCGTTATGGTCCGGGCCTTTTTTGCTTCCATTGGTCAAGCTAAAATCTCTTTCTTCTCTTATCTATTTTTCATCTGACTTTTTAATTACACAGCTTTTGGATAATTAATAAACAATCATTTCCATTTACAGGAATTAATTAATACCTGTTTTTATTTTTACTTACGTTATTTCTTTTTTAAACTATTTTATAAAAAAAAGTATGTTCAAATACCTTTTTTTATTTATAAAAAGAAAATATTTTTAAAGTTTAGTATCTGTGTGAATATATACGTTTAACGAACATTTTAATTTTAGCGTTTAGTTTTTTTTTTTTTAATACATTTATTTTTATTTGCGAACTTTACGATTTTATTTTAAATTAATGTAACGGCATATTTATATATCGTTACACATTTAAATGTGTAAACCTATGAAAAGTTTTGTTTAAAACCTAAACTGTTTATACCAGAATCTAAATTAATTAAGAATTCATTTAGAAAGTTGTTAAACTTTATTATATGTTGCTATCTTCATCAACTATTATTAAATGTTGAATGTCTAGAGAATTTTAAACTTTTCAAATACAAACAACTTGTTAAAAATAACATAAAGAGACAACACAGTTTAGTAATTACACAACATTTTAGGAAATATTATTCTCCACCCTTCTTCAGGGGTTGCTGGCCTGACTAGTGACAATATTAGCATAGGAGTACAATTTACATCTGTATTACATTTTAAGGCAATGTTCTAACCAGGTGAGCTATTCTTTTCTGTAAAATTCAATATTCAATAATCTAAAGGTGTAAGTTTGACTCCTACACTAATATCATTACTGGTCAGGTTAGCAACACTTAAAGAAGAGTGGAAAATAATAATTGAAAGATTCAGTAATTACTAACCTGTATTGTCTATTTGTTTGTTATTATTAACATGTTGTTTGTAAAGTTTAAATTTTTCTAGACAATATTTAATAATAGATGATGGAAATAGTCCAACATATTATAACATCAAATATATCATCATTACAAACCTTCAGACAAATATTGTTATATTTTCATTCTTCATACATATAAATATTATTGTCCGATTTATAAAATTTCGGATATTAACTAAAAGTGGAGATCACTTTTAATTTAAAGCATTTCGGACAAAAATACAATCTCTACATGAAGTAATTTTATATTGAAATGCCTATTTGATTGATATTCTACTACATTACATCATAGCTGAGAAATTATTTATAACAATTCACAAAATATTTTCATTAAATTTTCAACATTTAAATATAAATATAGCGGAATAATGCTCTGACAAATATTTGCAACTGATCAAATATTTCAGATATGTATATATCTTATCTATAGATGTTTTGTCAACAGATTTTATATTCTATGATTTGTTAAGCTTTAGCGATTATTATGAGATTTATATATATATCAATGATTTGCAAATGCTTGCAAATTTTATGAAAAAAATATTTCTTTAAAAAAAAAACTTTAAAAGTATTATTTTACACCATTTTAGCAAGTTTTAAAATAAGTGATGACATTTTCCCAATAATGAGAACCGTTTAAATTTTTTCTCGACCAGATAATGAGTTGTTCTTGACAAATTATGATAATTAACATGTTTATTTTGCCATAAAATGGAAACTTTTTAATTTACTATTTTACTAACACAGTATTTAAGTTATAGTTTACTTTTATAAAATTTTATAAAAATGATTCGGGGGGGGGGGGGATACTGTGATAAAACATCCTCACAATCATAAGAGGGCTATTGAAAAATATAAAGCGAATATTTTAATGAAGATATTTATTTGAAAGACCGACTCAGATGTAAATACCAATCAGGAAAGACAATTTCAAAATATTGCAACAGTCCATTTATAATGTAAGAAAATAGTTATTACTGTATGACTTTTATAATAATTCTGAAATATCAATGACTAAAAGTTCAATGATAACAGGGATTCCTCAGAATTATTTTTTTCATGTATTACTAAAATAAAATCTAATTTTTTCCTAGTAGTAGTTGCTTGATCATTGTAAAACTATTAACGTATAATATTGTATTTAAAAAAAGGGCATATGTTTTTCATGCTCCGACGTTCATAAAAAATTCAAACGCTAGAACTACAATCACCCGAATCGATCCTGGGAAACTCTACAAACCACACATGGTATAATATTGTATAGACTGCAATCTGTGAGATTAATATTATACAGGCAAAAATTTAATTTCTCTTTTCAAATTATTCTAATTTTTTTTCAACTATTACGACCTGATCTTAGATATTGTATCAATTGTTAAAACTAAAAAGTGAGTCTAAAAAAGATTAAAAATATTTTTACTAAAAGTTTGTATGAAATGCAAAAAAAAAAAATTCTTATTATCGTGCGTGGTTACAGTCTAAAAAATGATTTTGTATTGGCTATATTTTAACATCTCATCATTTTAAATATTTTGAAAATCAAAATACAATTTTACCAGTGGATCAGAACCACAATTCAAAATTATGAATATAAATAAATCAACCGGCGGAAATTGAAAGTTATTTATGAAAAAGATTTAAGGTATTGATTAATTATCAACATTGAACAAAAATTTAATTGGGACATTTAATTAATTACAGAATTAATACATATCATATGAGAACTAATTCTAGGTTTGGATAAAATCTTGAATTTCCAGATAATTGAACCATAGCTAATCTAGCTAACTATTTCACCACTGGTCAAAAATGAAGTACGAAACTTTTTGTAGGTAGCAGATAAAACAAAGATGAAAAAAAGCTCAAAGTCTCATTTCTAAATTATTATTCAGCTCGCATATTGGTAATGCCTTCTATCACTATTTCTCAGTGAAGAGCTTTGTTCCTGCAGTGGGTTATTTAAAAAGTCTACTGCTTTACTCTATATAAGACTTATAATTAAGATAGATTAATTTTAGATTCTAATAAAACAATTATGTTAATAACTGTATTGATCATATTCTCATTTTTATATTAATCTTACATAATTGTTTTAATATTCCATGAAAAACATTGGCAATAAGACAAAAAAAATCTAAATAATTCAATTATGTTTATTTAAAAGTACGACTCATATATAATGAAATATTTTTTCTTAGATTTATTGTTAATTTTCAGTCATGAATGGGAGATTTTGAATACGTATATTTATTAAAGGCAAAAAAAAAAGTTATTTACTTTGAAAAATGTTTCTAGTCGGTAAATATTTAAACTTTATAAGTATAAAACTATATATTTATTTGACAATTGTTTTAATTCAAATCATTACAAATTCTAAGACTTTTTAATTATTAAATTGTTATAGTAAAAAAAGAATAATAATTTGTATAAATTAGATGTTGACGCATATGTGAATTCTGCATAAATGTATCTCAAAAGTAATGTTTATTATTAAAGAACGATTATCTCAAAGAATGCTTTTATAACTTTTAAATATTTTTAATGAAAAACATAAGATACTTAAATCTATGTAAAGCATTATGGATGAAAAAGCTATAATTATTATATCATTTTTGGCCATTATCAATCCACTGCAAGATAAAGGCCTCTAAGTCAATCCATGTTCTTTGATCTCTAACCCCTCTTCTTCATACCACCCTTATTTCGCCCATCCATTTCACATGTGGTCTCATTCTAGGTCTTTTGCAACCCAGTTTAAGATTTTAACTTAGTCCACTCCACTTCAATCTCTTAATTCTTTCAATAATGTCAGCTGCACCTATTTGTTCTCTCACCCATGTAATTCATTTTTAGTCTTTACTTGTTACTCCTAAGATACATCTCTCCTTACTTCAATCAATGGTTTGAAAATCTCCATATTGGTCATATGTTAAGTGTCCAAGCCTCAGATCCATAAGTAAAAACTGGTCAAACACATTTATTAAAAACCTTCTTTCCAACATATACACATATTTTCTTTTAATATTATTTCTAGCAAAATTACTCCAACTTTAATTCTATGATTAATTTCGTCCATTATGTCTCCATCTGTAATAATAATCTGACAAAGGTGTTAACTTCTTCTAACTCATCCAGATCAATCTTTATTTTTAGAGAAAATCCATTGAACATTATATTAGTCTTTTTAAAGTTTATCTTTAGTCCTACTTTCTTACTTTCATTTGACAACTCTTGCAACATTTCTTGAAGTTCTAAATCATTATTTGCAAAAACAACTATATCATGTGCAAAATATAGATGACTTAAATAATCTCCATGTCTCTTTACTCCCTTAGCTTCTTATTTTAATCTACAAACTACTTCTTGAAAAACTGCTGTAAAAAGTGTTGGAAATATGAAGTCACTCTGTATATACTCTTCTCAATATTTATCTTCCTAATATCATTATGTAATCTAATTATTGCTGTTACATTTTTATAAATATTCTTCAGAATATGACAATAACCTGGATCTATAACACGATGATCCTATTCTTTAATCATTGAAGAAATGCTTATAGAATCAAAGGCTGACTATTAAACACACCCAAACATATATATTGAACAATACTACAAAGACATATAGAAATAATAAACCATAAGAAAATATAATTTAATAGATATTAATGAACTTGGAAGAGGGTCTAATGCTTTATTTTAATAATAAATTAGTATATAAAAATACACATACATACACACAAATATATAATTAGTAAGTACATAATAATTTTTTAAAGACTATAATAAACAAAATATATCAATGTTTTTTATATTGTTTAAAGATTTTAAAAGATCCGAACTTGAAGAGTTTAATGCTTTATTTTAATAATAATACTATTTACATATAAAAGAACACATACACACAATCATATATACATTTATAAGTGCATAATAATTTTGTAAAGGCTATAATAATCATAATTTATCAATATGTTTTAATATTATTTAAAAGTTTTAAAAATCTCAATTTTTAGTTAAGTATTATATATATATAAATAAATTTAAGAAAGGTTGATAGTTAAAAGTATATTTATAAGTTATATATAATCACTAAAACCAATCTACATCTAGATAATCTCAATATCAATCTCAAACTGTTGTCGAGGCAACCTCTTTTTAACAATAAAGGTGTTAAAAGGTTGCTTTGACAGTAGTTTGAGATTGTTATTGATATTGTCTAAGTGTTGATTGGTTTTAATAATTACTTATAAGCCCATTTAGCCTTGAACATTACTACACTTATTATATAAGTTATATATATATATGTTTTAATGTATGAATGAGCATTATAACATATGGATAAATATCAGTTGATATTTTATGATCCAATCAATTATTTAAGTTTAAATTTTATCTTTACAATAATAATACAGATATATTATTTGTAATAGTACAGATAGTGAAACAAATTAAGTTATATGGATTGATATTTAATGTTTTGTTAAGTTTATGGATTAATAGTAGATGAATATATTTTTGACTACACTAAATATAAGAATGATTTCCTTAAACATTTTTTTAAAAGAAATCATCTGCCCTTATAATTTCCTGAAGCTTTGTAATAATGGGATTTTAGTTGTATTTATATATTGGATTATTTCTATCATTTAATATAAGTACTGAATGTCTTAGAAAAAATTAACTTTATTTAATAATATCTTCAACAATAAAACACGGATTAGTATGTTCATATACTAACCTGTGTGCTATTACTAACAATTTAATGTTTTTGGAATATTTAAATAAAGTTAAATTTTTCCAAAGATACTCAATACTTATATTAGATGATGGAAATACTCTAACATATAAATATAATTTGCCCTTATAATTTATATTCTAGTTAAGTGAATGTAAAATGAAATATTTAAACCCTTAATATAGGGTTAACATAAAATATATAGAATTTTGTTATAAAAAAATATTCTTATTTCATATGTGAATGAATATCAATAATATATAACAAGATATATGAATTGTATAAATAAAATGAGATTATTAAGTATGTCTACATAGTAATATGTAACCACATTTACAAAACACTTCTCTATCATATAATAAATTCTAGAATTTTTAAATAAAAAAGACTTTCATCTGTATGCACTTTTTCTCAAAAAAAACCTTAATTTTTTAAATTAAACAATATTTTATATGTGCTCTATCTTTAACGTTATCATATTAAGTACTGACTTTGATAGTATTGAAATACAAGATATTTAGTCGTAATTATATTTGTATAAAATTATCAGTGCTAAGACATGCTATTTTTATTTTTTAAGAAAATTCAGACAAAAGCTATAATTGCTTAATAGTATATGAGATATAGCTTAGGACTGTAAATTTTTAATTGGTAATTATCTAGTAACAGGATTGTTAAGCATTTTTCTTTAGCTATCAAACAGAAATTTCCATTTATTTCAATGTTTACAGCTTAGATTATTAATGAAAATATATAACATATGTATATGTTCACACATGCACATCAGTATACACACACGCACATATATATATAACTCATAGAGAGATGATTTGTTGCTATTAGAATTTCAGAGCAGTTCACACATACAAAAAATTTTGAGTTTATTAATCATATACAATCATAAAAGTAGGCCATCTTGAATTAATAAGAAAATTTAGGTAAAAGCTATTATTGGTTAATAAAACATATAATTCAGCTTGGGGATTCCAATTACGATTAGTTATAACAATAGCAAACCAACATCACTGCTAAATATTTTTTTTTTTAGTTATTACATAAAAATTCCCTTTATTTCAATGTTCATATTTAAAATTATATATGAAAATATTTTACATAATGTGATATAGTTAATGATTTCTGATAAAAATTTATCAACTTACAAATATTTTATGAGTTAATATTTATTTGGTCTTTAATGTCTCATGTTTTTCTTGGATTAATCGTGGCTATAACTATAATATTTTATAGCCAGTCTAAGTCTAGTAATATAAAACTTAGTTATAATTTTATGTTTTTTAGTGTTAAATAAAATTTTGCATCTACTGTCTGACATGAGATGTAAGTTAAATGGCCTGAAAAGGAAAAAGTTAATTTAGAAAATATTTTGGCTCTAGAAAAAAAAAAAAAAATTGTTCGACAAAAATAATAAAAACAGAAATTAATAGTTTGGCAAGATATAATTAAGTTTGCAATTAAGGTTTCATATACATGTAAGAATGTATTAATCTTATCTTGTCAAGCGTTGGTGGTGATGGTCAGCACAGCTGCCTTATAAGCAGTTGTCCCGGGTTTGTGGGTTCACTTCCCAGCCAATACTTTGACACATGAGAAAAAGAATGTATTAACCTTGAGATATTGTATTATGTTGATCCAATATTTAATATAATATAACTAATACAATCAAATATAGAGTTTAAATAGAGAAGCATTTGCTCAAATTATAAGAATGTTATAAAATATGTCAAAAGAAATAGAAAGTGGGCAACAAAATACACAGATGACAGAGGAGAAAGTATATGAAAAAAGATAAAAATATACAAGAAAATATAAAAGTAGCATAGATTTGTCTGCAAAAAGTAATCAGTTAAGTGAAAAAGGAATTAGAAAATAAATGCATCTTATTAACAAATGAAAACATTTCGGAAACAAATGAGAATTTATATATAAGTAGAAGTACATTTATGAAAATCACATGTAATAATTAAAGAGGAACTAAATATACCATATAAATGATAATATTCAGGAATAAATAAAATAATATAGTATACAAAAAACACAGTGCAGTTTAGAAGAACTAGAAAAACTTTTAAGCAGATATAATTCAGCATTTCGGAGAACTAATAAACGAAAAGTTATCAAGTCAAATATATATATATAGAACAAAAAAACTTTTGTTCTTAGATAACCAATTACAAGAAAAATGATGAATGAAAATTTATCTAAAGAACAAGTTCAAAAAAATAGAAAGAGTAGATAATTCCATTTTAAAGACTACATAAGTATTTGTAAAGGGTATAAATTAATTGCACAGAGTAGAACATTACAACATTAATTATTAAAAAATTAAAAAAAAAGCTAATGGTACCATGTGATGTTTAGTGGTATAATGATCTCTATAAGACAATTGAGAAATTCAAAGAAAATGCTTCCAAGATTTAATACAATACATATCCAAAAATAATACAGTGGTTGGTGTATAAAAAGATTGAAAAACAAATGATGATATTTAAATACTTGTAGATTAGCATTAATTCAAACACTTCTAATTCAAAAACTTTTATCCAGACAAAGTTAGAAAGCACAAGTTTTGATTTGTTGCTTTAATTACTAATAAAAATAATTTTGTGATATTTATACTTGTACAAAAATTTCTTTCAATACATTCAAATTATAGATAATACTATTAATGTTTATTTAAATTTTCAATAAAATTAGGGTTATAATGGGAAAGGAAAAGGTTTATTGTCAAAATCTGAAAAAATCACAGATCTTTAAAAAAAAACCCAAAAGCAGAGATTTCAAAATTAATGCTAGTCTACCCATAGCAGGAAATAGAAAGTTGGGTGGATAATGCTTGGAAAAATTAAGATAGATGCATTTCCAATTAAAAAAGGCTAATTGAAAATTTAAAATAAAGAAAAGAATTTTTTTTAGCTAGAAGAATTACAGTGTATATATATTAGAAAAAAATTAAAAAATTGACAAAAAAAAAAAAAAAACGGGGGAGAGGGAAAAAAAAAATAATGAAGGAAATAATTAGGAATATTTAAAAACAAAGAAAAAAAATTCAGAGGCAAGATTATCAGATTAATGTGATACAATGCCTATGTATCAAAGTCTTAGAAATCACATTAGCTTATATTTAACAATGTAATAATCAATAAATATCATGGTATGAATGTAAATGACTTTAAAATAGAATGATACAGTATATTATTGCTATTATTGCAGACATATATATATACACACATTCAGATGATTTTAATAAGCGCATAAATAATTTTATAGCTTATCAAATATGTAACACTAAGAATGTAAAACAATTCACAGAACAAATAAATTCAGATAGTAAAAGTTAATTCACAAGCTAGATTATCAAAAAATCATTTAAAAGAACTTGAAAATAACACCCCATTTTGTTATATCAATGCTAATCTATATTGGCAGATATAAGGACGATTTTTTATTTGATAAAATGCATATTGGAAATAACAAGAAGAGATCAAAAATGCAATATATGGGTAAGAGAACAAACAGGTGTTACTGACGTCATCGAAAAAGTTAAAAGACTGGAGTTGGGCTGGACATATTGCTAGAAGAGATGGTAATAGATGGACAATTGAAATCTTAAACTGGATTCCAAGAGATTGTAAAAGACCCAGAAAGAGGCCACCTGTGAGATGGATGGATAAAATAAGAAAGTCTGCAGGGGTGAAGTGGAGAAGAAAAGCAAAAGATTAGAAATATGGATTGAACTTAGAGAAACCTTCATCCTGCAGTGGATTGATAATGGTGATGATAATGATGATTGGCAATAATATAACAAAAGGTGGGCATTATTTATATGTTCATTTAAATGATTCTTTGAAAATCAAGTTTGTGAAATATCTTAATTTGCCAAGACACACATCTGGTATTATTGATGATACTGAATGTAAAAAAAATTGAAATGACTGAACAAATTGCCAGAAAAAAAAAAAAGAAGTAATTAATTAAACTGATAAGTTCTTATCTTGATAACAACAACAAAAAATTGCAATAAAGTTTCTATCTGAAGACTTAGACATTATCTGGTTTGTGAACGATCACTTTAAACAAATTCTGGCTCACCTTTTTAGCTTGAGTGATTATTATAGCATAGTACTACAGGTATATCAATCAAATATAAATATCAGTTATTAAGAGAAATTATTACAGTGAAATAGCTGCTGTATCCTCAGCTGTAAGCTGAGTGATCGCAAATCTAAATTCTTAATTTTAAAATAAGAACAACCAACTAATTTACATTAGATTTTTATTGGTAAATCACAACAAAACAACAGTTATGGGTAATTGATTAACATATATATAAAATATAGTCTGATTGCATTACCATTCAAACCCCCTCTCAGTCTACAGTAATACAAATAAAACACAGTACCTTGACTGGGTGATGAAAATAAACCCTCAAGAAAGCTGCTTAGGGCATTTAAAAATTATATTAAGACCAGTACAGTCTGCTTCTACATTAGTCGGCCGAATTCACCTACAGGCACCGAGAACCTGGGATAACAGTCCAGAAAAGGAGCAGCACTTAGGAATAGCCACAGGGAAAAGACATCAATATTTATTTTTCCTGCTCTTTTATACTCCCACATTTGAAGTCCTACTCTCATCTCTTCTTTTCTGGAGTACTAATACATTTTTTCCAGTGTGTGCAAAACGGATTCATTTGATTATTAATTCTTTTGATAAGCCGATCTGTTAAACAAGGCATCTGTAATTACTTTATTTAGTTAATACAGTTTGATCCAATTACTTTTTATTTCACTTTACTTACTTTGAACCCTATATACATTTACATTAGTGGCTCTATTTACATATATATATAACACCTCCCCCTATTCCAGAAAAGATTGTTGCGTAATGACATTATATATAGTCTTTTAGTTTGTACGGTCTCCGGGTTTTCTGTTTTGGTCTGGCTGTATTACTTTGGGTTTCATCTGGCTTTGATCTCGATGCTGTATCATTTTCACTATTTGTTTGTATTGCCTCTGACTCCATTGGTCGCTGTTGTTTCATTTCCGTGGTTTGCTGCTCATCCAGCAATAACTCACTTGGAGTGTCAGGTAACATTTGTACCTCCTCTACAACTCGCTGATGGACGTGGTTTACGTGTCTTCTATAGGTAGTGCCATCCTGTAGCTGAACGATTACTATTTGCTGAGATAACAATTTCATAATTATTCCCTCTACCCATTTCTTTTGCAAAAATGTCCTGGACCCAAACTTTATCCCCGATTACGAACATTTTTGTCACTGCTGTCATTTTTGACAGGATCTGGTAGTAATAAGGATAATTTAATGCACAGTTTCCTGCCCATTAACAGTTCTGCAAGTGATTTCCTGGTGGCTGTTGATGGTGTTGCATGTTGCCCCAGCATCATGTTATCAATTGCTTGTTGTAAATCTCTATTATTTGATTTCTTTAAAGCCTTTTTGATTATTTGGACTGCCTTCTCTGCTAGACCTTTCGACTCCGGGTGATATGGTGGTGTACATGTGTCTAATGACATTATCACAAAAATAGCTTTCTATCTCCCTAGCAATGAACGCAGTTCTATTATCAGACACGATGGTTTCTGGTAAACCATGACACGCAAACACAGCATTTAATGTTTTAACTGTTTCAGTAACAGTTAAATCTTTTACAACTCGGCACTCTAACCACTTTGATAATGCATCTATAACCACAAGCAAGAGTTTCCATTTACCAGTCCAGCATGGTCTATGTGGACCCTTTGCCATGCTTACATGGCTGCTGACCATGAATTGTATACCTTAGCTCTCATATTCATTTCTGTTGACATGACAAACATTTTTTGATTTTTGCTCGATGTCAAAGTATTTTGGCCACCAGACATAGCTGCGAGCCAGTGGTTTAGCTCACACAACTCCAGGGTGGCCATCGTGAAGTAAGTTCAATATTTGCTGTCAGCCTTCCATTGGTATCATGACTGTATCACCCATTAATATGCATCCTTTACATATAGTTTATTACGGTTTGCCCAGAACCCTGGGTCAACATACTGAGGCCTTGAGGTGGCCACTTTTTGAACCATCCCATAAGCATCAGATAGCCCTGATCAGTCTTTGTCCAATTGGCTACGCGTTTGCTATTCAATACTCTGAGTTAGAGTGTCAATATAATTTATTTCCGTCTCCATCATTAATTGTTCTTGTTTGTTTGGCATTCTTGATAATGCATCGGCGCGCGCGATCTCTTTGCCTTTTTTATATTCTAATACGTAATCATATGCTGACATTATATTCCTCCAGCGCATCATGCATGGGCTTAAATTCAGGAGCTAAACGATTGTGGCCCAAAATACCAGTAGTGGCTTGTGGTCTGTAATTATATGAAAATTCCTTCCAAACAGGAATTGATGGAATTTTTTAAGACGGAACATTATAGCCAAAGCCTTCTTATCAATTTGGCTATAATTTTTCTCTGATTTTGAGAGTTCTTGATACGTAAGCAATAGGGCATTTCACCTTGTGACATGGGTGAGATAGCACTGCCCCCACTCTGATGCATCTGTTGTTAGGTGTATTTTTAAACTGTTATTATAATGGACTAATAGTTTTTCCGACAGCAATAACATTTTTGTCCGACAGAACACTTCTTCATGAATTCTAGACTAATGCCACTTCTGATCCCTTTTTTTAATAGTTCGTATAATGGCTAAGCTATGTGGGCTTTACCTTCCAAAAAAGGCTTGAAAAAGTTTATGAGACCTAAGAAAGCCTGTAACTGTTTAATATTAGTAGGTAGTGATGCATTTTTCACTACCTTTACTTTCTCCAGGGATGGTCTCTCCCTTTGTCAGAAATTAAATGGCCTAGAAATGTTAATTCTTTTGACATCCATATGCTCTTGTGGACGTTTAATTTAACCCCAGATTTATCTAGTTTTTCGCATACGATGAATAGTCTGTTGCGCAACATTGCTTGTGACATAACTGTGATAAGTATGTCATCGTAATAGGGAATGACCCCTTCTAAACTCTGTAGCAAAACATTGATCCTTCCCTGAAATACATTTGAGACTGTGGATATGCCAAAAGGTAAATGGTTGCACCTATATTGACCCATATGGCTCATTAAAGCCAAGATTTCCGCTGATTTTTTGGTGACCTGAATCTGATGGAAAGCGGAATTAAAGTCTAGCTTCACAAAATAGGAAGCATTTTGCAGACCGGCCAAAACTTCCCTTACATTTGGGACATGGTAAGCTCCCGTTTAAAAATTTATTTACCATTATTCGGTAATCTCTGCATAATCTACTTTCCCCATTAGGCTTGGTAATTACCACTAAAGGCATGGCCCAATAAGATGTTTCACTGGGCATCAACACTCCTTTATCCACCAATGACTTTAGCTTGTCTTCAACTTTAATCTTTTGCGCAAACGGAATTTTATGCGGTTTACATACAACTCGTCGCGCATTTTCCGATAATTCTATTTCTACTGGTTTTGATACGATCAATCCCAGTTTTTCATTGAACAGATCTGGATATTTATTAACTAGTTCATCTTCCAAAGAGAATTTTTTTATATTAATTTGTATCCCAATCTCGTAAAGCCATTCCCTCCCTATAATGGGCCAATTTTACCATTAACAATATATAGGGGTAGATTCGCTTTTTTGCCGTTGTATTTAATTGGCGCTTTAACCTGACCAATTATTTTCATCGCGTTACCATTTACGTCTCTCGCTTTAATATTTGTTTTCTTTAAAAGAATGTTCGCCTTATCGTATAATTTTTTTCCAATCTGTCTATGAAATTATGGAAATTGCTATCAATTTCCATTTCTATTTCTTTACATAAATTTTAAGTTTAATTATAAACTGGCATATACTTTTAATGTTTAGATTTTTAATCATGTAGGTGGTTGTAAGTTTCCCTCTCCTATCACAAGGCATGTGTGCATGTTCTTTTATTTTCCCCTTGTCATCTTGTCTACAGACATGTGACAAATGGCCTTTTTTACTGCATTTAAAATATACTTCTTTCTGCCATTTGCATTCTCTTAAAATATGGCCCATTTTCCCACAACAGAAACAGATTACTTTCGCGTTACTAGTATTTGTCTTTCTTGGGCTTAGGCTTCCTCTGTATGTTTTAAACACCTCCATTTTTGTGGATTCATTCGATTTTAATCTAAAAGCTTGAGCCTGCTTCAAAATCAGCTCATATGCTATACCCTTTTTGTTGGCCATTTCGTAAGTTAACTCCGTTTCTACTAGCAATTGCTGTTTGAGCCTATCGTCGGCCATGCCACAAAGTAGCTGGTCCATTAAGATTTCGTCAATGAAATCATCATAGTCACAATCTTTAGCTAATTCTCTTAAAGCTAGATTGTATTCATTAATTTTCTCACCACTAAATAGTTTTCTATTTCAGAGAGTTAATCTAGCTATGTGGCAAGAGGGACGGGGGCTAAACTGATCATTTAACTTCTTGATCACTTCCTCGTACTTGACCTTCTCGGGCAAAGGCACTTCAAAATTTTTTATGAATAACCTCAATTGCTCTTTTCCTGCCATAACATATTAGGGCCGCTATTTTTCTCTTATTATCATCAATCGCATTCAAGGTAAAGAAATTTTTGATCTGTTCTATATAATGGCCATTTAGATGCGTTATTGGCGTCAAATTCGCCTATGCTGTTCTGCTCTAATGTCGACATAATTTCAGGTTGTTTTGAGACTGCGCCACTCTTTGCTGTGTCCTCAGCTATAGCTGAATGATCGCAAATCTAAATACTTAAATTTTAAAATAAGAACAACCAACTAATTTACATTAGATCTTTATTGGTAAATAGTAAATCACAACAAAACAACAGTTATGGGTATTTGATTAACATATATATAAAACATAGTCTGATTGCATTACCATTCAAATCCCCTCTCAGTCTACAGTAATACAAATAAAACACAGTACCTTGACTGGTTGATGAAAATAAACTCTCGGGAAAGCTGCTTAGGGTGTTTAAAAATTATATTAAGAAGACTAGAGCGGTCTGCTTCTACACTAGACAGCCAGATTCACCTACAGGCGCCGAGAACCTGGGATCACAGTCAGAAAAAAAGCAGCACTTAGGAATATCTGCAGGAAAAAGACATCGATATTTATTTTTCCTGCTCTTTTATACTCCCATGTTTGAAGTTCCACTCTCATCTTCTTTTCTGGAGTATTAATAAATTTTTTCCCGTGTGTGCAAAATGGATTCATTTGGCTATTAATTCTTTTGATAATCCAATCTGTTAAATAATACATCAGTAATTTCTTTATTTAGTTAATATAGTTTGATCTAATTACTTTTTATTTCACATTACTTACTTTGAACCCTATATACATTTACCGCCCATTTATTTCTCTACTAAATATTTATTACTTAAGTGTGTGCCTTTACTGGCTCTATTTACATATATATACATAATAATAGCCTAGCCATTTACCCTATCCCATATCATCTATATATTTCCAACTAAACTATAAGACATAAATATACAAAACTATTAATCACTTTCATTTACAATTTATTTACAGACTTAATTTTTTTCCCTTTTAGATAACTCTGTATTTGAAGCTATCTGTATATGATATCTCTTCAATTCTTCGAGACTGACTTCTGCTGGTGCTCCACTCATTAAATCTCTGCCTTGACTAGTTTTTGGAAAAGCAATAACTTCCCTTATGCTTTTTGTTTGCAGAATCAATGCCAGTAAACGATCAATTCCTAAGAGAGAAAAAAAAGATTAAATTAATGAATACATTCACTCAATTTATCTACCTAGCTATATAATAACACACACATACTATATTAATGGTAATCATTTCGAAAGATGATATTAAAAGAACTTGAAAAAGGATGTATTTCTTTTATACCTAGCAGGGATTACTATAATATGATGTCATTAAAGGTCAAACGTGAAACATATTGATGGATTGACATAAATACCACTTGCATATTATGGAAAATAAAAATTTTGATTATAATATATTGCAAAATGTAAGAAATATTACTTATTAAGGATTTATAATGAAAAACGAAATTAATCACACATATTAAATAGCAAACTTATATTATTTGGATGTAAAATGTTTACCAAATTTCAGTAACTGAAAACATTTGTTAGTGCAATTTATCAAAGTACTACTACTACTATATTTGTTTAATAATTAGTTATAAAGAGAAGTATTTCAATGAATTTGTCATATATGTAAAGATATTAATTGTATGATTAATATCATATGCTTGATAATAACATTTACCAAATAAAAGAAATATAGTTTTTAATGAACACTAGTGTTTATTAAATAATATTATTAGAAATTCAGATTATTTTCAAAACAATATCCAGATTAGTATTCGGATTGCAAAAGCAGGTTTGTATACTCTAGAGAGAGAACCAAGATATAAAAAAGACAGGGAGAGAAAAAAAAAAACAACTAAAAAGATTCACTGAATCTACCCTACTAATGGCCCCTTAGTGCATTCTGTAGCTCAGAGAGATTTTTTAAATTAGACAATATAGTTAAAAAATGTGAATAGTTATTAATATGTAATGAATGTCAGTTTTTTAACAACTGACTTTATTCCTGTTTGTAAAAAGTTAATTTTGAAATTTGTATATATTTATGTTTCATACTTTGCACAAAACTAAATTTTATTGCTGGCAGTCTCGAATGCAGACTTGTGTTTAAATTTTACTGATGTAAGTCAACAGCAATACTGCTGGTCTTTTATGCTAATTAGTTTTCCAAATATAGCAAAAAATAAATCCTATTATATTTTAGTCAATTTATTGTAGCAGGAAATCAAATTCTACTGTAGTAATATAATCAAAGTCCTGACAAATTTTGCTGTCTGAATAAATAAATTACATTAACTTAATAAAGTAATTATTTAACTTTACACTCCTTTCATATCCTAATGAAATCCTCCGAAAACTTGAGCTGAATCAAACCACTATGAAAATATATTATTAAGCCAAATATATTAACTTAATAGCACTGAGTTAACTTTTGGTGATTTCTCACCAGAATCATAGTGCAAAATTAATTAACTAACATTTTATAAACTATACATTCATCCTGCTCCCAGCATTGTTAGTTAATTAATTTTCACCTATGATTCTGGCAAGAAGCTGTCGAAAGTTAACTCAGTACTATTAAGTTAGAATATATATATATTACAAATCAATGTCTGTATTTCTTCAAAATAATATACGTATTATATATATCGTTTAAAAATACCTTTTCATAGTGGTTTGCCTCAGCTCAAGTTTTTGAAGTAACTTAATAAAAGTGTATTAATCTTTGTTTATTTAAATTTCTGGCAATATGAATCCAAGAGTCAAACAGCAGTAGAGTCTAGTAAACTAAACAGCAATGTGAAAATAATTACAGGTATTATACCATAATTGGATTAAAGACAAAAAAAATCTAGTACTTCATCAAAGGCAGTATTACAGCTTGAAAAGATATTGCAATGTGAAGTTGCAGTTATTACTGCAGTAAATTAAATTTTACTAGTGAACCACTGACATTTTAATAAAGTTAAGCATATTGCTTACAAGAAAAAAAAATATTGGTTATCCCAATAATTCTTAGTATAGGCAATAATTATTTTTGTGAAAAATTAAAATATTATTAGTAAAAATGTAATTAAATAGACACTTCTAAGATATGTAAAAAAAATTCTTAAAAAAATAAAAAAATTTTTTTTCACATTTAATAAGAAAATCCTTATATACATATATATGCAGATACTACAATTAGAGTTTAAAATTTTATTACTGTATAATTATATTAACTGAATAGCCAAATATATATCAAATTTGTTATCAGTGGGGCATCATTTTACAAGGGGACCTATTGAAAAGTGCTTTCTGATTCATGAAATAGTAGATGAAATAGATCAAATTGTGCATTGATGCCTTTTTTCAGAGTTAAGATAAGAAATATAATTAATTTGTGTGTGAGCTCAAACTCATATAATATGGTAAGAAAAAAGTGTAGTATTATTTAAATCCTGCTCCATTAAATCATGTCTCCCATTTGCATTTTTGAAATAGATTCCAGATCAAGAGTAAAGAGTCACAGAAAATGATTCAGTGATTTATAATCTGACTAAAATGTACACTTACAACAATTTTCCATAAGCAATATTACTTGTGCAATTTTAGTGAGTATGTCCACTGGGAACCATTAATTTATCTTATCTTGCATACAAAATTGTAATTAAAAAAATGCTACCTTATGGGACAGTTTAGGGGAAAAAAGAATGTTTGAGAAATTCAAGCCTTATATCATTATTTTTCAAGATCTCTATTATTACCCCAATAGTTATAAACAAAAAAACATATTTACCAGCATGAAATGCCTTTGTTGTGGAAAAATACTACAATATCAAAAAAACAACAACCCCTAAACAGATATAATATACCTTAGAATTTCAAGGACATCAAACTGATCTCATCCTATTAAACACTTTCATATTTCACCAACATAAATACCTAATATCAATAAGTGAAAATACAATTATGATTTATGGGCCAATAAAAAGTTCCAGTTAAATTAAACAACTGATATCTGATAATACATTTGTTAAATGGCAAAATATTTTCATTATTAGTCTAAAAATGGTTTAAACAATTACACATCGCTCTTATAATATCAAAAGAATTATTAAAAAAAGTAAAATGCTATGCCAGCTTCAAAATAAAGCCAAAAAATAATGCAACCTCTATTTTTTGTAAACACACACAAAAAAATAAAGAAGATGTGGCTAATATTCATAAAAGACCAAAAGAAAGAGAAACGACATCCAGTGCTGGCTTTATATAATTAATAAAAAAATTATTGGCTTGACTAAATAAAATCCAGTTTTTACTAAAGTGATATATTGCCTCCACTAACTCTCAAAGCAAACTGGTATGTATGAAACATGTTTATAATGAGAAAATATATCATCTTGAACAATCCTATCTGAGGAAAAAATAAAATCCTTGAGATAATACACACATCCAATCATCCAATAACTATGGAGGAAAAAGTTTTAGCTTGAACTTATGAATGACAAACTAAACTGAATAAGAATTTTGAAAATTATACCACAAGGTGTATAATTGTGAAAATAAAGCTCATTTGCCCTGGAAAGACTATGTCTTATGACCACAAGCTTCTAGTCACATTGTCCTATTAAATTTTGTTAAATTTTCCAAATACAAAAAGTTGCTTAAATGTTGAGCAAAGCAACCCCACTTAATATATACGATACATTTTCAGCAAATAAGATATCGACATATTATCAATTAAACAGTAACAAGGTAATCTCTAATCTACAATTACTTTAAAGTCAAGAAAACTCTAAGTTCAAGATTTATTATAGTTGATATAGTTTAGATAAAGAATAATTTAGAAAAAGTATGAATTAAAGGGAGAAAAATATATTATTATCAAGACAGCAGCAATTAAAATAGAAAATGGTTATTAATGCGAAGATACTTCAATCATTTTCAGAAGTATATGATTCCAATTTTTAAAAAAATATAATTTAGAATAATAGACATTGATCTACAAATAATTAATAGCAACAACAAATGAGAATAACCATACAAAAAGTACTTTCAATTGAGATGACCAGTGAAGTCAACAACATTGAATAGGCAATGAATAGCTTCTCCAAGAAACTGAAACTAAAGACTATCATGGTTTTTGTAACATAGAGATGATTACTAGCTTACATAAATTTTTTTTTGCATTAATTGAAAGCATTTGTAAAATATAAATGACAATGTTACAATCTCTGAAGTAAAGGGACATATTGATATATTTATGTTTTATATAACAATTTCAATGAGCACAAATAATTGTAAACAAAAATATTAAATTAGTATCATTTAAACTATGTATTCAATCAGAGTAATAAAGTTTATGAAACAACACGCATATGGAACAATAATGTTTTAGTTATGGATAGGGCTTATTATAAAGTAAGTTATTAGAGATTCAGATTAAATTCATAACAACATTTTGATTAGTACTCAAATTGTAAAAGTAAGATTTTATACTCCAGATGCCAATTATAAAAGAAGACCAAAATATAAAAAATGAAAACAGAAAGTAAAGAAGAAGAAAAAAAAAAAACACTTTGAAAATTGGAGCAACTCTGTCCTGGAGAATCTGTTTTCCATAAGTACTAAAGGCAATCCAGAAAATGCTACAGATCTTATTATTTTGGTAAGCCTTCAAGATAATTAGGTAATACAGTTATCTGTTCTGGAGAATCTGTTTTTCATAAGTACTGCAGGCAATCCAGAAAATGGGAGATATTATAATTTTGGTAATCCTTCAAGATAATTAGGTAATACAGTTAATAAAACATTCATTATTAGTTTGCAATGTCTGATTTTACTGCTTGCAACAAACTAACTTCATATAATTTTTATTTGAAGATTTGTGATGATGTTATATTATCTATAGTTATATGGTAGTTTTCATAATCTAGTTGAATTATTAAACGTTTTTAGAAAAATTCAAACTCCATACTTTTCCAAATCTATTCAATTGTTAATAATATCACATGGGTTAGTAAAGAAATATTACTTTTCAAATTTTAATTCTTCTCTTTTCTTCGGGTATTGCTAGCTTGATAGCTAGTACGGGAATTAAGTCTGTGATCTTCATATTTCTGAATAATTAACTTAAAAGTCAGAATTTCAATTCTTGTGCTAGCTATTACAGGCACATATGCAAAAGAGAGATGAATAATACTATCCAAAAGATTGTGTTCAACACCAACATGTGTACTATTATTAACAGTTGAATGGATTTCAAAAATAATTTTTTAAAAAATATTTGAAATTTCAACTAGATAATGAAAATAATCTAACATATTACATACAATTATTATTAATTCAATGAATTAGTATTTGTAGATATTTAGTTTCCAAACGTAATAAGAAATTAAATTCTAGTGATAGTAATCTCCAATGTATTATCTTATATCAATAACAGTATTTAAATTAAATTTCCTTATATAGTAAATATATTTGAATAGAATAGCAAAAAATATTATTTTTTTTTTCCCTTGAAGTACTAACAGAAAACTGGTTCAATGCACAGTAAAAAATCATCTGTTTTGTAAAAAAGTCATTCTAAAATGAGACTCTAAACTGAGAATTTTTATGATTATTTTTTTTCCAGAAATCAGTTGAGCAAAAGAACTAATGATAATTTTAAAAAATAAACATGATCAACTTTGAGCTTATGTTTACCTCTAATTTTAACTACTGTTGAGGATTTTCATTACTATGAATAAAATTTTAGAAGATGTAAATAACAGATTATCTGAATAACAACAAAAAAAAATCAATAAAAGATGGTTTTTATTTTAATTTTATTAATATATTTCTTGGTGTATGACTATAAAATATCTTTTTTTTTTAGTGAAGGACAGAATCTATGGAGCCTTTGATTAAAAAAATACATTTGTTTGTCGATTTGATTACATTAGGATGGCAATTCAAATTCTTCTGTATAAATAATAATAAAAAAAAGAAATTATAGCATAGACAACTCCAAAAATAAGTGCCAGAATATTGAAAAATATCTATTATTACTCAAGTGAAGCTAGATCATATTATATTACGAATTCACTTTAAATGATTCAAAGTGTTTTCATCCCATTAAGTTTATGGAATAAATATATGAATTAATTTACATTTTGACAGAAAAAAGACAATGTTGTCAAGCGTTGGTGGTCGAATGGTCAGTACAGCTGCTTTACAAGCAGTTGTCCTGGGTTCGCTTCCCGGCTGATGCTTTAAGACATGAAAAAAAGAAAAAAAAAGACAATGTTGTTTATGTTTGTATAAAGTTCATTGATAAATATATAAAACGCGCAACAAAGTTTTACTTTAAAAATGAGTAAAATACCACTTACCTATAGCTATTCCTCCATGGGGGGGACAACCAGACTCAAGAGCTTCTAATAGATGGGTTAAATAAGTTGAATCTTCCTACAAAATTTAAGTTATCCAAATTTTAATATGAAAGATATTTGCAAATAATAAAATGTAAATAAAAATGTGTAAATGATATATATATATGTGGTCAAAATAAATTTGCAATACATTTTAAATTGAGAAATAAAAAATAATACAAATTCAGATTAAAACAAAACCAAACAAAATGGGTGGGCATATTAAAATAATGCGATGCATAAAACTTTACAGAATAAAATATATTTTGAAAATTATATAAAAAAGAAAAAGCATATGGTATTATTGCTCGGGAGTTCATAAGAAGTTTGAGCGCCAGTCCTGTGAGCACCAGAATCGATCCTGGGACCTCCAAATCCCAAATCAGAAACTCTACAAACTAT
Source organism: Epiperipatus broadwayi (assembly GCA_028023455.1). Taxonomy (NCBI): domain Eukaryota; kingdom Metazoa; phylum Onychophora; class Udeonychophora; order Euonychophora; family Peripatidae; genus Epiperipatus; species Epiperipatus broadwayi. Next base: position 10,078,252 of record JAQFVV010006202.1, on the reverse strand, counting down.
ACTAAACCATGCAGATTAGAAAATTGCATAATTGTGATATATACAATGAATTCTAAGAAGAAATAAGACAGCCTACAATAGCAGAAAAACAAAGAAGATTCTAAAAAGTAAAAGAATATCAAAATAAATGTGCATTTTTTTAAATACTAAAAACTACTATTGACATACATACATATTTATGTATTTCAATTCAAACTTTAATATAAATTGTATATTGTGAGCTTATTTAAATAGAAACTGAGTTGCTATATTTTACATGATCTCAATTTTCCGGAGAAGCTAATGACATCAGATCTGAATGATAGAAACATATGTCCCTTAAAAGATTAACTGATTTTTCTTCCAAAGTTTCTACATGAAAGATCATTAATTTCTATAAATTTTTACAGAGGGTATAATTAAATAACAGTAAGATAAACATATTTACTTTCAAACTTTATTGAGGAATTATACAATGGTTACATTGGTTTTACATATTGTTACTATGGATTATACAGATTATTACAATGATTTATATGCATGTATTATAGAGTTCTGTGGTGTTGTGTTCAGGCGTAATCTTAGAGTACTTCTTCACTGGGTAGATCAACTAGGGCCCATGTGTTTTCTGCAATGTTAAGGTAGGCTGTGGAAAAGTCTGTTTTGCGAGTTTTATTCAGCATATGATAGAAGGCTGTTAATTAATCAATATTTACATAAAAACATATAAATGTATCACAATGGCCTTTATTTTTATGTATATCCTCTATAATTAATATTTGATAGATGGTAATTACCTTATCTAGATATACAAGAATGCAGTTGAACATACTTAATTTAACTGACATGGTATATAATAACATATCAGCTATGATATACTCCAAAATTCAGTCATTCATCTATAAAAATATTAAAAAATATGTTTTTAGATGAACTGAATCCTACTGGCTTCAAATTTCTTTATGAAATTTTCCCTACTATATATCTCAACAAGAATTATTAGATGGTCCTTTGAAATAATTTCTAAATTATGTAGATCAGATGAAAATTTTTTTACATACCATTGATTATAAATAGTCTCTTTTTCAATAATTTAAGATTACATTTAATCCTCTTCAATAACTCATTTAGCAAGATTTTACCATCAAGCTTTTTGATTGATGATAAAAAGCCAGCTTTATTAATATTAAAATTTATATAGCTATCCAGATATATGGCAATTTTCCAAAAAAACAAAAACAAAAAACAAACATAGTTATATTATTCAACAATTTCATGAACACTGATGGAAACATTATTATAGAGATCCAAGATATTTACCAAAAAATTAACAATTGTGATGTAGCCTCAGTGATTGTTCAATTCATGACTTCAAAAACTATGATCAAACCACGCACAGCATATTAATAGTATGTTGTTGTATAAAAACATTATAAGCATTTCACATATAAAATGTATTTTGGGACACTGTAGTTTGAATATGAAACAAGTAAATGTCAATTTTTTTTTCAGATTCCAAAAAGGTTTAAGATTTTTTTTTTCAGATAACCAGACTATAACTGACTTAAGACTCTATAATTAAATGAGCAATTAATTATAGTTATAGGGTAAAATAAAGATGGAAATCTGTAATTACCACTTGGAAAGCTGAATATAACGTCTTTTTCTTATTGTTTGTATAAGAATAAGGAACTGATGGTGAGACCTTTGCCTGACTTAAATATTGTAAACATTGTTTTACTTCCAGAAAAATAAAATTGCTTACAACTATACCATTATCTTTGATTATAAGTTTCATTAATGAGACTTAACGTTTTCCTAAGTATGAAAATAATATGACTAGGAGCATGTGTAATGATGATGTTCAATTTATCCAAGAGAGATTCTTAATAAAAAAAAGTTTTCATGTAAAGATAAGTAAGCCATCTAAGTAGAAAAATCCATCACCATAAGAGAAACTTCTTAATAGAAAGTTTTCATGTAAAGAATAAGTAATCCATATAAGATAAGTAGAAAAATCCATCACCCCAAGAGAAACTTATTCTATCAGCCAAACAGTTGTAATTTTGCAATTAATCACAAATATCAATGTAAGATAACAAATTAAAACAAATAATTTATAAAATTAAAGATTGACTTAAAAAAACAAACAAACAAAACAAAACAAAAAAAAAAATTAAACAAAAAACAAAAATGCATGCATGAATATAAAATAATACTGGTTTATATTAAATGGCCAATAATAAAATTATTTTCAAAATGAGTGAAAAGAAATTTAGAAAGATACATTAACTACTTTGTAAAGCCATTGGGTAAATTCTAGGTAATGCATACATCCAAAAAAAAAAAATCATATATATTTTCAACTAGCATTACCCAAGCAACACAATACAAAAATTCTTTCTTACCCAATAGAAATAAAAAATATTTTGGACAATAATTTTTACAATTTTTTATTTTAAAAACACTATTATTAGTATATATATATATACACAAATGAATGTTTATAATAAGTTAAAGTAAATTATTGGATATAATTATTCCAAAATAAGAAGACATTTTAAAAACTCTCTGAAAGTACATTATCATTAAATATTCAATACTATTACAATTAAATAAGTAATTTCTCAATATTAGTACATTAAAACTCTGGTCAATTATGTACATTATACCAAATAAGTTTGAATTTTTTTAAATTTTCACATTAACATTATTAATGTAATGTAATTTATATATATCATTATTTCATTAAAAGTTTCTTTATTTTCTCTACAGTTATACTTATGTAATTTATAGTAAAATAAGTTTATATTTTCATACAAACACTTTATTTTCATGGTATGATTTATACATTTTATAGCTATTATGAATATTTTTTTTTGGTAAGAAAACTTATTATTGTAATTTAATATATTTAAATATAGACTAATATCTGTAGCTTTTAAGTCAATTTGTAAGAGACACATTAATAAAAGTAAAGAAGACATGTTCAATATATTTCCATAGCAAATTAACTGTTTTTCAGGTTTAGGCATATTCTGAATAACTTTCTACATTTAAAGTCATTAAATTTAGAAAAAAATGGAAGATCAATTAAATTAAATGTTAATTTTCAAGTCATTAGCTTGAATAGTATAAGAGAAGTCAAGGTGGATTCTAAAAGGTTCAAAGATTCTTACTGATGAAAGCTTATAGCTTGAAATTGGTCTGTGGATTTAAATAGTATGATTTGGGGTCCACTGATTACAGATGCTCGGCTAAATGGTTTCAGAGCAGAATGACAGAAAGTGGATTATTCTGTTAATGTTAAAGAAAAAATATCAGAATGAAAGATTAAAAAAAAAAATTACAGGATTGAAAATAAAAAGCTATTAGATTACATGAAAAGAGATGGATGAAAAGTAGAGAAAACAATTATACAAATATGAAAATTTGTAATTAATAATAAAAAAAAAAAGAAGAAAATATTTTGACAAAGAATTTTGCAAAAAAAGTAGGTTATAAAACATCTTGAATTATTCAGAATTATTTGTCTATAAGTAAACAAAAAAGTGATAATAGTAAAGATCTCATGTAGAAAATGATAATCAACTTGTTTTCTGGAGTTACTCTGAGAAAAGAAAAATTCAATGTACTAGATCCTTACTATCTGCCATGATTTAAATAGTGAGGAATAGATTATGACTTTAATATAATTGAGAATGTTTTCAAAAATTTTCAAACAGAAATAAATGACATTAAAATATAGAAATTAAGATGGAGAGAATAAACAGTTAAAGATTATACTTAGAAGCAGTCATTAAGCAGATTAATAATTTTACATACTTGATAAATTAATTGATGTTGGAAAAAAAAAAGCAATATGATTTACAATAGGTAAAGAAGCTTTAATTTAAAATTAGAGATGATTGTGTGATCCATTAAAGTCTAAAAAGAGAGGTTTATAAGAAGTAGAATTTGAATAATGAGATAAAAAACAATTGATGAACTTAGAAGGTATAAGTTTGGAAATTAACAATTTGGACTGCCAAGGTTAGAAATATAAAAATGTTTAAAAAAAGTATATGAAAATAGATTATTTATTAAAGAAATAAAAGTGAAACTGCATTGAGTCTTATCTAAAAAAGCAAAGGTCAAGTCAAAAGAGTGCACAAATAAAAAAGAAAAAAAAATGTTCAAATGTGAGAGTATTGATACAATCAGACCAAGTGCTCTAGTGAGATTTAACTATTACAATTCATCTTGAAATGGCAAATAAAAAGAGTAACAAATTTGTTTTTTTTTTTTAATAGCCATAATTAGCACTGTAAATTCCTAAATTCTATAAAACACATTATTTTGGATTACAGTATAGTGATCTTTTTAAAGAAATAATCTGAGAGTAATGGATATTACATTTGATTACCTAGAGTTCAAATTTAGATAAATGTATTTTGGAATTTTAGTTTGGGACACAAAATAAAATAGGATTTTTCTTTCAGGCATCTGATCCATACGCCGTCCTAAGTTAGCAATTCCAAAATTAGTCAATAAATAAGTCTCTAGTATTAATAATTGGAATATAAAAGATCCAGATTAATCTAGATTAGCCAGATGCATTGGCTATAAAACAAGAAATATGAATGTAATATGATAAGGCGCTGTATTTCTATGGGTTTTGATTCTAACATTCACCTGTTAATTTTTTGAAGTATATTAGCAATTTTCTTATACGTATTGTATCCTACTGAAATTCCAAATAATGTTTATTCTGAATTGCATCAAGTTTTTTTTTATTTTTTATATAGTTTAATTTCTTATTTCTTTTATATAAAACAATAGTGAATCTTAATACTTACAGAATTATATTTTATAATATGAATATTAACGTGTGCTTTAGGTCAAATGTTACAGATGATTCACTGTATAATAATATTGGTTAAAAAGTTTGAAAAACAACACCATATTTGCAACAAAATAATAAATGTAACTATTAATTATAATTTTTCTTGGAAAAATCACTCAACTGATTTTTTCAAAAATTTAATTTTAAAGAGAGAATTAATTTCTTAAGTTATATCTGTGCCAATCATAAAATGTTTATTATAAACTTAATCACAGCAAATAAGTCTGAATATGTTACTACAACTAGCAAGTCAAAATCCTAAATATTTTTTAACAAACTTGCAAATAACAAACAATTTCTTATATCAATACCAATCAATTATTAATTAGAATAATATTTATTTAATTATAGGAATATCAAAATATTTAATTATTAAAAGATGTTTGTAATATACACAATTAAAATATGAAAAACTTAGAGAAACTTAAAATACAAAGCCTATAATAATCACTTTAATAAAAAAAAAATTTTTTTTAACTTCATTTTGTTGTAATTTAAAACAATTATTATTAGCTTAATATGTAGTAAAATTATGTTCAATTTTTATTGCAAAATTATTCATTTTTCTAATGAAAAAGATAATCAAATATTAATATTAATCTATTTAAATTATTCATTGGTTTTTTGAAAGAAAAGTAAAACTATTCAGAGACAATATTGATGGCATTTATGATTTATAATGACTGCATGTTAAATCAATCAAATTTTAAAACCAGAATAAATTATAGAGAATTAATAGCTAGTATAATTGTTAAATATATTATTTATTAGTTGGTTATTAGTGTATATGTGCACATACAAATCACGTCACACATGCAATGCTTAAATAAACTAAGAGAATATCAAAAATACATTGTCAAGATAACACACAAGAATGAGTGTGGACAACAGATCATTGATAGTCTATTGGTTTGCTTATTCAATGGCTGTAATTATGTGATTTTCATATGATAATTACTTAACTATTGGGATATATATATATATCGAAATTACTATACAGAAAAAGAATCAGAATTAAAACCAATTCTTTATTTTTTTATGTTGCACTTCAAGTATACAATAGTCAAATATGTTTAAAAATATATATATACAAGCAACAAAGATTACAAATTATAAAATTATCATAGAAAAGCCTTTTCGGCAAATTATGTTTTTTGCCCTTTTCAATATGTCTCCACGATTTAAAACACACACAGTGACATCTATATCAATACATGAGAGAAGACAGATAAACAAATGGATATCTGACACAATCTATTATGTGATTTTTTTTCTCAATTCTACTACAAAATTACTCTATTATATA